>OW026521.1:139782140-140217140 GCA_932274085.1 Protocalliphora azurea | reverse complement strand
TACAGCCTGTTCAGTTGATTTCATAAAAGTGAGCTTTTGGATATGATGAAAAAATGAAATTGTCAAATTTCTTGAATTATTTTGTTTGTATTTTAAATTTTGTGTAAAAATTACTTTTTAATCATTTTTTAAAACATTTTAATCAACTAGAGTAAATTAAATTTGATTTAAATAAAAATTTATTAAAAAATAAATGTGTCAGTAAAAACCACATTGAAAGAAAACGAGGTATATAAACGATTTGATTTTGTAAATATAGTTTTCCAAAAACCAAATAGTTTTTGTTTTGATGTAAACAGCATATAATAAATTTAAATTTAGAAGTTTTTCTTAAAATACAATATTTTTTTTTCCAAATAAATAAATTTTAAAAAGTTATTTCGGTATTGAAGTATTAAAAAAAAACTCTTTTTTGGTGGCTTTTTTTAAGTCGCTTTTTTGACACTTTTCAAAATGCTCAATAGCAAAAATTGTATGAAGGTGTAAGTATAGTGTATTTATTGTAAAAGCAACAATTTACTAATTTTCCTTATTGTACCCACTAGTATTTTGTTAACTAACGCATTAAATCTATAATGACGGTTCGCTAACAGATA
Source organism: Protocalliphora azurea (assembly GCA_932274085.1). Lineage (NCBI taxonomy): Eukaryota > Metazoa > Arthropoda > Insecta > Diptera > Calliphoridae > Protocalliphora > Protocalliphora azurea. The sequence goes on along the minus strand of OW026521.1, from coordinate 140,216,544 downwards.
CTATTTGAATTTTGTGTATCTATTTGTGAACTATTACTTCCCTAATTACTACTTTCCACATATATTTACCTACTTGGTTCACTACTTTCGATCATATTGCCACTTGTCATTTTACTGATCCTTTTTTTAACGGAAAACTTCCTAGAACATGTACATATTAAAATAACTATTAATAAAGTGACTTTTGGGTATATATAAATTATTTTAAATAAACATTCTTTCATATCTCAAAAATTTCATTCACAATCTTACTGTTAGAAAGCTCAAACAGGACTGAGTGATTTTTGTAATCTATAAGAGCATGTACGTTGAAAAGCTAAGAGTGCAAATGCACATGTGCCCCACTTTGCGTAGCAATACAGTAGTGTAATATATGCAAAATTGTGCTCTTAACATAGTGTCTACATTAGAGATTTTTTTATCAAGACAAACGTCAAACTTAACGCGAATTTGTGGAAGGTGGCAACAGTTGCACAAAAACAACAATATAGCGTATTCGTTATTGCTTTTTATATATGCAGTTTGACAACTGTAATAACCAAAATAATAATCAACTGTTTAACTAAGGTTACCTTGTATATATTCGCACTGATTTTGACGTTTGTTTTGATATAAATTTGCCTAATGTAAACACTAGGTTCACACACTGTTGTGATCAAAATATGCAGTGTTGATGCCAAAATTCCTAAAATTGTCTGAAACGGTTCATTTGAAGCACAGAAAAAATATGATTTTGCATATTTTTGGTTGTCCTGGTACCTGGTTTATTGAAGTCTCCAAAATCTTAAAAAGAAAGAAAAATGTAAGTTATTTATAAAACTGCCCACTATGACGTTATTAGCCTGCTTATATTTAATTTTCTTAGGGCTTCACAAAAATATATATTTTATTATAATTTTTGATTTGCGTTTTTAATTATTTTTACCTAAACAATTTTCCTTCCAAATTTACAATATTTTGATAGAGCTGGTATCAAGACCGTTGCCTTAAATAGCCCAGAATTTATGTTGCATATATTTGCATTAAGTTTTCTTTCAGAACCCTGTAAAAATATTATATTAATTAGAAAAATAACAAAACAATTTTAAAATAAATGCAAAAAGCAAATACCTTTATGAAAAATATGTTAATAATGGCCTATTTTATATGTTATCAATTTGAAGACAAGAAACTTTTTTAAAAACCAGATATCTGTATGAACAATATGTATGTATTTATGTCTATTTTATATAACAATTGCAGCTAATGTAAAAAAAATCTAACCTATGTTTAAGTTCCCAGAAATCAATTAAAGAGCGAATAAAAATACGTAACGAAAAATTTTTATTTAAAATATTATTTGGACTATATTTAGGAGAAAACAAACACACAAACAAGAGGAGTTTAAATATAAAATTTCATTACGATATCTTTTATAGTTCCCATTCTATTAAATTAAAATGTTTCTAAATCACTGTGCGGTGTCAAATTATACAAACTAAAGTTTGATACAGCTTTTAAAACATAAAACTTTAAACAAATAGATGAGTCAAAAGCAAACACAATTTTAAGCCGGCTCAAGGGACCATAAACAAGTTGTAATCGCTAATTGCTCTTGTCCTCTCTGTTTGGCTGTACTAAAGCAAAATTTTTTAACCATAATTAAACATCCGCAGAATAAACTACATATTTTTGGTGTCCCATTATACTTCACCAGCTTTTATAGGATCGTTGAAGCCTTAGCGATAGGCTTAGCGTCAACACTTAAAGGAATAAAACTGAATATAATTTATTAAAAGTTTATATAATATGAACTTTATAGATTCTAAAATTTTGTTAATACAGTCGATGTATGTAAACATTTTAATTTGAATACATAGAGAAACCAGTTTCAATCAAAAGAATCTTTGGAGATGTTTTTTTTTCTTCAATAGTGAAGAAGAGGACTATTCTCTACTTTTTTATAAAGAATTTTCCTTTCATAACCCTAACTGTTGGCTTTAATTTAAGTCCTTTTGGTTTGCCTTTTTCTCCTATTTATTAATTTTTTATGCATTTAGGAAGAGATCAGATACTATCCCACCCATGGTGCAAATTTTGCCCTATTATTCGCAATCCATTTTACTGAGAAATTGCTGTACTGGCAAAATATCTAATGTTATGAAGTATTGACTTTTGCTGTAGCTAGAAATAATTTTGAGGAACATTTTCTTCCTGTACCATTCATCATGCATTCACTTCTGGTTTCTGTTTATTTCTTTATGTACCCTAAAGCACCACCAGCCGAACTTTGTTTTATAAAAATATATATCTATATATATAAAAATGAACCTGTTGTTCTTTGTTGGTTTGTTTGTATCTTATAGACAGCTAAAACGCTGGACTGATTTTCTTGAAATTTTTACAGCAACCTCCTAAAGCCCCCGAAAGCAAAAGAAAATTTTATTAACGAATAAGTTAAATACCGTTATAGCAAAAGTCTCACAATTTTGCAGGAATTCCTCTATCATCAACTTTCGAACTCAAAATGAAAATGATACGGATAGGACTAGGGCAAAAGGTCGAAAATATTAAATACCGTTTATCTTAAGAACTATTATAGCAAAAGTCTTAACATTTTTTAAGACAAATTTTCCATTCAATGATTATAAATAATGATGAAAATGGAACGGATAGGACCAGGGGCAAAGGTACCCCTCATACAGAGCAATTGTTCTTAAAAAACTGTTATGGTGAGAGCTCTTAGATTTTGTGGAAATTTTCTTATCATATTACATTGACAAAATAAAAATAGGAATGATAGGGCCAGGCCATATACAAAACAAATATTCATTTTTGCATATATAAAGTAGTAATTTAGTGAAAGTCTTAAAAAGTTGTAGAAAAAAATTTCATATCAAATTTTGAATAGGGTGGATAGAACGAGAGAAAGAAGCAGCCACCTTTTAAAGTAAATATTAGATATGGAGCTAGTATATATATATATATATATATATATATATATATAAATTACATCTATAACAAGAAAAGGTCCACAATTTTCCATAGGTCCCACACAGGATCCTGCCCAAAAATCACTTTGACGCATATATATTTTGTGTAGGATATCGCATGGTCGGGTTTGAGTGACTACAACTTTCTTACTTATTTCTTTTTTTCGAATTAAAATACATCACGTCTTAAGAGGGACTAGTGTATGATTATTTACACCAGGGATGTCAATTAAAATATTTAAATTGTACTAAATAACTGTACTTTTTTTTTTGAACAATTGTACCAAAACAGAAAATTGTTATAAAAATTATCACTTAAAGTTCTGAACTCCCGAAATAATCTTAATACTTTCAGGTTACTTTAATCGACATAAAAAAATAGCTTTAGGAGTTAACTTGTAGAATTAACGTCAATAAAAGTGATATGAATTTATGAATAAAAACTACAATTATGAATATAAGAATCACAAAAAAGTGAAAATATATACAAATTAAATTAAATTAAAATAAAAATATTTTAATTTTAAATTTTATAAATAAAAACGTGTAAATTTAGTGGCGAAATTTACAAATAAGTATAAAGTGCTCCTAAATCGGGTTAATGTCGTTTTTTTATTATTTGCTAACAGTCAACGCTAATATAGTAAAATTATACTAATATTTATAATGAGTGATCCATTTCGAGGTTCCCTACTTTTTTAAAGAAAAAACACAGAAAATTCAAATTTAATGAGAAATGTTTATTATCATTTAAAAGGAAATTCTTTGGCATTTATTTTTTGAAGATTATGTATATCAAATGTTGGCCGTTGTTACGTCGCAGATGGTACATCCAATGAGTCAAATTTTCGATGTCTCGATGGTAACTGGCGAATGACACGTGTGATGTTTTCCTCCAAGGCCTGAATCGAAGCGGGTTTGTCCGCATAATCTTTAGACTCTACGTATCCCCACAGGAAAAAAGTCTAACGGTGTGATATCACACGATCTTGGTGGCCAATCGCCCGGCTCAAAACGTGAAATTATGTGCTCACCGAATTGTTCTCTCAATAAATCCATTGATTGATGCGATGTGTGGGAAGTGTCGCCGTCTTGCTGAAACCAAATGTCGCCGATATCACGAGTTTCAATTTCAAGCATCAAATAGTCGGTTATCATGGCACGATAACGGTCGCCATTGATGGTTACGTTCGCACCGGCATCATTTTTAAACAAATATAGACCGATAATTCCACCGGCTCACAAACCACACCAAACCGTTGTTTTTTCAGCTTGTTCTTCGTCCCAAATGCGTCAATTTTGTTTGTTGCATACCCATTGTGCCAGAAATGGGCCTCATCGATGAACAAAATTTGCTTCGAAAACGTCGGAACTTTTCAAGGGCCCATAGAGCGAAGCGATGTCGCTTGGAAAGGTCGTGGGGTTTTCAATTGTTACACAACCTGTATTTTGTACGCGTTCAATTTAAGATCTCGACGTAAATTGCGCCAAGTCGTTCCTTACGTCAGTCCGAACTGCTGCGAACGACGCCTAATCGACTCTCCACGGTCTTCGTGTACACTCTCAGCTACCGCCACTATATTTTCTTCACAGCGTGCTGGACATGGTCTATTCGTTCGAATATTATTCAATAATGAATGCTGTGTCTCAAAATGGGTGATGGTGTTGCGAATAATACGCTCAGTAGGCCGATTATGTTGACCATAATTTGAGCGAAGTGCACGGAACACATTTCTCACAGAACGTGAATTTTCGTAATAAAGTTGAACGATTTGTAAACGTTGTTCAGGCGTAGGTCTTTCCATTATGAAATGCCGAACTATACTAAACAAAATTAACATGACAGCATGACACGACTCACACGTGATCTGTCAAAAATAGGCTATTGAAAAAAGTATCTCTACTTGAATCACCCTTTATAATGATGAAAATTTTAAAATTTTGTCAATAAATGCTTTTTGTTTCTTATTTAATCCTATTATAAATATTATTCTTAATATCTTTATAGTTTTTATTAAGCAATTAATATTAATAATACAAATTATTGACTACAGTATGTGTCCGAATCTTAAAGAGTCTATGAGACCCTGATACGAGAATTTTATTTTAAAATAAAAGGGCTGAGACTGGGTATCAAGTATAATCATAGTGTTTTGTCTTAACTAATTTGAAATTTTTTAACATTTTTCAATTTTTGAAATTTGGTTTCTAAATAAGATGATTATCTATAGCAGCTTTAAAAAAAAAACAAATTTAAATTGTAACAAATTGGTCATTGGAGTACCATTGAATTTTTCAGTTTTGAATTTTACCAAAAAAGTACAATTGCACCAATTTTGACATCCCTGATTTACGCATAAACGAGTATAAACAATCACTTACAGTATATTATACAAAAACATGCACACCCGAATGAACACAAACATACGTATACTTACGTATATATACATATGTATACATATTCTCAATTTCAAAGTTTAACTGTTTTAAATTTAAGCATAAATTTTTATTCTTTTTGTATCTTAATGTTTTTAACACTTTAAGGAGATGTGAACATGAAGGACACAAATGTGTTTATATGTGTATATGTATGTAATACGAATGCATGGAAAAACTTGTACTGACGCTATAGTTGTTGTTTATTCGCCCATTTCAGTTTTTTCTTTATTTTTTATTTTTCTTCTTTTTCGTTTTCTTTATCCTTGACATGTACATACTTAAGTTTTTTTATTTTTATTCTCTAAGATCCAAGAGCTTGTTGTTGTAGTTTTTCTTTTCATTTTTGATAATTTAATATTTTATTTACTTTGTTGTTGCAACAGTCACTATTTTTAGAACTACACTGCAGTATATTTAGGTGGTGAGGAAAATTCGTGGTATAGTGGCATAAGGCCCGACTTTGTTGTAAAAAGTTCAAAAAACGGTGCTTGAATTCACATATTCTACATTTCTATAGCTTCATAATTTCCTTAGCTTCTATATACGTTCTTTAACATATAATCCTTTTGGCCACTATTAATTTTTTATAAATTTTCCTTATGGCCCCCCGATGTGGGGTACAACATGATCGGACTTGACCCACTACACTCTCATACATATATTTAAAATTTAAATAAATATGTATGTGTAAGTGTGCTTATGTTTTTCTCTTGTTGTAATAGTTGTAGTGTTTTGCATGAATATGCACATGTTAAATAAATTTTGCATATGGCAGCATAAGGAAAAATTAAAATAAACACGACAAGAAAAAAATATAAAAAAAAAAATATTGAAAATGTTACAGAAAATAATGTAAATGAAAAATAAATGTTGAATGTTGCATAAGTTAAGGTCTATTTAATTGTGCCAAACAAAGGAACTTAAATATAAGTTAGGGGAATATGTTATTTTCAGAGTAACCAAAAATTGGAACAATTTTTGCATTGATTTCTTAGGTCATATATTGTACTTTACAGCTTTTTTAATATTTTAAGCCTATTATATCATATTATCATAGAAAACACTTGTTTTAGAGGATGGTTTTGTGTCTTTGACTTAAGAAATATAAAGAAAATTTGGAACAAATATGTGAAAGGAGTTGAAAAATTAGAATTTTCTTCAAAAACACTTTTTGCTTTTGTTTGCTCATAACTCAGCCATGTATAGAAAGATTTTGATGATCTTTTATAACAAAATCACATATGCCATTCAGTTATCAGTAGCATTAAGAAAGTTTATTTCAACATACAGACGAAGAAATGAAAAAACAGTTATCTCTACCTTGACTAGAGAAAAGAAAAACGAAGTACACAAATTGTCTGCGTGTTTCAAAAGGTTGATCAGCCATGTGTGGATCGATTTCTCCTATTGAAAAGATCAAAATTATTAAATATTATTTTACAAGTGTTTAATGAGAAAGAAAGTCTTAGTTGGGTCTTATAAGGAAACTTATTTAGTATTATGGTTTCTGTTTATATGAACAATATTCCTATTCTATTAGGATATTAGTATTAACAAAACTTTATATATCAGTCTCAAAAATTGGGGCATCCCAGGTATATTTTGAGAACAATGTGCAGTGCCCTGCTTTGGCTTGCGTGTTCGGCTTTAACAAAATTTTGATGTCGAAAAGGTGTAAGTTTACTCTTTCACAGGCGCCAAAGGATCTCAAAAATAAGGAAATATCAATCATACTAAATACTAAAATATATATTTAAATAAGTGTGTATGATAACATTACATTTATTCCTTATTTATTAACAAATTTTGTCGCTTTTTAGAAAACATATTAAAATTTCACTTTATTATGACAAAACATAAAATTCCCTCCATTTTTTCCTTCGCCTCAAATTTTATTTAAAAATTTCCTCAAAAAGTGAAAATTCCCTCCATCTGACATCACTGACCATACGTAACATTTTACAGCAGATCATAAAACTGTATAAACCCTTACAAATTTTTATTTTTATATTTATTTTATTTGCTTCTTTTGGTGTATGATAAGATTAGAGATATAGGCCATTATCAGATTTATATGGTGTTTTTTCATGTTTTGTATTTTGCACCCATTAGAATATATATATATATATATACATACATACATTGCGAGATAAATAGCAATGAGGTAGCTGACGAATTAGCTAGGAACGGCTCAGCTTTGGATAGGACTGTGAGTGAAAGCGGTGCGAGACCATCTCTAGGCTTTTACTTCAGGTTAATTAGGGAGTGGATTCGGGATAGAACCAATCATGCATGGGAAAGTAGAATAGACCGCAGATTATTAAGGGTCCTATGGCCCAAACTTGATAGAGCAGATACAAATCTACTTTTGGGCATGAAAAGGGAAAACCTGAAGACTATGATAGGTATTCTGACAGGTCATTGTCCCATAGGGGGAATGATAGGGTATTGGGATAGAGGTTCCTCCGGTCTTTGCAGAATGTGCGAAGATAATGAGGAGCTAGAGACGGTGGAACATATCATATATCACTGTCCATGTCTACAACTAAGTAGGCAGAAATGGTTAGGCAGTCGATTCCTTGACGAATTGGACAGTATATCGACAATAGAGCTCGATAGACTAATAGGATTCGTCATGGGAATAGGCTGGCTAAGATGAGATCGTTGGCTTAGAGAGAGCGACCTGGGGCGGTAGTACTTTTCCTTTTCTGATTCTTTCTATTCTCTTCTATACTTTTCTTGGTCTCAGCTTTTTTTTCTCTATCATTTTCCTTCCTGCTCTTTTCTATATCTCATCTCTCTGTAGTTTCTTTCTAGTTTCTTTCGATATTCTTTATGAAGGGACTCACAATGGACCTTTAGGTCTCCGAGTGGATGCACAAGTACTCTTATGAGTGCTGGGCAACCCTTCCCTACCTACCTACCTACCTACCTATATAAATATATATATATATATATATATATATATATATATTTAAAATTCCCTAATAACTTTCGTCCTATAAATTGATTAAAATTTTGTAATTTTCTAATACAATGCGTTAGCTTTACATTTTTTTATTTTTTAGCAATTGCTGATAAAAATAAAGTTATTTTTTACATGAATAGTAATATAATTTAAAATTTATTAAAAAAAAATAAATTTTAAAAGCATTTTTTTTTTTTAATTTTGAGGGCATTTTTTCCGATTTTAATAGCATTTTTTGTGCATAAAACATTTTTAAAGCATATTTCTGGTTGCCCTGGTTTAATAACTTTTCGCAAGTTTTGCAAATATCCAATATAACAGAGCAAGGCCTGTTTTTGGGTCAAATATTTTATATTTTCCGTATTTGATATAAATTAATTTAGGCAAATATTCTTCCGCAAGTTCTGTTATATCGTGATATTTATATTGTTGTATTAATGTTGTATACAGAAGAACTTTGTTCCTTTTTTTCTAACAGTATTTTTCTGGAAATAATAAACTTCTTGACTTTTTATAAAGTATGTTGAAATGCAAGATGATTCCCAACCAATCTAACACACAATGTGTGAAATAATGCGTTAAATTAGTTTCTTGTCAGATTTTTGTCTTTTATTCAATAACCGATAAGCTTTAAGTAATTTCCTTCTAAGTTCTACAATCTAAATATGTTTATAAAAATTATAATAATAAAAATATAAAAAAATTGTGAAAGCATTTTAGAAATCGCGTTCGGTGCAGTTTTTTTTTCTCGCAATTCGATTTAAAAATTCAATTTTTATGATCAAGACAATATTGTACATAAGATGTACATATAATTGAAATTGATTTTATACATATATAAGTCAAAATTATAGAATATATATTTTAATTTATAGAATATTTTTAAGATTATTTTTTAAAAGGCAGTAAGTGCAAATTCAATGAAATAAATGAAAAATCGATTTATAGGTTACAGTTGAATAACTAGTTTAAGAAATTATTCTATAAAAATATAAACCCAAGGAAGAAATTGGAATGTATTTAGAAAGCTCTCGAGTTTAGAAATTATATGATGATAGCCTTGAATAATATGAAACCAAATTTTATTATGCGTACTTTAATAGAATTGAGACTAGTTAATAAAATCGCTGGATTATTCGATAAACACTGATATTTCAAATGGTAAAACATTCATAAAATATTTGCAAAGATTATATAATCCAAATATTGGTGTCAAATGAAAGCTTACAATATAAAAAGGCTTTTTATTTACAATTTAGAGCACAGAAAGTTGATAAAATTTTAGTTCCTGTACAGTGTAGCAAAACTATAAATTAATCAATTATTTAAACAAAAAGTTAGTAATTAATTGGCCAATTATAAACATAAAGTTTATCTACATAAGTAGTTTATATTTTTGTTATATTAAATTTAACCAACTGAGTTCTGTGCAACTTAATTAAAAGAAATTTAAACAATTTGCATGTGTATTTTTCAAATTAAGCAAAAAATTGCAACTATTTAAAATATATTTTTTTTTATTTTTTTTTTTAAATAATATAATTTAATAATAGAGACTCAAACTCACAAAGAGATACGTATTTATGTATGTACAGTATGTCAGGAAATTGTTTTTACATTATTTTTAAACGATATTTTCAGAGTTTGACTTTAAAAAAGTATATAATTTTTAGCTAATGTAATATTTTTTTAATAGGAATATGTTAACTAGTATATTTATTAATATATAGCAAAAAGAAAAACAACATATATATAATATTTTAACCGTTAAAAACCGAGTAAAAGCTAAACAAACACAAAAATTTTCGTGTTAAGAAATTCTTTTTTACATTTAAAAAACGGCTAGAGAAAATTACGAAATTTCGGGAATTTAAATTTAATATGGCAACTGTTGGCATGCATACTTATTTTATTCAAATTAATAATTAATTAGTTAATTATGGTCAATTCTTATATTATCTATTCTACTAATATTTCGGTGATTTAGTTCTTTATGGTCTTGTAATACCTCTTACCAACATATTTCTTTACATATGGCCACAAGTTTAATGTGGGATTAAAGTGTGAACTCTGTGCAGTTCAAAAGACAAAAAAGAAATACTCTTTATGGAGTCCTTTAACAAGTGTTCTGATGGATACTTGAGAAGTTTCCTTAAGTTTTCTACCTTCTACTCTGCCGAATATTTTATGCAAACGGTTATTACTAGATTTAAGGTTCAAAATTTCATAATTTTTGAAGCGATTTAATAAGTTATTAAATATTTGCCTTAATAAGGGATGCATTTATTCAATATCTTTGACACTTTTTCCGACTTGCGGTTTATAATAAATCCCAAAATGGTTCATCCTTTACATTTCTTTTACCTTACATACTTGAAATATAATTTGTGAATCCCTGGTGATACATATTACAGAACAAATTTGCAATGCTATAAAACATTTGGGAATTTTGTAAAATAAAGTTGAAATAATCATTTTTTGTTCATTGTAAAAACAATAACTTGACATACTGTATGTACATTTGAAAAAAAAAAAAATAACAATTGTTGTCTTTCCGTTGATTATATTTTAACGACATAACAACGGAATATGATGATGCACTTCATAGTTTCAAGCACGTGTCACTTGAACACAAGACATGAGTCATATATATATATATACACATACACGTGTATATACAAATATATTATTAACCCACCACTTACTCGAACAGAAATATAATGCACGTCATACAAACACTCACGCAAAAAATTAGCAAAAGGGAAGCAAAATAGAAATTGTAGCAATCAAACTAGAAAAAAGTACTTTTTAAGTTTTAATAGTACCGTAAATTCATAAAAAAATTTTCCAAGACTACTAATTGAAACTAAAAAGTACGAACTTTTTCACCCGCTGGTAAAGATACTGTGTGAATAAAATTATACTCTCATATCGTTGTCAAATGTTTGCAGTAAGTAGCACAGGAAGCGTAACAAGTGAACTGGTTCCCCATAGAGTTAAAACTGTATTTTTATGCAAAAAAAAAAAAAAAAAAAAAAAAAAAAAAACAACATCATGTTTTATTTTGATAAATGTTTAATGGAGAGGGGTGGGAAAAAATTTCAAACCCACCACAAAAAATATTTATATAATAAAATAAAAATAATTCTTATAAAAGAAAATTAAATTTTTTTTATAAATAAGAATGTGTGGGTGTTCACACATGTGTATTGTATTTGTTATACCAACAAGAAAAATATACATAAACAAAATTGTTATTTCAGCAGGAAATATTTCGTTACCATAATTTTCAAAACTTAAGGTCATTAGAGTGAATTTGAGTTATCAGGGTTGTTTATGAAGATAATTTTCTTTCTAATATTTATGCATTTAATTATTGTTTATTCAATGGAAAATCTTTAAACGAGACAAGGGTTGTGTCGTTTGAAAAGAATAATATATAGTAGATAAGTGTCGGTTTGATTCCTTCAATCTAGAGGCTAAATTAGTAGCAAAAGGAAAGCAAAGCTAAAGGACTGATAACATTTTTAAATCTATTTGTTGAGCTAAATTTTTATGAAAGAAAATATGAATATTTATAATTTGTATTAGGTATATATATATATATATATATATATATATATATAGTATCTAATAAAAATTATAAATCTTCATATTTTCTTTCATATATATATGTTTTTTTGTAACATCATCAGAAAGCATATCAAGTCAATATTGTACTTATATCTTCGTTGATAGGACTACCTATAAGGTATGTCACAGACAGCGTTGCCACAAAGAAAATACCAAAATTTTCTTTAAAAACTACCAAAATATACCAACACTTAAAAAATAAACTTTTTTGTGCAAAATTATATTTGAAATTAGTGTAAGCAAGACGTCCAATAATAAAAATTAAAAATTGTGGTCAAATAACTCCCTGAAAAATATGAATATGTATGTGTGTACCTTTCATAAAATTAAATTTCTCACCACTTCGAAGATACCTTTTGAAAAAGTTGAAACATGTAATTTCAATTTTTAACACTTTCGGGAAACTACTTCTATTTAAATATTTATGCTCCAATAAATGGAATGAAGTATTAAAAGTTTGAAAAATATTTTTATAAAGGTTTAGATCTTTTTCCAGAACTCCTAACAGTAATTTTTTCTATTCTGAATAATAATGATGAATAAGGTCACAGCAGCAAGTAGTAGTGTTGTCATTGGAAATAAGTACTTACTACTAAAAAAAAGCTGCAGAGTTAGTATTTTAAAATTAAAAGAATAGTATTTATATTTTTTACATTTATTTATATTTTTCAATTTCATTAAAAGTTATTGAATATACATGGAAAAAAATATTCGGCAAAATTTTTGAATTAATTTGTTACTTTATTGAATTTATAATTTTAATTTCATTGAAATTAATGTAATAACTTTTATAATTGTTTATAATTTTATTTGACAAAAATTGAGTTGTATAACAAACCCTATGCCCACTTCTTGCAATCTTTTTAAGAAAACTGAATACTAAGCAAATTTCCTTCGTCTTCAGAAGTGTCAATGGATATCAAATTACTTGGTGAGTAAATGTTTTAAAATTTCTATTAGATTTTTATGCTTTCCCGGGTTATTCTAGATATTGTTTTCGTTGATGCAGGTATTGTGATATATTTTACTGCATTGATAAAATAATAATGGGATAGAATTCTGTCAGATTTTTCACTGACAGAATTGGATGATTATATGGGGTAGTGAATCATGGCCTTAAGTTGCCGGGGCTATCTCAGAATACTTTAAACCTATTGCTAGCGACGTTTTCAACGAGATTTTTCGAAATGCAAGTAAATATAGGTGCTTAATTTTATAACATACATTATACTTAATTATACTTATTTCATAAATATAAACATATTTTACTTCCACTGCGTATATTACTGTATTATAAATATATTTTGTATTATTTAAATATTAACTATAGCCCAAAAAATATTTGAACTGAAACTCACATTTGGTGGAAACATTTTTGTGCAATGTTGTAAATATAATTAATTTAGTAATCGAATCAATAAATATTTTAATTGATATTAAGCAAATTTTCAATCACGTTTCTAATTGATATGATTAAAAAATATTTTAAATTTCAATAAAAATCAATTAACTTCAGTTAACTAATATTATCATTTTGATGATTGGAGCAAAATCAATAAAAAAATTAATTAATATAAGCAATTTCGTAATTGAAATACATTTTTATTTTTTTCCTGTGCAGTTTCAAATTGTTGAAATTGCAATTTTTTTTAGAAATTATTAATCTTGTTACCTGCTCAATCAACTATTTATTTTTTGGAAATATTTGTTAATAACTTGCATAAAGTTATTATTCTTCCTATTTTCTTTTGACACTTTTATTTACTTCTTCTGACAAAAAATATTTCTTCAAAATTATAAAGTATTCTACCAAAATGTCAGAAAATTTGGCACAAACCAACTGAACTAGCAAATCTGCGAAGATTAAAATAAAACTACCAATTTTGTTCCAATTGGACCATAACGGCAACACTGGTCACAAAACACAAATTCTAACGAAAACGAAAAATAAATCGTATTTAGCTTTTACGGAAAACGAAAAAAAGTTCGTTTCCAATACACATAAAAATAATAAAGTGGAATTGATATTTTCACCGTATTTAAATGTAACAAACTTTAAAAATTAATGTAAACAAACAAATCCCACATTAACCAATTTTGTCTAAAATTGAAACATTTTTTAAATTAACAATAAATGGACAAAAACCCAATTTTTCATAGAAAAAATATATAAAAGTTACTAGAATGATTGATTTTGGCATAAATTTCAATTAATTTTTTTAAACAAATTAATTAGAATTATGATGAAAGGTTTGCTTAAAATCAACTAAAAATTTATTGTTCAATTTACAATTAATTAAATCCCTCCTTCAATAAAAATGTATGGATTTAAATATAATTATTTATTGAATTATTCGAAATATCTAAATAATGCAATAGAAGTAAAACTAAGTGAAAAAAAAAAAAAAAATATTAAAACTCCAAATTTGGTGGAGGAAAGCGAAACTTGGTTTATATATAATTTCATCTTGGCGTCACATACACCCTGTTGCAATCACCGATAATCACGTATAAATCAAATTTTTGTAACCTTTGACCCCGAATATCTCATGAAGCTCACATGTAATTATCGGTGATATTTAAAAGGATTTATAAGATATTTGTCAAGTTTCGCTTCACTTCATTAAATATTGGTGTTATACACTTATTTAACTAGGTTTTACAACAATGTGTGTATGTATGTGGTGTATGTATAATGTAAAAATCTATGTGATATATTTCACTATAATGATTATAAAATATGTGCTCTTAATAATACGTTTATAGTATGTAATGTTTATACTTATATTAAATTCCTGAAAACTTTACTTAAAAGCATTCAGCTCTGCGGAACATTCCAAGTAAGATCATACTATTCCTTGCGACCTAGGACGAGATACAAATGTCTGAACAAATCGTCAAAAACAATCAATATGAACTGACCTTATATACATATATAAATAATCTTTCATAGAACAGCTTTAAATAAACTGGGATCTTGAAATTGAGAATAACATCCGGTACCAATGATGGGAACATCTACAATATCATCGAAAAATTAATAACCTTATTAAATATTTAAAATTCATACTTATCAAATATTTATATATTAAACACATAACCGAAGGCTGAGGAAATTATGTAAATATTTCGTATTTCCATTTTTTAATGATAGATTGAGCTCAAATAGCTGAAAGTACATAGTTGGAAATTGAATTAAAGTTACTTTAGTTTTACATTATTTATTTATTTTTTTAGCTGTCAACTTTTGTCGAAAAATTTTAAACCAGTTAGAAAGCTAATTACATTAATTAATAATATAATTAAATTTCAACATATAATTAATTAATAATTTTATTAAAAAATTAATTTGGATAATTTTTTCTGTGAATTGTTAAGTGAACGCAAAAAAAATTTAAATTTAACTCAAAATATATTTTCAATTTCAATTCTATTTTAAATATTTTCCATCGTTAATTAATTGGCTCTAATGTAGAAATGCCACATTTTTAGAAATGTGCGTTTTTATTTTTTTAATTACTATTCAGCGTTTTCTAGTCATGGAGAAAGAGAAAAACTTGTTAAATTTTTAGAATGCAATAATTTTCTTATCGAAAGTTTTAGCACTCGATATTTCCGAAACTTTTTGTTTTTGAAGTCAGTAATAACTTCTCTTGATTGATATCAGGGATTGTAAGAACCGCTAAGCCCCTATTAGTTTTCTTACACTACATTTTTTTTTATTCTTAATGATTTTCTATATTCTTTCTATTCTTAATCAATGTTTATCATTCATATTCATATAATTATAGACCAGTTTTTTAGTACAAATTCGTTTAACGAAGCACATTTTTCAAGAGTCGAAAGCAACATCTAAGAACTGCGCACAAAAAAACGAATGCATATAATTCAGCTTATAAAAATTAAACTAATTGTTTAATCTTTTGGAAATTTTGTTTTGTTAAAGACTGTTATATTCTAGTTTAAAATTTAAAAGAAAATTTATTTTTTATTCGTTTTCAATAAAATATTTTATATTTTCTGGAACACCCTAAACAAAACAAAAGTTTTATTGTGTTTTTAGTTACTTATTTATTAGAATGGCTCTACTTCTTTTTAAACTCTTTTTTATGTTTTACTCAGCTTTAAAATTTCTTTAAATATTTTTTGCTATAATGCATTTCAAATGGAGTTCTGGACAGTTTAGTGGATTGGCCTCCTTTTTGATGCCAATCAGCTACTTCTTTGTTGTAATAATAAGAACATAGATGAAACCAAAAAGGGAATTCGTAGCGTTTTCTAATTGTGTTCACATACATATCTTTGTTAACAGAAAAAAGTCACCAATCACCAAATATATTAGTAAATGATTCATTCAATTAAAAACTTTAAGAAAAATTTCATTTCGAGTGTTTTACGCTTTATCTATTTTTGCTTTAAGTGAACGATTAAAAATTTTTATTTAATTGCTTTATTTTAAAGCAAAAAAGAAAAAAAAAAAAATAGAAACTAGTGGTTACGGCCATTTGCTTTTGCTGTAAAATATTAAAAAGTGTGGTTATGACCTTTTGTATTTTAGGTGCCGATATAAACATTAGTATTATGATTATATTTAACACAAACAACTTTTATATAAGTAGAAAGCAAAGAGAGAAATTTAATGAGTATCGGTTCATAATTAGCTATAGCTTTCATATAAGACACATTTTCGCAAATAACTCTAAAGAACATATATAATCGCATCAACATAATATTATGACTCATATATATTATTATCTTATAATAAATCCAATTATGTGTTTTATATACGGCCAAAATTTGGTGTTAATGAATCCTTAGATTATAAGGTAATATTGTCACAACTATAGCAATATAGTTGTGCTAAAATTTGCGTAATGGGGGCGTG
The DNA here is from genome assembly GCA_932274085.1 of Protocalliphora azurea. Classification (NCBI taxonomy): domain Eukaryota; kingdom Metazoa; phylum Arthropoda; class Insecta; order Diptera; family Calliphoridae; genus Protocalliphora; species Protocalliphora azurea. Next base: position 140,199,647 of record OW026521.1, on the reverse strand, counting down.
GTTATCAGTAAAGAAACTGTTTTGATTATAGAGCATATTTTGTGTTATAATTGGGACGAATTTTACGTAATTGGCTTCATTATTTACGTGAATAATAACTGTTTCAAAAAAATGGGCCTAAAATATGGGCGTGACATTCGATCAAGCTCTACCAAAGCACAAGTTGTGTAAATCTTAGTTCTTTAAGCAATTCAATACAAAAATTAGGTGCATACTTATAACGTGGTTTTGTCGTCGGCTGAGGTAACTTAGTCGCCTCCAGGGTCTACTTACGGATCCACAAACCTTAAGTAATAAGACGTTTGTTTTACCCTTTCTGGGGGTTACAATAATAATAGTTTCTTTATTGAATATTCCAAACGTATTTCAAGTACAAAATAATAGATATTACGAGAGAATAACTTCTATAACTCCACTTCGGATATCACCGGCTTAACAAATGTTTCTACACTTCCTCCTTCAGCAAGGCTTATTTCGGCTCTTCGGCGTATGTTATTATCGGTACGGTTGATCGGCTCAGATTATGCTTGCTTCGGTCAGTCAACTTAGGGCGACTCGGCTCGGTTAGATGGCGTGTAACAGGCTCGGCTCAGCTATTCGACTTTGAACTTTCGGCTTCAACACACTCAGCTGTCAAACTGGTTCGGGTTAACGGCGGGATCGGTTTCTGGCACAGGTGGCAGCTTCGGGGATCGAGGATTCTGAGTTCAGCAGTTGAATTAAGATCGGCGTCGTATGTTCGGCTTCGATACCTCGGCTTATATTTGGCTCGGTTCGGTTGTAGGATCGACTTGGAGCTTTCGGCTTCAACACTTTCTGCTGTCGAACGAGTTCGGGTTTACGGCGGGATCGGTTTCAGATAGGATCGGTTCGGTTGTAGAATCGGCTTTGTTCTTTCGGCTTCGACACTCTCGGCTGTCAAACTGGTTCGGGTTTACGGCGGGATCGGTTTCTGGTACAGGTGGCAGCTTCGGGGATCGAAGATCGTATCTTTTTCTACAATACGTACAATGGTTTCTTAAAGCTAACAACTAGCTACTTCTCTACTACTATTACCATGCAATTCTACGGGTTAATATTCTACTCGTGAGCACGAACAACCGAAGTCACTCGTGAGAACGAACAACCGAAGTCACTCGTGAGAACGAACAACCGAAGTCACTCGTGAGAACGAACAACCGAAGTCACTCGTGAGAACGAACAACCGAAGTCACTCGTGAGAACGAACAACCGAAGTCACTCGTGAGAACGAACAACCGAAGTCACTCGTGAGAACGAACAACCGAAGTCACTCGTGAGAACGAACAACCGAAGTCACTCGTGAGAACGAACAACCGAAGTCACTCGTGAGAACGAACAACCGAAGTCACTCGTGAGAACGAACAACCGAAGTCACTCGTGAGAACGCTATAACCGAAGTCACGCGTGTAAAATTTATTTAAGGGACCCAACCGAAGTTGAGCGTGCAAAATACGATTATATTCTACTTTCGCAAAATCTAATCGGCTCTTCAATTTATCTAGAATAATATCAGAGACTTATGCGGCGGATTCTCGTCTTGTTTGAATCGCCCCGACTGTAACCAAACCTCGCTTACTTATACCTAGTCATGTATCAACTAAATGAGAATTATATTGCTTGTTGACCATTAAGCAATATCCACTGCACAACTAAAGCAGTGGATACACATTTGTGTGGGTGTGTATGTAGTATTTACAGTCAGGGCGCTCAATGTAATTACCTATTACTAACACTTAGTAATTACCTATTACTAATAAAATATTCAATATGTTAGTATGAAAAGAAAAATAATTAAAAATACATAAATAAAATAGTAAAGAAAATAACTTAATATATTAAGGAATATGGACGTGAAAATAGTAGTACTGAGTGTACTATTTCCACGTTACATCCCCCTCCTACTTCGGAGAGCGATGCTCTAATCGGTGAACCGATCGTATTTCTATGTGTGGGCGAGTTTTTGGTCCGAGAACCCGCACTACCTTTGCTGGTAATATTTACTTTTTTTTTTTTTTTTTTTTTTTTTTAGGTATATATTTTATTATTATTTTAATATATATATTTTCCTTTTCTACGACATTCTCATACCCTTGGCATTGGAGCTGAGCTTGTGGCCCATCGAGGATTCGTAGTTTAATTGAAGGAAACGCCGCCCGATATATGAGGTACTGCATATGCCGGGGCTTGGTAGAGTGTCGGTGTATTTTTACGTCCTTGAAAATTTCCTTCTCACTGAACCTCGGGTATGTATGACATCCTTTGCTGTTCGGCTTTGATGGTTCTATCCTAACTGGCAGTGCAGCCGCTGGTTTAGGTGAAAATGCTAATGGCGGTGGGCACTCGTCGGTCGGCGAATGTCGTGATTCGGTAATTATCGGAATTGGTTTTCTAACCTGGGTTAGCGGCAGCTTCGGTGTAGGAGAAGTTGGTGGCGAAATAACGGAACCAGTCGAACATGTAGCTGATGGTTTCGGGTGCTCCTGGGTTTGGAAATCGTGGACGATCTTTACCCGATGTGAAACAGAGGATATGTAGGTAAGAGGCGGTGGCTGAGGTGATGGAAGATCGTATGCAGCAGTACATAGTTTCTTTACCTGACTGAACTTAGATCTGTGATAATCCAGCATTGCAGAGTGTTTGACGTCCTCCTCTTCGGACAGACAGTCTCTACTGGTGAGTGTGTAGAGATGTTCGGATTCGTCCGTCGGACAGGATCGGGTAAGGACTTCACCGTTCAGTCGCATTTCCAAATTCAGGCTACTTAAGAAATCTATGCCGAGTATCATCGGCTCAGCCAAGGTCGTTATGACCGATGTTCTCAATCGTATTCTGTTCTCTTTGTATATTACCTCAATTGGAAAGATGTCTAGATAAGTTGCCAGGGATTGATCAGCCATTTGCACCATTCCTTCCGAATAGACTGGGTTGATATTCATATTTAAAAGATGTCGTTTTAGTGGCTCGCCGATGTACGTTCGTGATGCTCCGGTGTCGATGAGAGCTCTTGTTACCTTCCCACATACTTCCACGAAGATATAGTATCGGCCATCAGTCGTCGGGATATTTCGCTCCAAGGCAACGGGGAGATGATTTCGGCAGTCACATATGCAAGACCACATACCATCTCGGCCGCAATATGAACAGAAGAGACGAAATGCAAATGAGCACTGAGTACGTATATGACCAGTCCTTTTGCATCTCCAGCATCGTGTCGCACGATCATATCCCGAGTCCGTCATCATGTGGGAGGTTTGTGGCCGTTCTTCCCGCTTCAATGCCTCAAACTCATCTGTGAGGGTTATCAACTCATCGAGGTTGGTAAAGTCGTTCCGACGAACGTAGTGCCTATACTCGGTTCTTAACCCGTCGTAAATTCTGTCCAAATGATTCTGCCTCCGTAACTGGGGGTGTTGCCGGGAAAGAGTCAGCATCGTAAGAATGTAGTCTTTAGCACGCTCCCTGCCATTTTGTCTTCGGTTATAGAAGTTCTGTTCAAGTTGGGATAGATATCGCGTAGGTAGGAAGAATTTTTGTATCTCTTCTTTAAATCCGAGCCAAGTGGTAATCGTATCGCGTTTCACGCGATACCATTTTAGGGCATTGCCCTGCAGTACGCTCAGCATTGCGGGAAGTAGTCGGTTGACAGCTATTTGATAGCTCTCGGCTAGCTCTTCCAAACGTTCGAGGAATTCCATGAGATCGGTATCTCCCGAATATGTTAAATTCCATCTTTGAATTGCTAACATAACTTCAGTATCCGAGAGGGTGTGTTCCGATGGTTTTGGTGGCACAGCTAAAGATATTTCCTCGTTTACGACACACTTCTCAGCCGACTGTATTTCCCTTTCTAGCTCTCGTAGTAAGTTCTCGGTGGAGGCTCGTAGTCGCTTTGAACGAAGGTTTTCTGCCAACTGTTTCCGCAGATGTTCCACAGTATAGCCTGTCGTAGGTATGCCGGCATTCTGACATTGCTCAATTAACTGATCTCTTCGTAACAAGTAGATCCAGCCGATGGAATCCTTTTGTAAGGTTTGGCTCGTATATGGGTTATCGTGTTTGTTACTCTCGTAATGTTGGCCCGATTCTTCCTCGTTTGCGGCGGCATCATTTTTCCCGCGATGCGATTTAGAATCGGGTCCCTGCTCGGGCGCCATTTTATAACGTGGTTTTGTCGTCGGCTGAGGTAACTTAGTCGCCTCCAGGGTCTACTTACGGATCCACAAACCTTAAGTAATAAGACGTTTGTTTTACCCTTTCTGGGGGTTACAATAATAATAGTTTCTTTATTGAATATTCCAAACGTATTTCAAGTACAAAATAATAGATATTACGAGAGAATAACTTCTATAACTCCACTTCGGATATCACCGGCTTAACAAATGTTTCTACACTTCCTCCTTCAGCAAGGCTTATTTCGGCTCTTCGGCGTATGTTATTATCGGTACGGTTGATCGGCTCAGATTATGCTTGCTTCGGTCAGTCAACTTAGGGCGACTCGGCTCGGTTAGATGGCGTGTAACAGGCTCGGCTCAGCTATTCGACTTTGAACTTTCGGCTTCAACACACTCAGCTGTCAAACTGGTTCGGGTTAACGGCGGGATCGGTTTCTGGCACAGGTGGCAGCTTCGGGGATCGAGGATTCTGAGTTCAGCAGTTGAATTAAGATCGGCGTCGTATGTTCGGCTTCGATACCTCGGCTTATATTTGGCTCGGTTCGGTTGTAGGATCGACTTGGAGCTTTCGGCTTCAACACTTTCTGCTGTCGAACGAGTTCGGGTTTACGGCGGGATCGGTTTCAGATAGGATCGGTTCGGTTGTAGAATCGGCTTTGTTCTTTCGGCTTCGACACTCTACGGCGGGATCGGTTTCTGGTACAGGTGGCAGCTTCGGGGATCGAAGATCGTATCTTTTTCTACAATACGTACAATGGTTTCTTAAAGCTAACAACTAGCTACTTCTCTACTACTATTACCATGCAATTCTACGGGTTAATATTCTACTCGTGAGCACGAACAACCGAAGTCACTCGTGAGAACGAACAACCGAAGTCACTCGTGAGAACGAACAACCGAAGTCACTCGTGAGAACGAACAACCGAAGTCACTCGTGAGAACGAACAACCGAAGTCACTCGTGAGAACGAACAACCGAAGTCACTCGTGAGAACGAACAACCGAAGTCACTCGTGAGAACGAACAACCGAAGTCACTCGTGAGAACGAACAACCGAAGTCACTCGTGAGAACGAACAACCGAAGTCACTCGTGAGAACGAACAACCGAAGTCACTCGTGAGAACGAACAACCGAAGTCACTCGTGAGAACGCTATAACCGAAGTCACGCGTGTAAAATTTATTTAAGGGACCCAACCGAAGTTGAGCGTGCAAAATACGATTATATTCTACTTTCGCAAAATCTAATCGGCTCTTCAATTTATCTAGAATAATATCAGAGACTTATGCGGCGGATTCTCGTCTTGTTTGAATCGCCCCGACTGTAACCAAACCTCGCTTACTTATACCTAGTCATGTATCAACTAAATGAGAATTATATTGCTTGTTGACCATTAAGCAATATCCACTGCACAACTAAAGCAGTGGATACACATTTGTGTGGGTGTGTATGTAGTATTTACAGTCAGGGCGCTCAATGTAATTACCTATTACTAACACTTAGTAATTACCTATTACTAATAAAATATTCAATATGTTAGTATGAAAAGAAAAATAATTAAAAATACATAAATAAAATAGTAAAGAAAATAACTTAATATATTAAGGAATATGGACGTGAAAATAGTAGTACTGAGTGTACTATTTCCACGTTACATACTTTTTGGGGCAAAAATGAAAAAGGTATGTAAAGTTTAAATAAGTTTAAATAACAAGTTCAGATAAAATCGCATAAATTCTACATTTTTTTAAAATTATTCCATCATTTTATAAGCTTTTATAGAAAATTTACAACAAATTGCAGTTAAATTTGGGAAATTGTAAACAATTATTATTATTTCTTTTTAAATGTTTAAAACTTTGCCTCAATTATTTGACCAAAACAAAAACAAATGCATACCGTTGAAAAGCCAGATTTTTCTAATTCGCAAAAAAAATCAATAAATAAATAAATAAAATAAACTAGATATAAGTATTTTTTTAACTTGTAATTAAAAAAAAATATTTATGTAATATTTTTTAAATATGCCAAACAATAATATTAAGCCATCTGCTGAAATATACGATTTATAAAAATGAACACACAAGATTAAAATTCCCCTCAATTTTGTTGAGATTAAAATCAGAAATTTTCATTTATTGCTCGAAACCTCCCACTACTTCCTTTTATCGTTAAATATTTATAACTTTACATTAATTCTAATGACACTTTACGATTTTATGATGTTTATCTTTAAATCCAATTTTTAAATCAAATTTTATTTATCTCACCATGGTTGCAAGAATATTGGTGTACAAAATAAAAGTAAATGTATGTGTGTATAAGTACATAATACGTGTAAATATATATATGTTTGTTGTGTTACAATATTTGTTATTGTCTGGACAAATATTTAATTGTAACGGTAATATTGCTTTTGATTTTATCTTAAAATGTCAGAAATTTGTAATATAAAAATATTTTCATTGTGCCTTATTTTCACCACACAATTCCAATCAATAGCTATGTATTTTGTTTTTGTGTGTGTGTATTTATTTGAAAATATTTGTCTACATGTATTCGCGTTTATTTTTGATCTTTGACTTTTTGACATATTTAATCTAGAATTGTTTTTTGCTGTTGATTCTATTCTGTTTTTTAGTCTTCTTGTTTTATTGTTTCGTTATTTTGTGATTTTTTTGCATTTTTTATTTTGTGTCAATGGTGGCTGGGGGTTGGACATATGCCAACAGTAATAAAAACGAAAATTAAAACAATATTATTGGTGACAAGAGAAACAGTTGCAATAAAAGCAGCAATCTTAATTGCAGTAGAATCCAACAGTTTCAAAGACTGTTTCCAATTTTGAGATTTTATTTGCCATTTTATCTCACCATTATTAACTAAGCAACTTTGGGTCTTTTAACACTTTTATGTCCTAGCAACAAAGCAGCCTTTTTAGATGATAAGGAGTTAAGTAGCCGCGCCGAAACTTTATACTTTTATGTATACTGGACTCCAAATGACTTAGAAATAGTAAACTAGCCAATTAGAGTATCGAAAAAAACCGAGTTTTTTTTTAGAAAACCGATTTTCGGCTTACCCGAAAAATCTCATTTTAGAAAAAACCGGTTGATTAGTTTTGTATTCTTGAAAAAACCGGTTAACCGGTTTTTAGTCATTTGAATTTTTTAAAAAGAAAATATTGTTTTTTGTAATTTTTTAAAACAAAAGCCTGCGTTTATACGTGCATATGTTTTACTCGGAAAAAGTAATAAATTTTGATGTGCATAATTTCAAAATTAATTCACGTTATAACTTCTGAGAAATTATTTTATTTTATTTTTTTTTTCATTTGAAATGGGCATTATTTTTATTTATTTTATTTATCTTTTTTTAAATATTTTATTCCTAAACCTGGTACCAAAAAAAAAAAATATTGATAAATATATACATATATTTTTTTCATAAACATTAGGAATCGAACATAAATTTTTTCTAGGATTTAGGGTCCGAGATTTCTTCTAGGGTTTGTATTCCAAAATGCTGTCGGGATTTCCCGGAAATTTTTTAAACTTTCCCGGGAAAATGGGAAATTTAATATTAATTTAATATGTAGTTCTCAAATCCTATAGCAAAAATATTACTGTTTTTAACGCCTAAATGAAAAATTTACATTATTGTACACACACTACTTAGTAAAGGTGATTTTAGATGGTAATATTCAATATCAAGATTTGTAAAAGATACGATACAAAAGCGATATTTTAAATTTTTCAAAATCATTTGATTTTTATATATATATCCATTAGGTATTTTTTCTACTTTATCAAAAATAAGATTATACCATGATACAATAAATAACAACGTACAGTTATTAGGGAGAACGTTCTTAAATTTATTTTCCCATAAAAATCAATCAAAAGAAAATGTAAACAAATTTAAAAAAAAAACCTAAAAAAAATAAAAAATAAATAATTTTTTTTTATCGAATTACATTATTTGCCATTTATAAAAATAATTAAATATTTCAATTAGGGCTCTTTGCAAATTGGATATAATTTCATTAGCCATAGTGCCAGAGAAGATAACTTCTGTGTTGCCGGAAAATATAGACAATGCACAGTAATCTAAACGCGGAAAATCTGCAGTGTATATATTATAAAGTACACTCAAAAAATAAATTGAGTAATCCGTACTTAGATCAATCCGGAGCGGTGTCAAAAGTATGAGTTTCTTGAACCCAGTGCGAATCACTTGAATCAACAGTGAACAAAAATTCTTAATTATAGCCTTATTTTAGCCTATTTTAAATAGAATTCATTTCATTTTTTTAGACATTTTGGCTTGATTTTAGCCTAAGTCCATATTTAAAATAACCATAAATAAGTTTGATTTCAGAATAATCGGATCACAATTACTACCAAAATGCACTTGAATTAAGAAATATAGATCTTGAATCAATCCTACTTGCGATGAGTTCTTACTTAAATTGATCCTTAAAGAGTTTGTTTTTAGAATCTTGATACTTAAATTAAATATTTCATTTTTAATTTTTAAATTAATCCCGTTTTATACTTGTTTTAAGTATACCAGAGTACGAATCGTATTTAAATTTTTAAATACGATTATAGTGATAAATAAGAAAAATAAACTTGATTTTAGAATGCAGTATTTCTTTCTGTATATGGGTGATAGTTATGATCCTTGAAGACAATCAGCAATGACTTCGAAACTTTTAGAACTGTGCGAACTTATATGTCCTTAAAAAATGCGATTTATAAGAAAACTATATATTAAAAATATTAATCTTAATAAGTTTTATTAGGAAATTTAAGCGAATCATTTTATAGATTAACAATTTGTGCCATATCGTATTGAATACTGCTTTGACATAGAGCAGTAGCATATGTGAGGACTTTTGGGATTCAAAGTTTGAATATATTAATATCTTAGTTCTGATTATGTGCTGTACCGTATTATGTTCTTTCCTGAATTCAAATTGATGAGATGGTATGATGCTACAAGTGTCAATAAAACCTGTCAGTTTGTTTTTTTTTTCAATACCTTGATAAGAGGTTGGGCAACCTGCGGATTTATTCGGTTTCCTAATAGGTATACATTTTTAAAATCCTTTGGAAAGTAATCGAGCTTAAAACATACGTGGATTAAAATTGTAAGTTATTTAATTCCTTTATATGGGAGCGATTTTAAATATATTTTATCAATACTGTCGATTCCCGGTGATTTCTTATTTTTCAATAATCGATGTTTTTTCAGTGATACTTGTTTGGATTGAACTAGAGGTGTGTGTATTTACTGAGTAAAATAATTCTAGATATTCATTCACTATTGCTGCAGTTTCTACGTCCTCTGGATTAGGTGAAATTGAATGATTCGAAAAGAATATTTGACATATATTCGCGGTATATCGAAAAGAATCTTGCTTTAAAATTGGAATTGATTCTAGGATTTGTTTCGAATTTTATCCATTTCATTATTTTATGGTTAAGGCATTTATAATTACGAAAATTATTTATATTTCTGTTGCGTTGTGAAGTACTACGAGCACTATTTCTTTGCTGTATAATATCGCGCAAATAATTGGCTAATTTTGTCTTGGAGGTAGAAAAGCATTTTTTAGTATGTTATGACGAATAGCTTCAATATAGTAATATCCTCCAATGTAGGTAAATTAATATTTCTATTTATAAAATTAGAATAGGTATGCCAGTTAGCTTTGCTAAAGTCGAATTTAAGCATATTTAGGTTAATTTTGTTTTAACAGACAAGTAATTAGAAATTAAGTTATTGATAACTAGAGCTGTTAAAACTATTTCAGAAAAATATATCCAAGGTTGAACCTTGTCTATTGGCACTTGAAGGATTATGAGTATGTAAAAGTCTAGTTTATAATAAAGAATGTTACCCCAACAATAATAAATTTAGTAAAGAGTATAATACCAATATTTTCTATTAAATTAGTGTTAATAATCGAAATTAATTGCTGAGGAACATTTTTCTTGACTATAACTGCAAATTCGACGCCTCTCAAAAGTTCTCTATCAATTCTATATAGTAAAACTCATTGTGACTTATAGATGTGCTAGACTTTAGCTATAATTTAGTCAATAAACAGATGTTAAGGTCATGGTCTTTTAAGAATTAGAACAATTCTTGGCTTTTGTTACGAATGCCTCTCGCATTCTAAGTTATTATTTTAATGACATTATCCATTATGTAAGAAACTTACAGGCGAAGTTGGCTATCACCTAAAATTGGTCAGTCTTAGTTTTGCACTTTTGAAGATTGATAATTAATTCCATTGTAAGATTTTTTATTTCGGTTATCATACCCATGAAGTGTTTGGGGCATTTTGCTGTAGGGTGTCGGGAAAACTTCTGTTGTAGTTGCTGGCAGTGTTGCCTTTTTATTTCGCTTTTAGCATCAAAATTTTCCTTATAGCTTCTAGCTTTTTTTCTAGCCTTTTTTGATTCTTAAAATTGCTATAAAAAGGCTAAAATTTCAATATTTCAAGAATGAAGAAAATAATTTCTTATTTACTTTTACTAATATTATTTTTACAGAATCATCCATTAAAGCATTTTTGTGTATTAATTCGCACAAAAAAATCGAGATTATTTATCTTTAACGAAAATTATCGCCTGCGGCGCCTCATTCTCACAATATGTATATGAGAATTAAAAATATATATGAAAACAAAAAAAAAAAAAACAAAAAAGTTTTTAAATAAAAAATATATTAGCTTTTTCTGGTTTTATTTTTTGGGGCATTTAGCCTTTCCTAACCTTTTTTTAAAATCCAATTTAGCCTCTTTTTTTTCATCTTCTGGCAACACTAGTTGTTGGAATTAGGGTTCGCAAAATTACCGTTGACAGAACGTTGTAATGTTGGTTGTGCTCGTTGCTTCAGTTGTATATAGTTAGCCTTACTAGAGCAATCATCAGAAAATGACTTATGATTAATAGTTTGTTTTTCTTACAATCTGTTGTTTTATGTTGATCTGCACAGTTCGCACAAAAAGTTTTGATTTTACATCTACTCGAGGCGTAACCAAACATTTGCCAATTGTAGCATTTTAACATAGTCGATCACTGAACAATTTTGTCTCAGTTTTCTTAGAGTAATTGTCTTTCTTTGAAAATTAGTATTCGCTGTTTTAGGAACAAGTTCAAGATCCAAACATTTTACATCTAAATCTGAAAGTTTCTTTTTAATTATAATATAATCATATTTATCAAGACCAAAGATAAGAGCTTTATATGGTTTACTCGTATCATCTTTTGTTGCATAAATAAAAAATTCATACTCATTATAGTACTGACATTATTATTGGGTTTGATTTTTTAGACATTGTTTTTACGAATTTTTTGTTAAGATCTTCATTTTTTCATGTACGCTTGATCTTGCTTATATATATATATATATATATATATATATATATATATATATATATATATGTGTGTGTGTGAGTGTGTGTTCAAAATAATCAGGTATGTCATAAAAATCGATCCGTTTGCAAAGTTGTGAAAGTTTAAGAATAATTTTTGGAACAATGCTTTATTTTTTCTTTACAATATGCAGCACTATTGAAAACCAAGGAATAATTTTTGTGAAATACTTAAAATTTTATAATAAAATCTGATAAAAAGTGAGTTTACTGTAATTTTCAATAATAAAGAAAACGAAAAAAATAAATACATCAATAAATACATCATTTTTTCGATTTCAATTGGTTTCGTTTTTGAAAACGATTTCTATCGTAAACCAGAGTGTTTGAAAATTTGCATCATTTTACAGCCATTCTGCAGCACATACAACATTTTCATACGAAGCGCTAAATATTTATACTTTTGTTCCTAATATGTAGCTAAAAATTATAAAAAAATAAAATTCTCCAACAAAGATTTCAAAGAATATTTTACTATGTTTTACTATGAAAAACGAGTTTTTTTCGACTAGTCTTCCCAAATCTACACGTTTTACCGGTTTTGTTTCAAAGCATGTCGAAAATGTTATTTTTCGAACTGGTTTGTCTTAGTAACACTCCATTTAAACTGAAAGTTTTTATCGTGAAATTATATTAAATTTTAGTATTTTTTATATTTTATATTAAGCAACTAAATTTTTTAGGAAAACAAAAATTTTTCTTTTTTTGATAAATAAAGAAAACTGTAAATTAAATAAAATAATGATTGGTTTGAATTTATTTGTGAAAGAAAATATCAGAAATAATTCGAAAATTCGATAATGTGAAAACGAGTCAGGCCAGCGGAAACATAATATTAACGAATTAAAAAAAAAAAAATAGAAATAATTTTGTTTAAGCCTTCATGACTTTATTACATATATATATATATATATATATATATATATATATATATATATATATAGTACGAGGGCGAATCAATAAGTCCGAGACTTTTCGAACTTCCCTCGTAGTTATATAAAATGCAACACTATTCCCATCAAGTACTACCTGTTAATAGACTACTGTCAAATTTTGAGCAAGTGTCGTCATTTACTTTGCGTTTAACGGCTGTTCAAAATATACAACCTCGTGTAGTTTTCTAAAAATGGAAAATAGTAAATTTCCTGTGTTCATTAAACATTATTTTTTGAGAAAAAAAATCGCCAATCAAACCAAGGAAAAGCTCGATGAATACTATGGGGACTCTGCACCATCGATTTCAATGGTAAAAAAGTGGTTTACTGACTTTCGTGGTGGTCGCACAAGTACAAATGACGTTGAACGTTCTGGACGGCCAATTGAGGTGAGTTCACCCGAAAATGTCGAAAAAATCCTCGATATGGTGTTGGCCGACTGAAGAGTAAAAGTGCGTGAGATTGCTGATGCCATAGGCATTTCATATGGCAGTGTGGTTTCGATTTTAAATGATCATCTGGGTTTAAGAAAGTTGTCTGCAAGATGGGTGCCGCGTTTGCTCTCAATTGACCATAAACGTAAACGTGTGGCAACTTCAAAGGATTGTTTGGACTTGTTTAACCGCAATCCGAATGAGTTTTTGCGGCGTTTTGTAACTGTGGATGAAACATGGATCCATTACTGTACTCCGGAGACCCAGTCTAAACAATGGGTTTCTCCGGGTGAACCTGCTCCGAAGAAGGCCAAGGTAAGTTTGTCGGCCAATAAGGTGATGACAACAGTTTTTTGGAATGCACGCGGGATAATCCACATTAATTACCTTTAGAAGGAAAAAACAATAAACGGCAAATATTATGCCAACTTAGTAGACCGATTTAAGGAGTATTTAAAAGGAAAACAACCCCTTATGCCCAAATAAAAGTTCCTTTTCATCAAGATAATGCACGGGTGCACACGTCTGCAGTCTCAACGACAAAACTCTATGAATTGGGATACGAATTGGTACCTCATCCGCAATATTCTCCGGATTTAGTGCCTAATGACTACTTCCTATTTCCAAACATAAAGAAATGGCTCGGTGGAAAGAGATTCAGTTCCAAGGATGAAATTATTGGCCAAACAAATGCCTATTTTACGGACCTCGAAAAATGCTATTTTCTACGCAAAGTAAATGACGACAGTTGCTCAAAATTTTACAGTAGTGTACTAACAGGTGGTATTTGATGGGAATAGTGTTGCATTTCATATAACTACAAGGGAAGTTCGAAAAGTCACGAACTTATTGATCCGCCCTCGTATTTAGGAAATTACTCTTAATATTACCTGTGTTTTGTTGCTCCTGCTGAGTTTTAACGTCGACTGTTAGCGAAAAAACGCCACTAATCCGAGGTGGGAGCACTTTGTATTTATTTTTAAACTGCACTGTGAAATTTACACGTTTTTCTTTATAAAATTTGAAATTAAAAAATTTTTTATTTGAATTTAATTTCATTTTTATATTCACAGAAAAAAGTTTGTGCATAAATATAAGAATTTACTTTCATTGATTTTAGTTCATAATACTTAAGAATAATATCTCAAATATTAATAATTTTTTACATTTTTTGAAATGAATCAAAAGTAAGGGAGACTTAATATAAATTGTTTAAATTTTCATTTATATTTTCAATCTGTAGAAAAATGTTTGAAATTTTCTTCGGAAAATTTTAGGTTTTAATGATTTTTAGCTACATTATAGGAACAGAAGAGAAGCGCTTTTTATTAAAATAGTGTGCTGCAGAATGCGAGCGAAATCATGCAAATTTCTAAACATTATTTTTTTACAGATTTTCCTTGGAATTTTTCCATTTTAAGGCGTTTGTTGTTATTATTTTCATGTATAACTATTTGTAATCAAATCTAATTAAACTAAATCAAAGATTTAACAAAATTTTTTCAAAATTACTAAAATTTTCATTATGAATAATTTAATAATATCTATGAGCAAAATTTTATTTTTTATGAAGAAAGTTTGGGAAAAAAAGTGATATTCGATTCATAATATTTATGAAAAAAATTTTCAAATATATGAATTCATTTTTTCTGTGTTTTTTTTTTTTTTTTTTTATTTCTTGTCATTGTTTTATTCATAATTGTATTTTTGTTCATAAATTGGGAACACTTTTATCGACGTTAAAGTTAATATGTATAATTCTACACGTAAACTCCTAACGTATATAAATGGAAATTTTGCATGAAGTTGCCTATGAAACAAAATACATTTCTTATGAACAGAAGTCGATGAATACTAATTTTCATATTTATGTGCAAATTTATTTCTGTGTATTTGAATATACGTACATATTTCCGAAATAAAATTTATTTTGTGATTAAAATACTAAGTAGTTATTTTGGCTATAAAAATTATACCGACAGATGGTTTTTTTTTATGAAAGAAAGTTTTAAATTTGAAATAATTTATTTCTTATAGGGTTTTAATAAAACCTGTAAGTTTTTCTGCAAAACTTTTATACCTTTTATTTGAACTTAGTTTTGGGCAATTTGGTTGATTTTGCTCCTTTTTTTTTGTTTGAGTAAAATTACTTAAAAAGTTATATAAAATGTTGTTTTATAAAAACCGGTTTACTGCCTTTACAAAGTGGTTTCGAATAAAATCGAAAATTAGAAAAAAACTGAAACCGATAGCGTTTGTTAAAAAAAACCAGAAACCGGTTAAGCGGTTTTCGGTTTCAGTTTTGAATACTCTATGAACTCACAAGTAATTGCTTTAAAATAAGTTTGCTGGAATTAGCCAAGTTACCAGAAATTATAGAATTACTATTAAAAAGTAGCAGAACTGTAGGGTAGTGCGACAACAAAAATTTCATTGATTGGCATTTTTTAATTAATTTCTCTGTGTGTGGGAGTTTTGTGTTCTTTTCCTCTCCCTTTTTCAATTTATTTTTGTTTTTTACTTTTCAAGAAAAGTTTTATTTCGATTCCTGATTGTTATTTAACTATACGTTTCGATACATTTTCAATGTTGACAGAATTGAAACAAAGTATTATTTTATTTTCCTACAACAAATATTGTAGGCAAGTCAGAGATGTGCTTTTTTCTTTTTTTGAAGGGGATTAATATTCAAAGTTTGGCTGAAACTTACTTTAATTCTTAATCAGTTTTGTGGTAATACAATATTAAACCAACGGGTTACAGATCTGAATTCACAAAATTTAAAACTAATTGAGTGAAAAAGTTTAGCACTACAGTTTTAATAATATAATCATGATTGCTGTTCAACGTTCAACTTAGAAAAAAGGATTATAATTATTTAACTTTTCCCCATTTTTCTACAATTTTTCTTCTCGTGTTTATACTTTTTGATCTCATTCGATTTTATATAAAATAAACGGACTTTGTGGATAACTTCTATACCTTCTTTGTTATTGTGTAGACTTTTAACCGTTATATACAAGGTAGTAGAATTTTGATGACAAAATTTTTTATTCTTTAAATTTTTTGAGTTTTTTGTGCACCTTTTAGGGGAATTAAAATATTGAAACAAGTATTGATACTTGCTGTAATTATGCGTATTTTGCGCTATATCTCGTTGATGTGACCTAAACAGTCAACATAAAGTTTGAAAAACAAGTGCGAAAATTAAAAAAAAAAAAAAATCAGTCTTTCGTGAACGACGTCCACAGTTTCTATGTAACAGCATGAATTACTGCGTGAATTTATTTTTTTTTTTTATTTTACATAATAAAATAATTTTATGGACTTTTGGAAAGTTATGCAAAAATTGAACTTCTTGTTTTTGTATTTTTATATATTAAATTGTAATTTGTACATATCATGGATATATGGATATGAGAACAGCTATAAATACAACTGATCGGAACTATAAATTTAAGTCAAATGTCATTGATAGTTGAAAACGGGACACTTTTGTCAAAACACATTTTTCTAAGGCACATCGCATGGGCAGCATGAAATTAAATATGGTTGGTATAGTTAGTAGGCGTTTTTAATGCTTAATGAAATGTAGAGGCGCATAAAAAAATTTCGAAAGTTAGAAATTTTATGGACCAAAAAATAAATAAATAACCCAGGTAATTATAAATATCATTTCTTTGTAATAAACCTCAATAAAATATATTTTCGTGTAATATATGAAGAAATAAATTAAATGCAAAACCATTTCTTTTTATATCGCGATTTTTAGCAAAAATATATATGTATAAAATTTTGTTCAAAAACCCTCATCAAGTTATGCTATTGCATGTAATTTGTACCAGAATTGTAAAAATGTGTATATGTTCAGATTTAAACCGCTATAACTTTCGCGCCCCCTACACGAATTGATTAACGGGAACAGATTCTACACGCATTCGAGTGATATTAATATGTGCCATAAAAAAAAAATAATACATTTTTTTCTTAGGGTCTAAAATCGAAAATTTTTGATAATTTAAAATATGCAATGCATTAAAATATATTTTGTCCATTACAGGCTCAAAATTACGATTTTTTTTTTATTATAAGGAACTGAAGACCATTTTTTATTTATTTATTTTTTATTATTTTTTCACATCAAAACGTATCCTTTAAGTGCTCTCCCTATGTCACAATCGCAAGAAAACGGTTTCTCGGCACATTTTAATTTTCAATAAGTATATGGAAAATTACCATTAATTGCATTACACTTTAATGACACTTAGGGAATGTCTCCTAAACATTCATCGACCATAAATAATGAACTCTTCTAGATGAATGTGTATTACCTAGAAATAAATCTGTATCGGGCAGAATTTTCTTAATTTCTTCCAAACACAGTACACTATGATATTGTTGGAATAATGGAACACGATGGACATTGCGAAGATATTTCAAAATATCAATACATTTGGATACCACACTGTTATCAATACTCATTTCAATTTCTAGTCGAATATATATATATATATATATATATGTTAAAGTGCCTTGATTTGTATGAAAACAAATAATGTTGCAAATATACCTCCCTAAAAGCTAAACACCAACATATTTTGGTTTAATTATTTCGTTCACGTAAGCTTGACCATTTTTAAAACATCTCCAAAAATATAGTTTTCGATGAAAAGTGTACATAATTTCTAACTTTTATATATATATATAAAAAAAAAGAAAATACAACATATGATAGACAAATGACGTTTAATAGATAATGAGTATAAAATTTTTTAATTAGTTTTCATCCTCGCAAAATTAAAATTTTAGTAAAATTTTGCAATGTTTTATTTTAAATACTACTTTACTAATGTTTGAATGTTTTGGAATTTCCGGTCCATAATAGGTTAAGTTAATTTTTATGTCAAATAAATGATTAGAAAATAAATGCCACCAAAACCATACATTTGTCATAAAAACTATAAATTCGTGTAAAATATAGTAATTACATACGGCTGCGAATCATGGGCGCTAACAACAAAAAATCAAAGCAGAATTCAGGCATCGGATATGAAATACTTAAGACGTGTGGCCAGTAAAACAAGACGAAACAGAATATGAAAGTACACTATATGAGCCAGCTTAAATATAGAACCGCTGAATAACAAAATCGAACGCTATAAGCTAAGGTGATTTGGACATATGGCTAGAATGCCAAAAAACCTGCTACCGAAACGAGTATCAGAAGCAAGACCGAATGGTACGTGAAGCAGAGGGAAAAAGACGTCATAGGACACCATTCTGACAGAACAAAGAACCCAGCCTAGAACTTTCAAAACAACGGCACAAGATAGATCGAAAAGGAGAAGACTTTGCAAAAACTTATACACTGAAAGGTAGATTGAGGTCCGGAATAAGAAAGTAAGGCTTAGTTTTATAAGTAAGCGGATTTTCCATGTTATCCAGAAACTTCTGAAAGCTCTAGAAAGAAACAAATATACATAACAATGCTTAATAAGTTATACATATGTATATATAATAATCTCAACCCTGAATAGAAATCCAAAAAGTATGGAAATAGAAACACCTTTATTAAGATTTAAATTTTTTTAAATGTAGTTTTGAATTTAAGTTAATACAATGAAACTGGAAATGATATCCATCATTCTATTAAAGATAATTTCAAATAAAACGAGAAATAAATATTGTGTTAATCATACAGAATTCGGCAGAATATCCAAAGTCCAGATACTGATACGCAGTAAAAAAAATTTTATATATTTTTGTGTTAAAGTGCTAAAGCGCGAACACGCCTTGCACTAGCAATATTTAATTACCGGAAAGCATTCAAACATTGCCCAAGTTTATAATGCAAATTCATAAAATTTTAAAAGGCCAATCGCCATTAGGTCTGTACTTTACAAAGTGAAAAATTTACTAAGCGAATGATAGTAAAAGCAAGACATACGAGCCCACTGCTATCTTCTCAGAAGTTATATAATAGATTCAAAAATAATTCAGGGGTAACCCAATGCTTTATTATTTCTAATAGTGTTTAGCTTCTATGTCAGATTGACAATCTTATCTTCTCTTTTACAAATGACATCAACATTAATATTCACTCAGTTATGAACCAAGTACCTTGAATTTTTAAAACTTTACTTCAGAAATCTATAGAATACTTCACTCCTTCTGAGTATTTTACTATTTATAGCACTTATATATATTAAAGAGCCTCACGAAAAAAGTTGCCAATGTACCCCTCTAGAAATGAAGATTGGTATTTTCTTATATGGTTCCCAAAATATTACATCTGAATATTTAAATTTAAGTCGACTGGACCATTTTCAAAACACCTTTATAAATACGTATTTCCTTCAATTTGTTGTCAAAATTTTCGTTACAAGAAAATTAACTTCAAATTGTAACACAAGTATACTAAGGCCTGGAATATTAATTTAAATAATTGTTGTATCTTTTCAGTTGCGGACTATTAAAATTTCTCTAACATTTTTT
The DNA here is from genome assembly GCA_932274085.1 of Protocalliphora azurea. Classification (NCBI taxonomy): domain Eukaryota; kingdom Metazoa; phylum Arthropoda; class Insecta; order Diptera; family Calliphoridae; genus Protocalliphora; species Protocalliphora azurea. Next base: position 140,180,141 of record OW026521.1, on the reverse strand, counting down.
GTCATGTTTTCTTCATTCAAACAAATAATTTTATATATTTCGGACATTTTTCAACTGGGTTGTATTTATTTGACATTGAAGTTGATCGAATAAAATTTCATAACTTTTTTAATTATTCGTGTGATCGAATAAATTTTGAATTTTCTTCGTTGAATCGAATGAATAAAGAATAAAATATATTGTTCGAATAATTAATTATAAGTTAAAAAAACAAAAATCAAAAACTAGAATTTTTTTAAATCAATTCTTTTTTTATTAACATAAAACAAACCTAAAAATAGTAATTCCTTAACAGAAAAAAATTGAGACCACATTCAAATTACAGACAAATTATATAATGAAATTAAATTTTAATTAAATTTTAAAATTACCATTTACATAGAACATAATTAAGCATTTTTACTTTAAAACGTTTATTAATTTTAATTAAAAAAGATGTGTGAAAAAATCCTTTCACTTACTATTGATGGTATTGTCACCATTAAAATCTAGTTTTTCTGTTCTTTTTAGATTTTTCCAAACAAAGTCGATGATCATCAATATTGCCTAAATCTGTTTTTTTTAATTTTTTATATTATTTATTGATTAATTGAGTTCAGTTAACAAACCATCGTTATACATTGCAGAATCTTAATGGTATGTTCTATCCTGATACTGCTGAAGATTGCACTTAATTAACCCTTTAACGGCAAGAGGATCAATTTTATGATGAGTTGCCAAAAATGGAGACCCATTATTGTCGAAGGGACAGTAAAAAATTATATTTTGAATCGGATGTTTTCCATCTAACAGGAAACTTACCAGCTCTATGTCGCAGTGTGATTCAAAAAAAAAAAAAAAAAAAAAAAATGGAAACATAAAATTGTCCTATCCAATTTTTGCACAATTATTAAAGTAATTGAACTATTCCATATTTAAACCTAAGAAAGATCAGTGCGATATTTGCGTATCACATAAAGTTACTAATTTGTCAGATGAAGATTATAAAAAAAAAACATAGAGAAGAAATACAAAAAATGCGAGAAGAAAAATATAATGACATAACAAAAGGTAAGTCCGGACTATGTGCAATTATATGTGTGGATGTGCAAGCGGTAAGATTAATTCCTCAACTAAAGGCGAGTACTGCATATTATAAAATGAAGCTACAACTACATAATTTTACAATATACAATATTTTAACACACGAATCAGACTATTATGTTTGGGACGAAACAGATGGATGTCTAGTATCTTCCGTTTTTGCGACATATATTATTAAATACTTGAAGAAGATGGAATGTGACTCAAGCCATTCACTTATAGAAAGAAAAACTAAAAATAAAGAAATAAATTTGCCGTCGCAATTTGTGCAATTACTAAAGGAGGCACGAAAAGTTCTAGCATCCCTACAAGCTCACCATTTGCACTACTAAACTTTGAAAACATGCCTAAACGATACTCTTCGATTCGTCATGGTAAAAATATTGCTTACTATAAAAGTTCTAGAAATGTATGTACTCAAACCTCTATTCAAAATTTTAGGCAGAAGTATTGGTGATCTTACTGTAAATATGCTACGAGCCTTGACGTATGACCCATCAGGATCAATATATTTCAAAACAAACATAACTGACGATTACGAATTGCTACCACATAGATCGAAGTCGGCGGTTAAAGACATCCCCCCTGGTTCACTTTATAAGGATAAAATAGCAATCACAAAAAAGAAATGGGACCACAGAATTTGAAAAAGTTTTTACCTGCAGATTGCCATTTTTTTATGATAACTTGTCTTTTAAGAAATAATATATTTTACAGTTAACTTCTGATTTAACACTCTTAATTTCATGAATTAATTCCTTTTATTATTAAAACCTGAGTTTCTATAATAATATGTCTCATTTTCAACTCAGTTTAAAAAAGCCCTAACTTAATTTTTTTCCAAAACATCAATGAAAAAAGAACCTATCTTAGATAACTTTATTAAAATAAAAAAAAAAAAAAAATATATAAATTTAATGAGAAATAAAATGTGTTGCCTCTTTTTATTAAAAATTGCATTAAAACTTTTTTTGTATCAAAAATTTTACAGATATTATTAAGTTTTTTCCTTCCTCTGTAAAGTAAAAAATCGAGTTACGCCTTTTTTATATTAAGCCATCGATAAGTTCCTTTTGAAACCACATTAATAATCGAATTAAGGAGATTTTTGAAATTAAGGGTTACTATACGTAGACTTGTATAGGGTAAGATTTTATATCCGTTGAAACTTCTCTCTTACCCATAAAATTTTTGTTTAAGGTGAAGTATAAATTGGCAGTTGTTGCTATTCTGCAATTTAAATCCCTCTATGCTTTTCTGTCTTCGCTAATTGTGACTCCCAAATAGCAATAGTGTTCAACTTGCTTCAATGCTTCGGATCGTACGTAAATTTGATGATGATTTCTATCGCAGCTTATTATCATGGTCTCTGTTTTCCTTGTATTGATATAGAGGCCTTTGCAACAATGGTCACGTCACTTGCGTATGCTAACATTGAAACTTTCACGTTCCAACTTTCTACCGTCATTGGTATAAATGAATCTTTGCAAGATTTGATTATCTTATCCGTCAGTATTATCAACAGATATGGACTTAGTATATCGCCTTGTCGCACACCTGCATTGTCGTAAATTCTTTGGATGTGGTGTTGCCTGTTCTTACATAGTTTGAGTACATTCCGTAAAAGCTGTCGATTCATATTAAATGTTGTCAATATTCCGTTCATTTTATTTTTATAACATGGAAATTTTGCATAATATGAATAGGCTTATTCACTAGTTTAGTTATATAAAATTTTTTTAAATAAAACTTTTTAAAAATACAGACTTTAACAGCATTCTTAGTGCTATTAGTGTGGAAAATATTATCTATTGAATACATACATCGTCATGAAATATATATTATATATATATAATATACGAAAAGATTTGAGTGATATAAAGACGTGAAAGTACTGTAATATGTACACTGCTTTGAATAAGGAATCACATTTTTTTAACTTTAATTAAGTATATCTGCTAAACTAAGGTTCAGAAAAAAATAATTTTTTGCGCAACCAAATATCAAAGTGTTGGCTTTAGTTTCCTGAAGAAATAAAAAGTATACATATTTGGTTATACTAAAATTATGCATTTATTTAAAGACATGTATTTCTGTGGTACTTTTTCGTGTGTCACTTGAATAAGGAATTCTTTTAATATTAATCAGGAAGGCTATGATTGGAATTTCTTTCAATATAAACGCTAGAGAATTTTCAATTTGATAGTTTTTAAACAGTTTTTATTCAAAATGGGATGTGTTAAGGCTCTTAATAACTCTGAAGAAGAAAAAATTCTTATTTTGAAATCTCAGGGTAAGAATCCGGTAAAAATAGCCAAAAAAAAAATTAATAGAAGAAAGACAGTTGTGTACAATTATTTAAATAACGTGGAAAGATATGGAAGCAACATGAAAGGGCGGAAGAAAATTGCAACAACTCCAAAAGAAAGACGAAAAATTCTTAGAATTGCATCAAATTTTGCCATGTCGGTATCAAAAGTACGTGAAAAAAGTGGAGTCAGTGCCAGTCTAACAACAGTGCACCGTATTTTAAAGTCGTGCCCATACATAGTCTGACGAAAACTGCATAAAACAGCACCACTTATACACTAATATACAATGGCATGGTCCGAAAAATGGTTTAAAGTTGTATTTTCCGATGAAAAAAGTTTAATATTGATGGTCCCGATGGGTATAAATATTACTTCCATGATCAAAAATAAGGAGGAATTATTTTTGAGCCGCAGCCGAGAGGGCGGAATAATGGAATGGGGTGCCATTTCGTATTTTGGTACCATAGAATTGGTTTTTGTATCCAAAAAAATGACTACGACGACTTACAAAAACTTTCTGGAGGAAACATTTCCAAAATTTATTGATTTCTTTGGACCCATACCTTGGACGTACCAACACGACAACGCTCTGATTCATCCCGCCAGAGCAGTAAAACAATGGATTAATCAACAAGGTGTTCAACTTTTGGATTGCCCCCCATATTCACCAGACCTGAATCCAATGGAAAATGTCTGGGGTTGGCTTGCAAGAAAAGTTTATGAAGGAGGAAAACAATTTGAGACGATAGAAGCCTTAAAGGATGCACTAACGGAAGTATGGAATTCAATTTCGCTAAATTACTTAGAGTCATTATATAAGTCGATGTCAAATCGCATTTTTGAGGATATTTCTAAAAATGGTCCCAGTACTCATTACTAATTGAATGCTAGAAGATAATAACTTTCATTTTGATAACCTAAAATTTAAAAATAAATTACAGTTTGCTTAGTTTTAAAATATTCCTTATTGAAGTGACACACAAAAAAGTACCATAGAAATACATGTCTTTAAATAAATGCATAGTTTTAGTATAACAAAGCCAACACTTTGAAATTTAGTTGCCCAAGAAATTATTTTTTTCTGAGCTTTAGTTTAGGAGATATACTTAATTAAAGTTAAAAAAAATGTGATTCCTTATTCAAGTGGCAGGCAGTGTATATGTAGTTGAAAAAATATAAACCTTTAATTTTTGTAGTTTTGATCGCATTATTTCCGTAGAGATATTTATAATTTTCTTGCTTATTCTTACTGATTTAAATAATTATTTTTTGTACATCAAGAAAATAATGTTAGTATTTTGTTCAATTTGAAAATTTTAATCTATTGCTAGATATATGAGTTATCTTGTTTTTTATGATAACTACTTATGTTTGATTTGGCGTATCATTTAAGATTAACATTTCCAAAAACACTAGTGACCTTTTTCCTTTAGTTTTAATTGTCATTTAAATGCACAAGCTACGTAATGTTTGCGATTTTCTTCTGGCAAATTTATATTTGAGTTCAGAACATGGTTTTCTATATCTGAAAATAAAAAACATGCAACTTTCTTAAAAAAAAAGAAAAACATTAAAAATTTTTAAAACTACGCCTTTTTATCATTTAGTAGACATGTATTTTCCATACGAAAACGAAAACAACATGCTTTGTGCTGATGGTAGATAAAACTTTAATGAATACGGTACAATTAAACAAAGTGGATAGAACGGCAGCCAGCAAGGAACAGATAAATGGTTTTATTTCCTTACATACACACACACATACATACACTAGCTGCATACTTCATAAAATTATACTTCCAAACAACGCACTAAAAATTACGTTATTCTCAAACAGTTTTTTCTTTGTCTGAGTTCACAAAAGGCGATTTTCTTGCTGAAATTCTGAATTCGTGTGAGAGAAAGCCCGTCCTTCGAAATTCGTTTTGTTTTTCGTTTTCGTACTTCAAAACAAAAACAAATCAACACAATTAAAGCAAGAATTGCTGAAGTAAAATTTTGTGTGTGAACGTAAATGCAAGTTTAAAAGAAAAAAAAGAAAATTTTCAGAAATAAAAATTACTGTGAACTTAGACTTTCTTGTTTTTGCTCGAATTTTTTGTATTAAAAGTTTTCATTTGCAATTGAACTTTTTCTATGCGTTTCATTAAAAAAAAAAAAAATAAATAAATAATAATAAATAAATAAAAAGATAAACAAAAAAGCAACTTTATTTGCTATGAATTTATTTGCTCTATTAAGTTCTATATTACATGTTAATATAAGTATTTTTTCTTTTAAGGTTTCTTCTTTTTTTATGTGTAACATTTTTCATCATTTCGAGAACTTTTATTTTTTTCATATTTTATGCACAATTTGTAACTTTTAAGGTATGCAGGTATACAATCTTTCTCTTTGCGTTTCATATTTATTTATTATGCCATAAGTGTTTTTCATTACTTTATGTTTGTTCATTTCTTGTCTTCTTTGTGTCTGGTAGACATTATATCATGGAAATGTGTATTTGAATATGAAGAATATACTGAGAGAAATTAAATGGCATGATCTTGTAAATGTTGTGCACACTGGTCCACGATCCCAGTATACTTGGTTTACGTAAAAAACAATTATCACATATTATTAATAAAATTCAAAATGGTGGATCCAATATGGCGGCCAAAATTATTTTTATTATTTGACGAAATTTAAATTATCAAATCTGATAAATTTGTGGTTCCTGAATACGAAATTGTTTCTGATTTTCTGATTTCGGAAAGGCGGAAGCAATATGGCGGACCACAATAGGCTATGATGTCTGGATTTTGGCACAATTACAATTCTCCAAAAATTACATTCCAAATTTCGGATCCAATATGGCGGCCAATTTTTTTTATTATTTGACGATATTTTAAATAATCACATGTTTTTCGAATTCGTGAATGCGGAACCAGTATGACAATTTAAATTGTACCACCATGTCGAAATTTTAGCCACAATTACAATACTTGGTGTACAGTGGTAGTCACATAATTAAGTAACTCATGTATTTTTGATTTCAGCTTATAAATTTATAATAATTACACAACTTTTTTATTTGTTAGAATTATAATCCGTTTTATTCATTTAGACCAAAAAATCTATTAACTAATGATTACTGGTATATCTACATATTGAAAATTACAGATACTTAACCCTTTAAAAGCAAAAGGATCAATTTTATACATTTGATTTCCAAAAGGTTAAATCAGTAATTTTTGCAAATAAGTCATATGCATAAGTAAATACTTATTGTATTTAAGTATCAATGAATTTATGAAAAATGTAATAAATTCTTTTAAAACCGCGATAAGAAGCGAAAAAAAAATAAAGTCTTTGAGGTTTTGTAGCTATTTTACATGAATTTATAGTCTTTCGACAAATGCATGCTTCTTTTGACAATTATTTTCTTAACTAATCATTTATTTGCCATAAAAATTAACTTAACATATTATGGACCGGTGATCCCAAAATGTTACTTTTGTTAAAAGTGTTAAATATGTATTCATTTAACACTAGACCATTCCAATGATGCTCTTAAATCTAAATTAAGATGGAAAATGTCCGAAATATTCAGAATTTAATAAAATAGTACATTTTTAAAAAAATTCATAGAAAATTTTACTAAAATCTTAATTTCACGAGAATGAAAAAAAATCCTGATTAAATTTATATTCAATTTTTTTTTTTTTTAATTGACAAAAGATTAAAAATTATGTATATTATTTATTGAAAGCTATATTTTTGGAGGTATTTTGAACGAGAACGAAATAATTGAACCGAAATATTTTGGGATTAGTTTATAAGATAACAATCTGTAATTTTTGAGCAATACATTTGTAATATTTTTTTGTCTCCATACAAATCGATGTACTTTAATGCACAGTGCCACATTTGTTCCATCTAGAACGACAAAAGTCTAATTTTACACTTACAATCATAAAATTTTGTGTGTGTGTTTTAATTAATTAAACCCCATAAAAAAATGTGGCAATCAGGCCAATGCCACTCCCACTATATGTGCTTATATTGATGGTTATTTGTACTGAATACTATTAACATATGTATGTTATTTAAAAAAAATTGTTATGTTGAAGATTTATAGTTGCAAAAAGCATAAACAATATAATAACAGATCAAATTTAAGGCAGCGCATGCTACGATTTATATTTATTAGAAAAACAAAATTTTTGTATTTTAAATAATATATATATATATTTGTATTTTTTTTTTTTTTTTTTGAATTAGGAAGTTAAAAAAGGTGGTCTAAGTAAAGTCCATTATTTTTAAACATATATAAAGATATTATAATTAAAAAATTTCTGAAATACATTACAAAAATATATATAAAAATAAATATTATATATATATATATATATATATATATATATATATATATATATATGTGTATAATTTTTAATATAATTCCAAATTGTGGTGTCGCTTTTAGATTCTGAACGTTTTATAAACATTTTGCAACAGTTTTTTTCAAGCAAAATTAAAAAAAAAAAAAATGAAATTATCAAAATATCGTTCTACATATGAGCACATCATTTTGAGGGGACGCAAACGTACGCAAAATGTTTTTTGTTAAATAAACACTATGGACATTGATGAATATTTATTATATAATAAAGTGAACACATTCAACCACATTCAGAAGACGCAGTCAATTAAAATTTTATTGTTTACTCACTTTTCTTTCAATATTATTGTTAAATTAAAATTTATAAAAAGTAATATTTGCAAATATAATTCCGCAAAAATATACATGCCTAGGATATTCACTCGAATAATGTTTGTTCTATTAATCGACAAATTAAAATCAATTAATTTTTCGATTAAAATCAAGATTTTCGAGTACAATTTTATTCGAGTAAATTATGCCGATTAATTGAATGGTTTAGTTTTTTTTAATTTTTGCTTGAAAAAAAAAACTGTTACAAAATTTGTATAGAATGTTTGGAATCTAAAAGCGACACCACAATTTGGAATTATATTAAAAATTATATTTTCTAAAAAGAACCCAGTATAAGCCTAAACATAAAGTTAAAGGTGATACAGAAAAAAGATTCACCTTTTTATATTCAATATTTCGTAAGAAACAAGTTGGAGGATTTTAAACTTGATTTTGATTCTACGAATGTTAGTGTAGATAATATGTGTAAATAAGGAGTTGATATATCAATAGATTCTCAGCCTGGTGTAGAGAATATGATGATGGCATAAAATTGAGTAAATTTATTCTTTATATAAAGAATCGCTGAACTTCTTTATATAAAATAATTAAGAATTTTTTTCATTAATTTCTTTTATCAGATTTTTTTTGGCCTATTTATTTAACTATCAAAGAATTTACTAAATATAGAGAATGAATGGATCATGAAATCAAAGGAGAAAAATGTATGCAAAATTTTAATTATATATTATTTTGGAAAAACTATTTCAGTACCGCAATTCCTTAATTTTTTAGCGATAAAAATTTTTTGTTAAGTATCGAATATTCGTTAGTTAATAAATTTTGTCGTTAAATGCTATTCTGTAGTAAAATTTAATCGATTTTTGTCGTTAAACATACCGGTAGTTAATGAAAAATTTTGGAAAGCTAACTACAAAAAAAGGTTCTAGTAAAACCATAACGATAATAATAATGTTGTTATGTTTTCGAAAATGCGATTTCGGATCTTAAATACTATATATATATATATATATATATACTATATATATATATATATGTATATATATATATATATGTGTATATAATATGATGAAAAGTAAGTGCATTCGTTTACTTAAAAGCCTTTAATGAGTCTTCGTTTACCAAAAATTTTTAATAAATTTTGGCAAAAATTGATAGAATAAAACAAAAGTTTTTAACTGAACAATTTTGAAAAAGATTTATTATTATCATTATTATTACTACTATTATTTTATTGCTATTATTATTATCTTTTTTTCAATAAAATTAACATCTTAATGAAAAGTTTTGCTTTTTTGTGAAAAATTGTATTTTAGGAAAAGTACTGAATTTTGGTGAAAATTTTAATTTTTAATGAAAATTTGAATTTTAAGCAAAAGTTTAGAAATTTTTTGATAATTTTAATTTTTAGTTAATTTTTTTTTCAGAAAATTAGGATATACATATTTATGAAAAATGGGAATTGAAAATAATTTAGATTTTTAGTAAAAATTCAAATTTTTAGTTAAAATTAGAATTTTTTGTGAAAGTTTGAATTTTTGCTACAAAAGAAAAAAAAATATTTTATGAAAATTCTTTTTTTATTTTTTTTTTATTTTGGGTGAGAAATATTATCTAGGAATTTTTGAAAAATAAATTTTATTTATTATTATTATTATTATTTTTTTTTTTATTTTTTTTGAAAAATAATTTTAATAGAAATTTTCAATGAACGGGCTTAATATATTAAGCATTTAACACCAAATTAATTTCACAAATATTTCCAACAACATACCATATATATACTCATATTGGTACGTTTCTGCTAAAATGTGAGCAGATTCACATTTTTATAATATTTACACATTTTTTCACGTTTTCTCAAGAAAATAGTTTTATTTTTAAATATAAATCTAATTTTAGCTTAAAATTTCTGGTTTTCAAATAATGACGTTTTAGCATTTCTGTTGATATTCGTTGTTATAATATACTGGCGAAAAAAAAAAATCGTTAACTCATAGTAGAGAATAGCAAAATCATTAAAACAAACGAAATTTTTCGTTAGTTAACGTTATCGGTACTTAATCCAAAAAAGTTTCGGAATTGCGGTACAGAGGAGTTTTCTAAGTCTTTCTTATAAATTAAGTTATCTCAATTAAGTTAGGCATATTTTTGATGTTCTAAACAATTTTTTTCTTTTTTAATAAAATACTAAGAAAACTCAGAATGCTTATTTTATTTTTTGATAAGCTTTGAAAAAAAAAAACGATTAAAATTTTAACGTATAATTTACTCGACTAACTTGAGTAATTTAAAAGTTTCATTCGAGTAATTTAAAAGCTACAATTTCGAGTTATTTGATTAGTCGTGTAATAGAAAAAGTCGAGTAAAGAAAATTGCAACCCTCTAAAATCGATGTACTTCAATACTTATGTTTCTATAAAAAATTTTAATTAAATTCAATAAATAAACAATTTAGATTATTGCTAGGATTTATTGTTTCCCGCAATATTTCTTTTCCCGGAAAAGGGAACAAAAAAAAATCAATTTTCCGAGAACTTTTTTAAACTTTAGTTATAAGAACAAAAAGTCATGACTTCTTATAAAAAAAAATATTTTTTAATTGAATAAAACAAAACGAAACAATATAAATCATAATGAATTAACGAAAAATTAAATAATAAAAAAGTATAATGCCATTTCTAAGATTTTTTTCGTAATTAATGTTAAAAATTCTGTCTCAGATCTTTACGTTATTGTGTTTTTGATGCTCAATCTTTTTAAAAATACACAGTAATCTATTGGATAAATTACATTATAAACAGCTTGCAGAGATATATAATTTTGAAAAATGTATTTTTTCACTATGAAATATGGAAAAATGTGGAGTTTTCAAGTGGCTTCAATGTACTTAAGGATCTTATATGAATCAGGTAATCGGGAAGAGTGGTAGCAGCCAGGGACTCCACATTTTTCCATATTTTCATAATGAAAAATTACATTTTTTAAAATTATTAAATCTGGGAGATTTAATCTAGACATAGAACATACATTTCTGGAATCTACTAGTCCTAGTCTACTCCCACGCTTCCGCTTACCCGATATCATGTTTGCTCCCAACACCCATTAGAATCACTAGAAATTTTCGATTTTTGTTCAAGGAAATTTTAGGTATAAAGTGACATATTCGACAAATTTTTGTTATAATTTTATATTTTATTATGTTTTATAAGTGTACTTTAATTTTTTTATTTAAATTTTAATATTGATGTAGAATTTTTTATTAAAAAATAATTTTGTTCATTTTAAAAAATGAATTAACTGCATGTGGAGCCTAATTAACATTTGGTAGGACGTATTTAACTGATGATTTTTCTTCAAACCCTTAATTGGACAAACCGTTCTCGAGTTATACTAGTATGATGGCGTAATAAGGTGGTTCCACTTTATTTCTCTAACTTACTAAATTAAACATAAATCTTGAAAATACTAAAAATTGGTTCACAACTATGTTTTTGGATCAATTATACGTATGAATACAACATGAGATTAGTTTTTTATAAATATTTTGATCTTATAACATTTATTTATCCATTGCTTGGATAAGAGAAGCTGTTTCAAAAGAAAATATTGTGTTAGAATGAAAAATCTCCTAATCAAGTAGTTTTTTTTTTTAAATTTATGAGTATTTTCTAAGCTCAACTTATTTCATATTAATTTCAGCAAATCTGTAATAAAACTAAAGTATCTAAAATTTGAACATGACAAAAATAAAGTTGATTTAAAATTTCATGTGAACAACTTACCTTATAAGCAAAATAATGCGAAAGTGTTTCAATTCATATTGCTCAGAAGAAAATTTTATTGCGGCAATAATCATATTCGTATTACGGAAGTTTCCCTCATCGGAAAAGATCGTGCGCAGCAGATAATACATCTAAGCTATAAGAAATCAATAAGCCTGGAAGAAAAATAGGTAATATTGCTAGATAATCATCTACGTCTGGATGATGTGATAAATATGTAGAAAAATTATCACTAAATAAATCTTGAAATAATATAATAAAAAAAAAACTTTCACATCTTGTAAAGCATATACATAAATCTTAACATCATAAAGCACTAAAATTAAACGCTCACATAAAATATCCATTTTTTGCTAAAAGACGAACAAAGTTCTTCAATATTTTTTTTTTCAATTTTTGAAAAATTTTTCCACAACTGAAAAAACTGTGACTGAAAAATAAAGGTATTGTATTAATTTCTTTCAGATGATCTCATCAATTTATTGGGGATGTGATAATAACCTTACTGAGGATAAAAAAATAATAAATAAAAATAAAAAAAATAAAAATTTTATGTGTTTTTTTCTTGCTTATTGTTTAATTTTTTTTTTTTTTAACTGATAAACATACAATATCAAAAAAATATTCCCTTGAGAATTTTCGTCCAAATAATAAAAATAAAATATTGCGAAAATTTGTTTTAAGAAGGTATCTTCCAAATATTTGTAGGGTTATAAGTAAATTCGCTAAACCATAGATAAAGAAATACATAGATATCTGATAGAAAGAATCTTAATTCAATAGTCAAAAATCTAATTCATGCAATATTAATGCTCCTCTCAGATAATGTTCTAGTTGTATTATATGCTTTAAACTCTTGCAAGTAACATATTTAGAGAAACGTACCAAGTACTAGATTTAGAAATGTTATTAATAATAGCAAAATGTTTGCTATAGAATTTTAAAACTACGAGAATATTTAATTTCCAGTTTTCTCGGGAAAATTACAAATACTCTCGGGAATTCCCGGTCCCCAAACCCTAGTTATTGCGCAATATTTTCCACGTTATTTGAATAGTATTGTTGGATATGAGTAACTCCATTTTAAATTTAAAAATTTTAACCTCTGTGAAAGCTACAAGCATGTATACCGATAAGATTTCCTACCAAAAAGAAAAAAATAATAATAATAAAAAAATAAATTAAAGATGGACGTCACTAAACAAAATTCTTACAAAAAATATGTTAATAAAAATATTTTCAAAATGTTTATATAATATCTTAAAATTCAAGCTTTGACAAAAAAAAATTATTTTGATATCTTTTAATAACAAAAGTTATGGCCATTTAAATAAATACTCTAATCACTTTCAAAGCTACGGAGTTGCTACAGTTCTCAAAATAAAAATGAGAAAAATTAATTTTGCATTGCTCTTTATTCTCCTCTACATATTCACCAATTTTTTTCTTAATCGGTTACCAAGGGTAAAAATTGTTTAAATTTAAAATGGAATTACTCATATATTAAAAGATTACGGCAATCATAGAACTTTTTGTTTTGGACTTTTGTCGATTCAGATTGGGTTTTGGTACTAAAATTTTGCCCTCTATTATTTTCAAGTATTGTGAATTCAAATCTGTAAATCGTTTGTTTAAACTTATTAAAGATTAAAGTCAGTATCATTCAATTTAAACAGTTTTGATGATGGCCCATATATGGTTTATATATTTGTGAAATTTTTAGTAAGAAATTTAAGGTAAATTAACAAATCAAAAGGGTGGATTGAACATGGCATCCAATAAATATAAATTATAATATTTTGCAATTTAGTATATATATATATATATATATATATATATATATATATATATATTTATCCGAATTTTTTATTTAAAAGAAATCCTAATATTAAAAAATATATCTTTTTGCAATTCTATTTTTTAATGGATTAGATCTAAAAAGTTTCAACGAGTTCAAATTAAAAAATAGAACACTCATAAAATTATAATTGAGAATATTGGCTGCAATTTTTTCCGATCTCTTAAAATATTAGAAAAAAATATGTAGTACCTCATATCAGTATATTTGTTAAGAATTATTTAAAAATTTTAAGAAAATATTATACTAAGATTGTTGTGATTAGATCCTGTCACGCCTACTTTTAAAGTATTCTTTATTGTAATAAAATTTATAAAAATATGTCCGAAATTTATACAAAAATTTTCTTTCTTTTCAGTATGGGTGTGACAGTACTTCTACCTGCCTATTTTTAGTGGGAATATTTACGCCCTCGTCTGCTAACAGAATATAAGATTTCAGTCAAATATCTCCAAAACTATATTTTTATCGTTCTACGACAGCCAAATGCAACACTGTGAGTTGGTAAGAAAATTAATACAATTTTTAGTAGTTTTGTCTTATTTTTGCATTAGGCAACGTTTACATTTTTTCAACGGCACAATTTAAATAAAATCCTTTGATATATTTACTGAAAAGAAAAATACCTAAATAAAATAACATACTATGTCGAGATCTCTTGGTCTATTACAAAACACCGTTTGAATAGAAACCTCAGGATGCTTTATTATTAAAATATAATATAAATTATTACGGTTAATTGCTGTTTTAAAATTAATTTTTTTTTTCTTGTAAAAAACTACTCAAAATGTATTGCTTTAGAGTGAGGAAAAGTGCTACAAAAGTATTAATTTTAGCGCAACTTAATCATAACTAGAATAAGAAAGAATATATTTTCAATGCAAACTTTATCTTATGTTAATATTAGATAATCGCTATTCTTATTTATGTTGAAATTAAAAATTGCCATTTACTGGTACATGCCGAACTTATACAACAATATTTATAATACAAAGTTTATAATAAATAAAAAATTTCAGCAAAAACATGATATCTTAACTTTAACCTCTTGCTATTAGGAAACAGTAAACCGTATTAATATTAAAATATATACACCCAGAGAAAAATCGAACACATACGTGTTGATAACGATACCAGTTACTGTCAATAGCGAATTTAAACGTATTAACGAAGATTGACACCAACTGGCACCAACTTGACACCACTTCAGTATCAAATTATCAAATTTTGAATCGAATTTTTTCTCTTAGTGTAGGCACAAAATCTAAAGCCTATAGATTACAAATCTGTATACATTTTTTCCTTCTATCTGAATTTGACTTTTTGCCAAAAAAAAAGCGAACTTGTGATTCATAGTGTAGTGTAGTCGAAATAATGATATCCGTTTGTCACAGTAGTTAATTCTAAAAACGTATGACACCTCAGTAAATTGAAAGAACTTTTTATTAAATATCACTGGTCTGCAATAAAGTCATAATAAAATTAGATATAATACGATGACTTTTATGTACTGAATTAGAATCTGTTTTGAGTTATTCTATCACGTACGGTTTTTTATTGACATGATTAATAAGATAGTCACACTAGTATATCTCAAGAATGGTTTATCTGAATTAGATAAATAAAACAATAAGAGATGCTGACTAAAATTACCTTCAAGTTGTTTTAATATAACGTTCAATAGTTTCGGTGTTATTCAGAAATTATTGGTGAAAAAACAGTTTTTCATACCAAATTAGACAAATTTTATATCTTAACATTGCTTATAAATTGTTTTTCGTCTTTTATTATTAAGCCACGTATATTACAAATAAAATAAGCCATATATAATGAAAATTGATGAACAAATATTGATTTCAATTAAATTAACTCAAGAAAGTATAAATCTTACAGAGATAATATCAAATGTAACGTTAAATTTTGTATGTCTTTTTTAGTATAGGTGTTTTACTTAATTGTGAATAAAACCAAGGTTTTCACATAAATTTTCATATTAGTTGGTACGTTTTGTTCGTAATATAGCTTTATAATAAAGGATTAAAAACTGAACATTTTTACTGTTTTCAATTCTTAAAGAACTTTTAAAATGAAAAGTTTTTTCAATCTTCTTAAAGCTCTTGATAAGACCTACGAAAAAATGCTTGCATATGCTATTTATCTCTTATAGTTTTCGAGTTATTTGCATTTGATATGTCAACTATTTCAATTTTACAATATCTTGGTCCAGCTTTTTCCATATATGACCTAACATTTCTAACTGATTTTGCTAGATTTTTCTGTATTTGGTTA
Organism: Protocalliphora azurea; assembly: GCA_932274085.1. NCBI lineage: Eukaryota > Metazoa > Arthropoda > Insecta > Diptera > Calliphoridae > Protocalliphora > Protocalliphora azurea. Next base: position 140,164,100 of record OW026521.1, on the reverse strand, counting down.
AAGAACAAAATTATCTATAGAATGCAGAACATTTTAAGTCAATATTCTCTAACGAATCCAAAGATAAAAAAATTTGCGACTGAAAATTGCAAAAATTATGATTTCTTATGTTTTTTCTTTTTCTCCAAAAAATAAAATTTTCCTTAATAATGTGTAAATACTTTACACTTTTCTGAAAGATATATACATAGAAATGTTTTTAAAATTAAAAACAAGACCAATTACTCAACAATTTTGACTTTGACCTATATTATAACGTAATTTCAATTTTAGCCTATATGTTCTAAAATCCCAAAGCATGGATCTGCAAACAGAATGCAATTTCGAAAATTCTAAGGTATTCTAAAGACCTTTTACCAGACCTGCAATAAATGTGAAACTAATGAGCGAAAGTCAAAAAAACAAAAATCCGTTTGTGGAATTTTTGCAGGCTTTTAGAAATTGGGGATTCTTTTTTGCCAAAGTCTTAATTTGGCGTCCAATTTGCTCAAATAAATTCACTTAATTAATTTTTAATTATATGCAAAAAGATTTAAGTCAATATCTTTTAAGGGACCAAAACTGCGCTACTTTAAAAATCAATAAGTCACAGTTATATATATATATATATTTCCTTTCGATTTTGTTAGTTTTTCTGTAATTTCTGACAGTTGAAACTTCAAATCCAAATAGTTCGAAAACCATAAGAGATAGATATCACATGCAAGCACATGAAATCGGGTAAGAAACAAAGATTTGGCTAGCGGTTAACAATTGTCTTTGTCAGAGTTGCCCTAATTTGAGCCCCCTTAGCTCCGCTCCTGTGGGGTCTGCAAGGTCCCCCTTACAAACTTAAATTATACATTCCTCTGTTATGCCAATGTAGAATATTATGTAAATTCAACCAGCCGATTAGAAGTTACAGATTTATTTACAAAAATTTTCGATTCTGTTCCACAGTGTAGTGTATTTAAGAGGTTATTTTACTTTAATATCTTTGAAATATCTAGGAACTATATCTATAATTATTTATTTTACAAATTAAAATAGTACATGACATCAGAACTTTAGATTCAAATATTTTTTGTTATACCTCTTAATTAAGTCTCATTACCAAGATTTTCAATAGATTTAACAAAGAAGAATTAAAAGAAAAAATAAAAATTACTTAATGATATCTCTAAGTGTATATTATTCTTATGGTATGAATGAGAATATGGTATTGTGTGTGTATTTGGCTCTGTGGGTATATTGACTTTTGTAGATATTCAGCTATTTTTTTTTTTATTGTTGCTGTTTTATTTTGAATTAATTCATATTCGTATTCATATGAGTTCATCGTTTACTTTTCATTTATAAAAAAAATTATACTCTTGAAAACCAGTCATATTTATTGAGTAGTTGAAATCTGTAGGTTCGTTAATAACAACAAGTGCCACGAGATTTAATTATACTTTTTTCCATATACACATATCAGTAATATGATTCAGTTTAATTTTTTTTCCACACACTTTACGTTAGTTTATAACTTGATTAATGCTAAAGCAAATTAAAACAATTGCAAATAAACTTAAGTTCTCGTATAGAAAAACCAAACTATAATCACATTTGATTTAATTAATGCAGAGTACAGTAATTGGATTATGATAGACAATATTTTTGCAGCTTTAGTTTAAATTTGAATTAAAACAAAAGGTATTGAATTTTAATAGATGAATTGGAAAAATTAGTTTACATTTAAACAAATTCTCCATTTATACTTCAAGCTACCATTATTTAAACATTTTTTTTTTTTTTTTTTGTAATGTTTTACATAAAATGATATTGATACAACACAAATTGTATTAAGCGAGCGTATTAAAAAGAATACTTTTTTTTGTTGAATTTAAAAAATTTTTCTCATGCAACGCAATTTTTCAACTTTTATTTACAACAGTACAAATTAAAATTTAATAAACTTTTGTTAACGGGTATATATGTAAGTTTTAATTGTAAAAAAACACAAGTGAGAATGCAACTTTTTAAAAGTTCTTCTTATATGGGAGGTGGGCGCTAATTTTTTTGTTATAGAACTTACATTGGTCCTTGGACTATTTGTACATAATATTTTTGAAGTTTCACCTTATATGGGAGTGGGGCGGTAAAGTGGGCGGAACTAGACCATGTTTGCTTTTCGAGATTACATTGGTCCTAGAACTCTTTTAGTAAAAGTTAGTTTATATTCATTCTTTTTTGTAAAAGATATTGACCGAAAAGCATAAACATTTTGTTTTCCTAATATTGGTCCATAATTTCTTTTGTTTATGTACCGATTTTGCTCATTTTCAATACTAAACAAATCTTATATAAGACAAATATTTGTACCAAATTTCGTACCCCTAAGATGTCTGCTTTCAACAGACAGACGGACAGACGGGAGGACGTCGTTAGATCGTCTTAGTTTTTCACGAGGATCCCGAATATATACTATATACTTTATGGGGCTTTGAATGATTATTTCGACATGTTACACACGAAATGAATAACTCAATATACTCTACATCAACAAATCTAAATGGAAATACTTTAATAAAAAATTTTAATTTTACACAAATTTTTAGCAAACACATGTGTATAAATCTCATTAAATTAAGCTGTTTAATATGGTACTTAATGTTATCCTCATATATACATACATATACGTCAATTTACACATACATATTATACGCCTATATAAATACTTTTGTACATGTAATACACCTAAATGAAATTAAATTCCATTGTATTTCTTATAATAGAAAAGCTGCAATGCGATTTTTCCATGGTGATATAGAAGGTAATGAGTTTATTCTCAGTATATGTAGTGATGTATTATTTAAGATATGATTTCTGCAACTCCATTGAATTTATGTATAAGATTCTGAAAATAAGAGATAATAAGGATTAAATTAAAATAAGCAATTCAAAATAGGGAGCAAAATGAATTCTGGCAAGATATGCGATTCAATGCCTTATAGCTTTAAGACCTTTAAACCTATAATTGTAGTGTTTATGTTTACTAAAGATCATGGAAATTATTGTGTCGTAAATAAATCGCCAAAGACTTACACTGACTTTGTGCCATAATGACCAATATTTTCTGATATTTCTGATCAAAAATCTTGAATTTATATCCAAGATAAATTTTTATTATTTTTTTATTTTTTATGAAGAACATAAAAAACGATGTTATAGCTAAACCAGGGTATATATATTATAAATTATTTTATGATAGTTTCTTCTAACTTAAAAATGTATATCGAGGACTTATATTCAAGGGATATCTGCAGATTTCCAAAAATATATTTTTTTTTTTTGACGACAAACACTTTATTTTATCACTTTTATCAGAGGTAGCTATTTTGAAAAGAAAAATTATTTCTAACAAGTATTTTTTTGTTTACATTTTTATTTTTGGGCTATCTACAAGACATATGATTTTTCTTAAAGGAAAAATGGGCTATCTGCAGGTTTTTATTTGATTTTTAAAGTTTTGTAATATTGAAACTCTATAAACACCGTTTTTTAATGTTTTAGTCACAATTGAGTTGTTGATAACAAATTTAATAAAATTTTAATTGGCTTAATATTCTTTGTAATTTTTTTGCTTGCAAAATGTTTTTGATAATATTTAATTACAATTTGAAATTTTGTTAGTATCCGCATTAAGAACTTTTAAAAAGTATCCGCAAAAAGGGATTTCATAAAAACTGCATAAAATTTGTTTATTTGATAAAAAAAATTGTATTTTACTAATAACAAAATAATTTATTTAAAATATTTTTTATTATTGCAAAAATAAAGATTTATTCATAAAAATAGTTAACATAAAATTCTTAAGTCTGTTGGACAATTTATTTTTCATTACTAATAATTAAGAAAAAAGACATTCCGTCGAGGCAATGCTACCAGCCAAATTAAAAATATAAATTAGAATATAAGTATTCATCAAATCTATTTTAAAATTTCCCAACTCGGTCCAAAAATATTCGGCATTTAATATTTTAAATAGTTATTTTAAAACTTTTGTTGTAAATTCTTCGGGATCTTTTTTTGCATCACTATACTGTGAAACAATATCAAAATAATTATGTTCTTCGCTGGAAATAATATATAATGAGTAGAGATATTTCAAACTACTAAGTTTCTCGTCATATATCAAATAGTCTTAAAAGGTCGTTATTTAGTTCCATTTTAAAAAAGGGGCGAAAAAAGTGGCCCTTTAATTGAGGACTAAAGTAGCCAAGCCGTGACGCTTATCCACACTTGTTATTAACAGTTGTAACGTTTGAAGATGATCCTGCTAACCATCAAACTTCAGTTTTTCTTATCACGTGATTTGTAAGAAATCATAAATTTAATATATAATCTAATTTTTACTAAAAAAGGGTAAAAATTAAAAGTGTAATCTTTAATTTTTGTTAACGTATTATTAATAAATCGTTGTAGACTCGATTGCAAATTTTTGAAAAATGAGTGAAAGAAACAATTTTTATGCTCTCCTTTTTGAATATAAGCCCTCGTCAAAGCCCTTCTCAGAGGAAAAATTATAGGGCTTTTAAAAAAGCAGATATTTCAAAATTCAAGAAATCTAAGAAAATGTGTATCAATCAAAATTTCTACAGTTCCAACGTTTGTTCGAAAAAGTTGTTAAGAAAAATTGTCTTAATGAAAATGTTTTTCACTTCCTTTTACACAGTTTAGATTACAATCTTTGCACATTTTTTTCATTATTCGAAGAAATTATAAAGAGGCTTTTAATACCCTTAACCATGGAAAACATGTATAATAAAGATAATTAAACAACAAAATGCAATCAATATATTTGTATTCAATATAGATGTATGTATGCATGTAAGTATGTATGTATGCATGTATGTATGTAGGTATGTATGTATATTGGATTGCTCCAAAATTTACCGACTTTTGAATTTTGACCGTAACTCCCCCTAGCATCGTTCATTGGGTTCTATCGCCGCATCGGACCTGAAGTTATTAGTGTGCGTTTATATGGGGAAATATGGCCTTTTTATAGCTTTTAGAAAAATTTAGCTATTAAATACTTTGCTTTATAACTCAATGTTAAAGAATCTTAATCTACATATAATTATCTAACAAACAACTAAGTGAACTAATTGGTTAAAATTTTTTAAAGTTTTTACCAATTTCTCAGACCATTAATGTTTTTTTGATCAATTGTGTAAGGAGTGCAACAAAATGTTATGTTTTTGAGAAATGTTAAAGTTAAATTTGAAATACAATTATTGAAAAATAAGTGTTTCTTTCTGCAGGATATCACCTTTCCATCCTTGGTTAATATTTGTTCATTTTTCTAAGGCTAATTCAAAACTCCAATTTCAAACTTTTCAAAATTTTGTTATACAAATTTCGAATAAAGCTATGCAGGTTTATGGACCACTACAAGAAATAAACTCAAAAAAGAATTAGTTCAATATCTTGTATGACTAAGGCGTACCTACGCTTTGAATTTTGCGAATTTCGGCAAAAAGACATTTTTTGCAGTTTTTTATGTATAAGGTAATTATTTTATTTTTTTGTTTTTTAACTGATATTCCGACTAAACAGAATTATTACATACCAAATCATGTCTTAAGAAATATATTCTAAAGTATTTAAAAAAATTGAACAATGAATACCTTTAAAACACGTAGGTCAAAATTTAGAATATTTGATTTTTTTTTAAGAAGTCATAAAGGAAACTTATTTGTTTTTCTAGATTTCGATAAAATTGTATAAAAATATAACTGAAGGACTTTCGTTAAAAGTAAAAAAGCCAAATTTAACCCTTAACTGAGCTTGAGGTCAGCATTTTTAAAACGCATTTTTTTATGGATCAATAAAATAATTATTACCATATTATTACAAGTAAAGTAATGTTAAACCATCAGAATTCATCAAAGATATCATTGCATTTAAAACAAGATAAAAACTTAATTATTCGTTATATTTCCCTTAAAAATTTTAAATATTTCATATTTTGACCTTTGACCTTCATATCTTAAAGGTGATCCTTTTCTAAATTTCTTACACTCTTCAGGATGTATTTTTAGAAATTTTTTAGCTTATTATGTAATAATTCTGTTTAGTCTGAATATCAGTTCAAAAAGAAAAAAAAATACTTTATATCTAAAAAAACTGCATATTTTGCCTTTTGCCGAGATTCGCAAAAATCAAAGCACAGGTACGGTTTACTCATAAAATCAGCGTTACCAGAAAGATGATTTTATCATACTTTTGATGATTTTTTTTTACCTAAATATGATTAACGTTTTTTAAAGACTCACGGTGATTTGTTAGTTTGTATGTTTATAAAAATCTGTACAACTAATCTCAAATTATATACTATACTTATCTTATTAAAAGTTTGATAACAAAGTTTCAAATTTATATGACAAAACTACACGAAAAAAATCCTTCCGATAACCTCTATATTCGTATAGGAAGCCTGTAAAGTATACATTTTTCTACTGTTTGTTTCATTTAACTTTCCTCAGGTATTCCCAATTAGAGTATTAAGTGGTTCACCACTAGGTCAAATATTTAAGTATTTGTCCAATGACGATAATGCGATAGTAGCAATAACACTTTTGTAAGTTTTGACCAAGGTTGGCAACTGATTCAAAAAGGTAAAATGGTAACGGTAATGGTATTTTGGTTTATTTCGGTAAGGATTTTTTAGATGTAACGGTATTTTCGGTTATTTCGGCAACGGTATTTTATACTTATCGGAATTTCGAGCTATTTCGGTATCGGTATGTTAGCGGTAACGGTATTCGTTGTTATTTCAGTAGTATAACGATTGTTTCATTTAACTTTCCTCAGGTATTCCAAAAAGGGTATTAAGTGGTTCACCACTAGGTTAAATATTTAAGTATTTGTTTAATGACTATAATGCGATATTAGCAATAACACTTTTGTAAGTTCTGACAAAGGTTGGAAACTGATTCAAAAAGGTAAAATGGTAACGGTAATAGTATTTTGGATTATTTCGGTAAGGATTTTTTAGAAGTAACGGTATTTTCGGTTATTTCGGCAACGGTATTTTATCGTTATCGGAATTTCGAGTTATTTCGGTATTGGTATTTTAGCGGTAACGGTATTCGTCGTTATTTCAGTAGTATAACGGTTGTTTCAGAAATTTCCCTGATATCGATTCGCAGCCTCGAAATATAAAGTGGAGTCAAGTATTTAAAAGTCGGGCTGAGATAATAGTAACATTCTTACAAGTTTTATGTTAATTTTATTCAAAACGATTTTTCTACTTTATAATAAAGCTAATAGTATTTTAGCGGTAACGATATCTTTCATTTCGGTAACGGTATTAGCGTTTTTGATGTTTTCGGTTATGTCGGTGTCATAATTTTAGCGGTAATGGCATTTCGAGCTTACTTTGGTTCTGACAAATGACCAAATCCTGCTAGGTCCCATACAAGTATTTCAAATTTGTATGAATATAATCTGCAATCCACACATTGCTTTTATTTTTTAGAATTGCGAGTATAATTGTGTTCCAATATTAATTTATAATTTTGTGGACTTCCCCAAAGATTATTGCTGAAAATCAATCACTCAGTTTGAGTGTTGAAAAACTCCTTCATAGAGAAAATGTTTTCTTTTGTAACTTGAATCCACAAAAATACCTCATATTTCTACAATTTATACATTGATTCGATGTACAGAATAATTATACAGATATAAAAAGTTGTTTTCTGATAAGTGGGAATTTAAACCAATTATCATTAAAATTATAATTTTAATGATTTTTATAACAAAATTATGATTTTTCATTGTTCAAATGATGATTTTTTAGCCAAGATTTCTTGGAACGCTACAGATAAGGTATTAGTTTTTAAATTTATTTCCTGTGATGTTGTCTATAAACCTGCATAGTTTTATTTGAACTTTTTTGAAATTTGTTTAACTAAATTTTTAAAAACTAGAAATTGGAATATTGAAACCGCCTTAAAATAACAAACTTTTTAAGAAAGTATGGAAAGGGGTTTGAATTATCCTGCAGAAACAAAAACTAATTTTTCGGTAATTATGGTTCAATCTTAATTAAAAATACTTTTTATTTAAAAATTTCTCAAAAAATTAAAAATTTGTTTGTACACCCCTTACACAAGTGGGGAATTACTATAATTTTACATTATTTTAACCGATTTATTCTTTTTATATATTTTTTGATAGATAATTATATATAGATTATGATCCTTTAACATTGAGTTACAAAGCAAAGTATTTAATAGCTAATCATTTCTAAAAACTGTAAATGTGACCACATTTTCCCCATATAAACGCAACCTACAAACTTTAGGTCAGATACAGCACGGGTTAACGATATTCGATTTCACTAATATTTTACACAATATCTTTCTACCAAACAATGAACGATTCCAAAGGGTGTTACAGCCAAAATTCAAAAGTCGGTAAACTTTGGTGCATTCTAATGTATATTAAATATATACTTGCGTATACTTATAGACATATTATAAACAATATGAAGCATAGAATACAGCTAGAAGTTTTTGTGAGAGACAGTTTAAACTAAATTTTCAAAAAAATTATTAATTTTCTTCAATATATGTGATAACATGTATTTTTTTGTTGCATGCATTAGGTTTTTGATTTTGTCTCACACATAAACTTCCAATTGTATTCTATGAAATGAAAGCTTTTGCTCGGCAACCACTTCTGTTAATTTTTTATAACAATAGAAATCTAAACTACTTTTAATAACTCCGTTCATACTAACTAACTACTAACTCGTAACTATCAATACAATAACTGCAGCTGGATGTTTTTGTGCGGCAAATAAGCTTAATGAATTTCACATAAATTTTTAGTACTTGCAATATGCAGCAACAAATATAATCTATTGTTCCTAAGTGGTACACTAAGAGAAAAATCATATTTTAAAATCATTAAGTCCGTTGTTAAATATAAAATATTTCAACATTAAATCAAAGTTGAGTAATATAAGGGTTATATAAAACCATATGAAATAAACATAAAATATAAAAAAAGAAAAAAAATTTGCAGTCGTCTTTGAAACAAAAACGTTTTTCTTAATATAAAAATATTTATATTTTATGAACATCTTTAATTTCTATTATTAATTAAGTTCACTTAATTAAAATCAAAATCAATTTTTAATTAAAAATTAAGCAAAATTGCATATAAATTGAATATGTAAAGAAATGAATTTAAAAACACTCGATTTTTGACCAATTAAGGCCATTATTAATTTAAGGAGTAAATATTTTCGGAATGAAGAAGAGCATTATTAAACACATTTTCATAGTGAAAGACATTAAAATTATCATTGATCCATGTACAAATCAAAAACGTACCCCACACCACCATAGGTGTTTGGAGTGTTATGCATTTCTGCTGATGTTTTTAAGGTAAAGCAGATTGTCACCAACGTGACTGTAGAATACTTTATGATGTTTGTAACACACAGAAAAAATCTTATGACCCCCACCTTAATGTATACCATTCGACTCAGAAGCACTTTCTGAGTCGATTTCGATGACTGACTAACTGTCCATGTAAAATAGTGAGGAAAGTATAAGTCACAATTTTTAAGTTAATTTGATGAAATTTCATACGCATGACCAGTGTTGCCAATTTAGCTTTTTTGATGCTAAATCTATTCTTTTATTACGCTTTAGCTTCTTGCTTTTTTCTACCCTTTTTTAATTCTTAAAATTGCCTTAAAAAGGCTAAAATTTTAGCATTTCAACAAAGAAGAAAATAATTTGTTATTTGCTTTTAATAATCTTATTTTTATATAATCAGCCTTTTGAGCATTTTCGTGTATTTATTAAAAAGAAAATCAAGAATATTTAATAAAATAAATAATAAAAATTTTTGCCTGTGGAGCTTTATTCTCGAAATCAATTATAACTTAACTCATTCTATGGACTTAACTTACTTAATAAATTAGTATAATTATTGTTTAATAAACTTCATTAACCATAGAAACAATTTATGAATATAATTTTAAAGAATCTTAAAAAATACCTAAAAATTTAGTAATGGTAAGTCAAAAAGGAATTATAATTAAAAAATTACGAAAAATCACGACATTGGGTCGTTTTTCATATGAAAGTAACCCAAATTACTATGGGAATCTTGTGGGCAATTTCTCATTGAATCATTTTACTGGCAGCCGTTTTATGTTCTATTTATAAACTTATTACAATATCTTAAAAAAATATAAAGAACTAATGAGAATAAAAAAATAATAAATAAATAAATAAAATAAGTTTTTAAATAAAAAAAAAATATTAGCTTTTTTCTGTCCTTTTTTTGGGGCATTTAGCCTTTTCTGACGTCTTTTAAAGTTAAATTTAGCTTCTTTTTTCCCATCTCTTGCCAACATTACGTATGACAGAAGGATAAAACATATTAAAATTAATTATAATTGGTCCATCGTTTCACTCAGCCCTCCTGGAATAGGCATTTATTGATCCTAAATACATTAAATATATTTTTTATGAACAAATAAGTTCCATAAGTATAAATTTTTATGAAGATCAGTTCATAAATTAACATAGCTCCCATACAAACCCCTATTCAGAAAATCACTAACATGGATAAATCCTATACAAATTTTAGTACCAAATTAATATTTTACGAGTGTATAGCATAATGTTCAATGACCAGGTTTTGGAGTTTCTCGCAACGGAAACGAAAAAATCAATTTCCCATGAATTTCCGAGATTCCCGGGAATTTTTAAAACTTTAGTTATAAGAAAAAAGTCCATGATATCTTATAACGAAAATTATTTTTTTTATTAAATAAAAAAAAACGAAACATTACAAATCATACTGAATTAACGAAAAATTAAATAATATAAAAATATTATGCCATTTCTAAGATTAAACACATTTTAAATATTTTATACGAATAAAATTAGTACCTTTTTAACATAAATTAGTTAAAAACTATGTCTCACATTTTTATGTTACTGTAATTTTGATGCTAGAACTTTTTAAAAATATACAGTAATATATTGGATAAATTTAATTATAAATAGCTTCCCGTTTATTTTCACTTTATTTTTCTAACCCAATTTTTTTGTTGCTTTTTTCTAGTTTATACTAAATTAAACATAAATATGGAAAATTTTAAAAATTGTTTCGCAACAATGATTTTCATATCAATCATAATATTTAGAAATCTTATGAAAATAATCTCATATACGTATGAATACAACATGATATTAGTTTTTCTGATAGAAAAAACCTAATTCAATAGTCAAAAACCTAATTCATGCAACATTAATGTTTCTCTTAGGTAACGTTCTAGTTATATTATATGCGTTAAACTCTTGCAAGTACCATGTTTAGAGTAAAATAAATTTTTCATTGATATAAGGTATTAAAAATAGCAAAATGTTTGCTTTAGAATTTTGAAACTACGATAATTCTTAAATTCTGGTTTTTTCGGGAAAATTTAAAAAATTCCCCAGAGTATTTTGATGAAAAATCCTGAGATTTCCCGCACGAAAATTCCCAGACCCCATACCCTAATTACGGTGCACAAAAAAGTGACATAGTGTTCAAGAGAAAATAGCGTAAAATCCATTGGAAGCAATTAGTCATCTTATTAATTTAGTGAAGCCAGTGTTTGAAATACGCCAGTGTTTAAAACCCTTACGGCCGTCTAGGAAACCTTTTTAATCCAGACCAGAATCCTACCCAGGCCAATTTTGTTCTGAAATTTTATCATGTAATATATTAATTTTCATACCAGAAAGTGTCATAGTGTCTATGAACATTAAGTCAATTTCAAAAGTGTTATAATGTCCATGAACACTGTGATACTTTTTTGTGTATCATTTTGTCCAGGGGCATTATGAAATGAGCCCTATTTGAGCCAAATTGGTTTTATATAAGTAGAAACTACAGTACCAAATTCTAGGAGTCACCCATATAAACTTTAGTATAAATACCACATAAATATTTTATTATAAAACATACAAATGTTTTATAGAAATATGCATTACACTTAATACAAATATCTGTCCATAATTGGCCACATATTCCATATAGAAACCTCCCAGAGGTTTGATGTACATATTTAATGATACAGGGTATAATATGGTTGCACTTGACTGACTATATCTTTCAATCTTGTTTTAATTTAAAGTTGTTCAGAATTAATATAATGTTGAACTATAATTTAAGATTGGCTAACTTTATTACAAAGTCGGACATTTTTAATTTAGACGACACTTTTTTTTTAATTATAGGAAGAAAATGCGAAACTACATATTAAATTAAAATAATTATATGTGTTTAAAGTGACATTTTTGACATTTTTTATAAATAAATTATTTTATTAAAATTATTAATTAAATAATTGTCAATTAAATTGAAGTTGCAATGAATGTATTAGTGGCTCAAAAGAAACTAGTAATACATTTATGGTTTTTAATTATTGAACTTATTGAATCATCTGTGACTTATAATAGAATTCAAAGAGAAATTATTTTTATGGAAACTATATCGAAACTACATCTTAACAAAATTCTGGACTGACTGAACAAGAATTACCTAAATGTTCTTTCGCCTTTTTCTTCAAACCCATAGATGAAACGTGTTTTATATAAGATAGTATTGTACTATTTCACATCTTATATAATACAAGTAATTATACCCTACACCACCATAGGTGATTGAGATATTATGCGTTTGTGTTGATGTTTGTAACGCATAGAAAAATTTATCCATCACTCACCTTAAAGTACACCAATCGACTCAGAACCACTTTTTAAATCGATTTAACAATGTTCGTCCGTCCGTCTGGCTGTCTGGACGTCTGCCTGGCTGTCCATGTAAACCTTGTGCACAAAGTACGGGCTGCAATTTGAAAGATAATTCAATGAAATTTGGTACGTGAGACTTGATACAAGCACGAAGGCTATTGTGAACGGTTCATTATTTCACCTAAGAATGTTCACCGGGAAGAGAGCTTAAACACGCTTAAACACTCAAAAAATTTAATTCTATGCAAAGAATTTAAGTACAAGTATCAATCTTTGTACCAAATATTATGAAGATCGGTCCACAATTCACCATAGCTCCCATATAAACCCCTCTTGCGAAAATCACTGTAACGTGCATAAATCCCATACGGATGTTAGTATCAAGTTATTATTCGATACAAATAAGTCATATGTAAGTAGAAACAACATTGCCAAATTTTATGAGAATCGGTCCATAATATACCATAGCTCCCATATAAACCCACTTCTAGGAATCGCCCTAAAGTTCATAAAATCATCTTGATGTTAGTATCAACGCATTATTCTGTATTTGTATATTCTATTTTACATTTATTAAAATTGGTAACAGGTGTAATATAAGTTCCCTTTCCAAAATTTTCTCGTTTTTATTTATATTTATTTGGATAACTTGACAGTTATACTCAAATGCACTTCAAAGCTCAATCCTGTTTAAAAATATGTATAAATAATTCCAAAAATTTACCGAGAACAATCGGAATTGTTAATATTATTACAAACCAAAAGAAAAACCAAAAGACTTTTTTAGAATTTTCTATAAAAATTATTTGGAAGATTTTTCCAAGCGAAACTCTTACGAAGGAAAAGTAATTTGTTTCTTACCAATATTTTTATTATTACATTACACATCAGGGAAAAAGGAATCCTAGTGGAAATTTATGTCAACACATGATGCATATGTACGTAAAAAAGGTAGATTCTGAATCTGATACAGAATTTAAAAATGACGGAGAAATTATCACCCAGTAAAAATGACGATTTCAACACTTTTTCTTAGCAAAAATCTGCGAAAAATTGAAGAAAAACAATTATTTTTTTGGCGCAATTATTTAACTATCCCAGTAAAAATTTGTTGACTTTTGGTAATGACTATTATTTAATAGACTCATTATTTGGTAATGACTACTTCTTAGTCATTTAGTTCCGCAATGGCTCAGTTCTCTAGAGCGGTTATGTAACACTTATAAGGTTGTTTGTTTAACCCTAAACTAAACCTGTATTTTTTTATAAATTATTTAAATTTCTATTTGTATGGCTACGTTTAGACGATGATTTAAAAACATGATTTTAAATCATGTTTTTTTTTTTTGTTTGTAAACGAGCGGGGTAGAGTTGAATGAGAGATTGAGAAAAAATCGTGTTTTCTGTTTCATGATTTTTTTTTTTTTTTTTGTTATTTCTCTTTACACTTATTGATATTTTTCTCGTTACTTTTCGTTTTTCTCTTTTGAACTGCTACGAACAAGAAAAATCAACAAGAAAAATCAACCCTGCTTATAAGGAAAAAGAGAAAATATAAAAAAACTCAAGGAACAAAAAATCATAATGTGAACACAAATGATTTTTGGTAGCAACTTCCAAAGAGAATTAAAATAAAACGACGTCTTAAAAATCATCGTGTGAACGTAGTTTATGTTAAAACGATGAGCAACGAACATAAATATAAAGCGACCATGGCGTAGTGAGTAAAACAGTGGTCTTTGAAACATGTACAAATGCTTTTGTTCAAATCTCAGTTAAGTCATTTTGTTTTTTATTATTATTTTTTACCAATCTTTTGGTTTTGTAGTATTCGATTGACTACTTATTTGACTGTTTACAATAGGTATCTTAGTAATGGTGACCCATGAATTCGTGAATATCTCCATACAAAAGTAATAAATTTTCCAACCGAATTATAAGTAGCTACCGCCTTTATCAATGTAATATGTTGGCTTACCGATAAGCAAAGCTTTTGCTAGGATTAAGCAGATTTTTGGTTATTTTATTTATTCTAATCAGACAATTCATTTTCGACCTAAGTTGTAATATATATTGCAACCTAATTAATTTCCCCTATAACGAGTCAATCCAAAAAAAGTTATTATGATCTCTTGCATCTAAATTGACTGAGGAATCTCATGCCGTAGAAATAGTGCTGCCTTGTTTTAAAGCATCATCATGTCATCATTTTCATTCATATACTTATTCCATTTGAATGAAATTTATTTATTGTATATAAATTATTTAAATTTTTATTTTCAAAATGTAAGTAAGTAGTTTTCAATTAAAAAATATTTGTTTAAGCTTTGATATTTTAGAGTAAAACTTTTAATTCTCATTGAGTTCATAAAGTTTACACTCTAAGGTATCTTAAGGTTTTCTAAAGTAATTGAGCTGGCTTAATCAATGAAGTTGAGAAATCTTTGGTAACTTTGATTTAAAAATTTATTTCAATACGGCATTTATTTAAAATTTTTATTTTGATATTGGCCTATGTTAAAACGAAGATTTTTTTACGTTGAACTTTGTTAAAATTACAATTGTCAACCTTAGTTATTTTTAAGAGCTCTTTTTTGTTGATTTAAAGAGGAAATTGTTGATTTTCGTTACTTTTTTTTCTCTGGGTGTAAGAACCACTATTACCGTTACCACTATTATGACTATCAAAGCATTGCCACAAATGTGAGTATTAATGTATGCAAATTAAAACAAAGTACAAAATTCATATTTGAATACGGATATGCAAGTTGTTTTCAAACTATACGTATGTATGCGTGTTTCTATGCATAAGTGTATTTGTTCGTATCTATGTATGTGTTATTACTTTTTTTTTTTTTTTTAATTATAAATAAAGACTATATTATTTTCTTTAAGTAAAGGAGACTTAAATTATTAATTTTAGTTTCATACTTATTTGCTTGTTATTATATTTATATAGTTTTATAATTGAAGTAAAATTAATCTGTAGAATTTTCTTGTATAAGAAAATTAAAAGTAAACACTTAAAAACGTAGGTATCATTTGTTACATTGAAAGTAATAGGAATTTGTGTGTCTCCAAGATCTATATTTTTAATGAAGTAATTAGAGAAATTGTATAGACTGGAATAAACCCAATAAAACCAAAAGTAAGTGCATTAGACCATATGTCATATTAAATTGATGTTGTTAACAAAAATATTTAAAAGTTTTTAAAAATATTCAATAATTGTATACCATATGAATACACAGAAAAAAGTTTGTGCATAAATATAAGAATTGACTTTCATTGATTTTAGTTCATAATATTTAAGAAGAATGTCTTAAAAATTAACACTATTTTACATGTTTTGAAATGAATCAAAAGTTAAGAAAACTTAAAATAAATTATTTAAATTTTCATTTATATTTTCAATTTGCAATCAAGTCTAATAAAACTAAACCAAAAATTTAACAAAATTTTTGCAAAATTACAAAAAAATTTCATTATGGACAATTTAATAATATCTATGAACAAAATTTTATTTTTTATGAAAAAAGTTTTGGAAAAAAAGTCATGTTCGATTCATAATATTTATGAAAAAAATTTTAAAATATATGAATTGTTTTTCTTTGTGTGTATTGAGTTTTTAATGATTTTTTACAGTGAGGTAGTGTCAAAATATTTTGGAAAAAAAAATGGTTCATAATCGGTTAGAAAGGGCGTTGCACATGATTTATTGTTAGGATATTTTCATGATATTTTTTCATTCTGTTTTTGAACATATCTCATATTACTCTAAATTTTGCTAATTTTTGCAAGAGCTAATATTTCTTTTTTGATTTTTTAAACTAAGTAGATGCTTTACTTCAGGAAATTTAGTTGTTATTAGTTAAAAAAAAGTATTCTCAAGCTCGGAAATTCTTTTTTTTTTCTCTTATTTTCTTCACACGAAATGCTATTAAAGAAGAAAATGATTGACAGCATTTATTAATTATGATATCTCTATTCATCCTGAAACTTTTTGGTAAATCTTTTTACCTGGATTGTGATGATTCGAGGAAATTCTTATTGTTAGAAAATCATAATTTTAGTACTATTAAAATGAATTCAAAATTCCTTCAATATATATTGACTAAGAATTTATATTTTTTTCCAATTTCGCCTTTTAGTCAAATTTTAGAAAGATCATTATAAATATATGTTTTTCGCATTTAATGTTATATTTTTATTCGATTAAAATTTTTTTCTTAGCCCCTGTGGGAGCAAAAAAAAAAAAATAAATAAATAAATAAAATTAATTAATTTTATAATTAATTCCGACTTCTTTCAAAACATATTGACAAAGAATTTCATTTTTTTCCAATTTCGAGTGACATTTCAGGCAAAATTTAAAAAAATTACAAAGCAAACAAGTTTTTATTCGAATTGGCAAGTTTTGGCAAAATATTGTAAATGAATCTAATGCCCAACAAACTATTTTAATTTTGGTTTATTTTTTTCTTTTTTCAAATAAATTTCGTATAAAAATAAAAAAAAAATAATAATAAGATTTTGTAAGTATGAGAAAAACATGGTATTTTTTGCCCATCGTTATAGATTTTCTTATACTTCACTCTAGACTACTTTGAATTTACATTATAATTATTTTGTGACCTTTTGTTCCTAATTACAAAAAAAAAAAAAAAAAAAAAAATATTAAAAAAGTTAATTTTTTCACTTAAAAAAAAATTAAGCAAGAAAACTTGTTAGCGTTTGTTTCATAGCTTAAAGCGAAATTGTTTTTTTAAAAAACAAAATGCAATTTCTGCTTAACTGAAATGTTCACCATTTGAGTTTTGGCGAAAAAAAACTGTGTCTTCCGACCTATGTGCAAATACAGAATGATACACTTATATTTTCATATATCATTATCAGAGACAGGAAGTTCATGCATTTAAAAAGTGTGCTTTAGGCGTTTAAAAAATGCACCAAAAAATGATAAAATATGTCATAAAAACAAATCAAATATGCACTTATTTCTTAACTTTTATTTAAAAAAAAAAAATAAATAAAAAATAATACGAAATAAAAATATAAAAATTTATAAAAAATATTTTTTCTATGAAGAGAATAATTTTCATTTCCGCTGTGTGCAATGGAAACTTGAAAATATTGACAAGTTTAAATATTATCATTAAAAAATCGAAAAGCAATATCTGAATATTGAATATGAAAAATTTGAAATGTTAAAAGATTTACATTCATTTGTCAAAATTTTTACTAGCCCCATGACTTAGTAAAATTTTATTCACCTTATAATTTTAAAAAATTTACTAACGAGCATACTTATCTTCACACGTGACCTAAATTAAAAATAAATATACAGTAAAGACCTTAGACAGCTTTTGTACATAGAAAGTTACCGTTCAACATCAACAGATGTGAGGGATGCACTTATAAATGATGTTGAAAGTTTTTATTGTTTCTTCGTTTGAATCTAAAATTGTAATAACTGTATTGGCAGCACTTTTTTCGATGACTGTGGTCTTAATGATAGATTGACTTTTTTAAAATGATATTAAGGGTAGCTCTATGTGCTCTTAGACAGAATAATCTCATTGGTAGCTTCTTTAAAAATAATTAATCAATTCTCAATGTTTTACAAAAACATATGACAATCAAAACAAATGTTTTATATACAAAAATCGTTATTAAACGAACTAGTTTTGCCTTCAGATAAATGATTGGAAATTTGGCCCGGGAAGTCTGTATTTATCTCTATGTTTTAGGCTGTCCAAGGGCTGATATATCAAAAACTTTTTTAATTTTTTGTCGAATATTCTAGAACAATACTTTTCCGAAACGAAATTATTTATTCCCTGTAATTTCGCATCTTAATACGAGATAAATAATGAAACTTCTGATGAGGTGAGGGGTTCCCACTTACAATAATCAACATCCTTCTGTGATTGTTAGTTTTGGAGAAATAGCTTAGCACATATTAATTCGTCCATGGTATTTTTAATATTTTAAAATATTTTTTAGCTGTTCTGAAACTTTTCAAATGTGGATTTAAATAGTTTTATCAAAAGTCCACAGAATTATTTTTTTTCTACACAAAAAAGAATTTTAAATTGAAATATTGCACTAATTATGATACAAAAATATGTATTTATGGCAAAATATGCAAAAACAAGCATTTTAAACAAAACATGCATAAATATACATTAACAAGACGATGCCATTTTAAAACAAATTCTCTAATTCGCAAATATATTCAGTTTACTCTGCTGTAGGAGTAAAGGCAAAAACATGCATTTGCATGAACTTCCGGTCCTTGATCATTAAAATGCATCCAGAACTAAACTAACACTCAAAAAATTTTTGAAATAAAAGATATATGTTCTCATTTATATTAAATGTTACTAAATATACACTCTTGAAATATTAATACACATATTTTTTATTTAGTCAGTTCTTTTTCATCGTTTATCTAATTTTCCAAATGTTAGTTAGGACCGGTTTGTCATTTTATCATTCTTTAAGAAATTTTTAAAATATGCCTAAAGCATAAGGTTTCTATATGGGAAAACTTTTCGGGAATTTCCGGAAAATAATTTTTCTACAATCCCAAGAAATTTTTATTTTTATTAAAAGGATTTTATTTGGATTCTGTTTCTAGAATATTTCAATCTAATATATAGTCGGACAATCTTAAATTTCTCAAAGGTACTTTTTTTAATCTTGGGGTCAATTAGGTATGTTTTGAGAATTTCATATAGAGTGACAAACATAATATATATTATATACTCTACATTTAAGAAGGATATAAAAAATACATGTACGTTTAAAAGAATTGACGTACTTTACAATTAATTTCATAAGTAAAATACCACGTGTTTTTTGTTTTAAAAAATTTCGACCCATAAAAGGACTTTTACCAAAATGCTCATTTCGGAGCTTTGAAATTATGGATAAAAAAAATTTTTAAATTCTAAACTTTTCTTTGTAAAATATACTAGGGCGGATCAATAAGTCCGTGACTTTTCGAACTTCCCTCGTAGTTATATGAAATACAATACTATTCCCATCAAGTACCATCTGTTAATAGACTACTGTCAAATCTTGAGCAAGTATCGTCATTTAATTTGCGTAAAAAATAGGATTTTTCGAGGTCCTTAAAATAGGCATTTGTTTGGTCAATAATTTCATCGTAGGAGCTGAATCTCTTTCCACCGAGCGATTTCTTTAGGTTTGGAAATATGAAGTAGTCACTAGGGGCTAAATACGGAGAATATGGCGGATGAGGTAACAATTCGTAGCCCAATTCATAGAGTTTTGCCATTGAGACTGCACACGTGTTTATGGTCATTTGAGAGCAAGCGCGGCACCCATCTTGTAGACAACATTCTTAAACCCAGCTGAACATTTAAAATCGAAAACACACTGCCATATGAAATGCCTATGGGATCAACAATCTTACGCACTTTTACTCTTCGGTCGGCCAACACCATATCGTGGATTTTTTCGACACTTTCGTGTGTACTGACCTCAGAACGTTCAGCGTCATTTGTACTTGTGCGACCACAATGAAAATCAGTAAACCACTTTTTTACCATTGAAATCGATGGTGCAGAGTCGCCATAGTATTTACCGAGCTTTTCCTTGGTTTGGTTTACGAAATTCACTTTTTTCCATTTTTTGAAAAATACACGAGGTTGTATGTTTTGAACAGCTGTTAAACGCAAAATAAATGACGACACTTGCTCAAAATTTGACAGTAGTCTATTAACAGGTGGTACTTGATAGGAATAGTGTTATATTTCATATAACTACGAGGGAGGTTTGAAAAGTCACAGAAATATTGAACCGCCCTCGTATATCCGTAATTTTCAATAGCTAATAGGAAACTAAAGAACATTTTTTAAATACTTTTTCTATGTTCATCTCATCCTTTTTCACCATTTCAGTACTGTCTCGGAATAGTATTTTGTACATTGCATTTTATTTAAATTTATTTTTATTAAACTGACAACATTACTGAACAATTGTAGTATAATTACTTTATGGTAATAAAAGTGATCAATATATGAAATTATGGCCAACCAATAAAAATGCAAATTTGATTTATATTCAAAATACATCTACAAAATGTTATGTAAAAATGTGTGTGTATATAAATTCTTATAAAAATGCAGAGCATTTTAAATTTTGTTGTTGTGTGTATTTTATGTTTGCAAAATAGAAAAAAAAAAAACAAAAACAACAAATTTCTGGTCTTAATACATATTGATTTAATAGCGTTGTATGTATTCATTTACATCTATATAATTAATAAACAAAGACTTTTCCTGTAATCCCGATTTTAATAACAAATATATCGTTAGAAAGGTATTTTTGTAGATGTACAAAATGTATGCATATATGTCTAATATAGAATTTTAGAACTTATAAGCGGTAAAAATTTCATATATTTTGAAAGTGGCCTAAGTCCACCCACAAAAATTATGAAGTTAGGTATGAAAATATTAAAATTAATGCGCATTTATTTAATTTTTATTTCAATTTTAAATTTTATATTAAAACTTGTTAAGGTTTTGGAATAAATAAAGAAAAAAAACTTAAATTAAGATAAAACTATTAGGTAAACATTTAACTATTTTTATAATTAACTCGATTTTTTCTTATATGTATATAAGCCTCGAAAAAAATTATTAACCTCTCCTCTATTTTACTACATCTTATGCATATCATACAAATCTTTCAATTCAAAGCATTTTGATTGTTGTTATTTCTTTATAAACACAAATTAGACAAGTTGTAATGATATAATAACAGTGAATTATAGGTTTTCTCCTTTTTAATTGAGAGAGTTATAAGAGAGATGTGCTAAACAACATTAAACAACATAAAATAATTTGAGTTGCCTTTGAAAGTTGTTTTATTTGCAGCAAATGTACTTTTTTAAGTAAAATTAAATATTATACTTGCTTTGTCAAGATTAGCTTACTTAATTGTTCTTTTATTTTTTGATATTTAAAAGCAGGGTGCATAATTGTTATAAATTTTATCATAAGTCAAAGGATTATTTTTTCACTTTTATATTTGTTGAGCAAAAATAACAGTTATTTTATGATTTTTTTCTAATTCTATGTTATTTTATAATTTTTATTGAAATTATTGTAAAACACCAAAAAATCTACTAACAGGGAAAAAATCGCCAAAATAAAAAATGTCGTCTAAACGGAAAAAATAATGCAATATCGAAAAAAAAAAATTACGTAAAAAAAGTCGCCAGAACGAAAAAAAATCTAAAATAAGAAATAAATCTAAAACCAAAAAAAAAAAAAATCACCAAAACGAAAAACCGTCAAAGTGAAAAAAATTGTCAAATGAAAAAAATCGCCTAAACGAAAAAAGAATCGCAAAAACGATAAATAGGAACATTTATATAAAAAATAGTTTAATATCTGGAAAAAAGAAATTGCCAAAACAGAAATATATCGACAAAATGAGAAAAACCTCCAAAAAGAAAAAAACGCAAAAATGGAAAAAATATAAAAAATGAAAAAAAATGCCAAAATGAGAAAAACGACTAACCAAAAAAATGCCAAAACGAAAAAACACCAATATTAACAAAATTGGCAAATTGAATAATAGAGAAACGAAGAAGTGTATCGAAACGAAAAAACGCTAAAATAAACTAAAAAATCGACTAATGGAAAAAAATCGCTAAAACGGAAGATAATTATTACATTTACTCAGTTTTTCTAGTCGCCTCTCTGCTTTGAAGAATTTTAGGAAAGAGAAAAAAAAAAGAGTTAAATTATTTAAACTCGCAAGTGTTTTTTTTTAATTTAACTATTGTTTTTATGTCGGTTATTTTATTCTTCACGTATTTTGAATTTTTTTTTTTTTAAACTCCGGATCTGTAACATTTTTAATTGGTAAACAAATTTGTATGTACTTTAAAGATTACAATTAGTTCAGTATTTGATTGTTATAATTAAGAACCGGAAGAATAGTGAAAACTAAATATCTTTCCGAATCAGAAAATTTGCTTTAAAATGTCATCGAGTTACTGATGCATATTTCCGCATATTTTATTGAAAATGCACGTTTTGGCATATTTTGCCATAAAAGCATATTTTTTGTAATATTTTGTGAAAAAGTGTAATTAAAAAAAAAAATTTATGTAGAAAAAAAAATAATACTCTGAACCTTTGATAAATCGGCTTAAATCTATTTTTCAAAATTTTAAAATATTGAAGAATACTATAGAAGAGTTAACTTATGGTAAACTATATATTGAAAACTAACAATCACAGAAGGACGTTGATTATTGTGAGCGTTGCGCTATCAAAGTCATCGAGTTAGGACGTCAAAATTTTACAAAATTAATAGTTACGTATTTTTTTTTATTTATTAAAACTCTTGGTATAAGTTTATTGCAATTTTAACATTGAAAATATAAACATAATTGTGAATTAAGAACATATTTAGTTTTAATGAAAATGTCAACTACGTACATATATGGTTGTCAGTTTTTATAAAACAACCATGACTTGATTAATTTTTTAAAGAAACTACCAATGAGAATATTCTGTCTAAAAAGACAATAAGCTGTATAGAACTTAATATCAATTTAGAAAAATCAATTTATCATGGAGACAACAGTCATCGAAATAAGTCTGTTGCCAATACAGTTGTTGCAATTTTTGATTCAGATGAAGGCAAAATAAACGCTTTCCATAATATAATCAAAATCATTTAAAAACGCACTCATCACATCCGTTAATGTCGAAGAGGTTAAATTATACATTTCAATACAAAACGCAAACTCTCTCTGGCTATGTAAGTACCCAGCAAAAACTTTGCTTTCCTGGTAAGCTAGCAGGTATAATTGGAAACAAAAATAAACTACTTATTTTTTGACTGAATAACTAGTTATTTTTGTACGACTTGTCCACAAATTCATGTAGTTATTTTTTGACTCTAGGGGTACTCAAAAATATGTACCTAAACGAAAACAAAAATTTTGCCGTCATTGAGACTCGAACTCGGACACACACTAACCATTCGTTTTTACTGACTAACGTTTTACTCAGTACACCATCTCGCACATAGCATCCTAAGCGACAAAAACTCTATTTAGTTTAAAATATATTTTTAGACATTTTGTTATAAAAAACTAATAGTTTCAGAATGGGGTTGAACCAACAACGTTCTGATTGTTAATCCGGCGCTCTAGACAACTCTTCCACGTGATTGCAGTATTACTGCGCTGTTATACTTTTGAGTACTTATTAATGTAATACAGAGTAGACAAATAATAATGACGCCTCATTACCAAGAAACTACTTCAATAAGTAGTTGTTATTACCGAAAACTAAAAAGTTTTTGCTGGGTAAATAAAAATAAGTATTAATACGCAGCAAAAAAAGAACTGAAAAACAGTTTAAAAAGACATGATTTTAACAATGTGTTGTCATTGGAAGGAAGTACTTAGTGCTGAAGATGAGCTGCAGAAATTTTTGTAACCCATGATTATAATTGGTAAGATGTTCTTCTTTTACGCTTCTTGCCCATTGCTTTTGAAGTACCTTTATTAAAACTATGTTTATGAAATTTTTTAATAAAAATTCTGTGTTAATCTTATTTATTTAAGCATTAAAAATACTTTTAAATTTGTGAAGCTTTAATTTTCTTATTTAGAAATAATTATTAATAACTTCGAAAAAAGCACAAAAAATGCACTTAGTTCTACTTTTGAAGTGGTGAAAATGTATATATATATATATATATATATATATATATATATATATATATATATATAACACACTCTTTAAGTGCATGACCTTCCTGTCCCTGGTTATAATCGTTAAACGTTCCTAATAACATTTTTTTATTAGTTTTATTTTTATTTACACATTCAATAGGGATAGCACAGCACCCCAGGTATAATCTAGTATATATAATTTTATGCGTAGATACAATTTTTTATTTTTGTTTTAAACAGACTGAAAAATTTTCTTGCTTAATGGTCAATAGGAGTGTACGCTTGTTGATGATGGCGTATGCTTTCTTAATTATTAAGCATACGCCATCATTTTTTATGAAAATATATAATAAATTTGACTCACATATTTCCCATCAGCTAAACTTATTATTTTAAACTTTTAATATTTTTAATTATAACCGCAATAAAATTATCAATGTAGATTACTTTTTTTTTTTTTGTTTGAACTACTGCATTGTTTTTGCAAATAAATAATTGGAAATACAAATTTATATTTTTGATAAATGCTAATAAAATAAATTAAAATTTTATTTTAATTTGTTAAACAAATAGGAAATAATTTAAAAAGGTTGTTTATATATCAAATTATTATAATGAAATAATTATAATTGCTACTACTATTTAATATTGCTAATATAATCATGAATTATTTTGAATTTTAATTCAACAAAAATTTACAAATCGAATAACTTAATTGATCAATTTTTTTTTGTGTTATAGCAATGATCTTAATTTCACACAAACTGGGCAAGCAAAATCAGTGACAAAAACGCCTAAAAATTTTCCTTAGGTTTTCCGATTTTTTATATATTCGTTGTACGCATACCCTATGGAGCCAATTGAATATCTCCATTTTTATTTTTTATTATTATTATTTTTTTTTTGTTTTCTTTTTTTTAATCTAAGTCTGTAATAATTTAAAAACAATATTATTACTTAAAAATGAATTCATAATGCAAATGCAATTTTAGGTTACATTTTTGACACATTTTACCCTTTAAATTTTTGCGTTCTTCTAACATTATTAAAACTACAATATTTACTAAAAATTGCAATATTAATTATTCTGGGACAAAATAGTACACTATTGAAAGAAAATAAATATTCCTGCAGATATTTTCATATAAAAATTATTGTAATTTTATAAATTTTGTATTTTTAATTTTTTGTGAGTTTATAATTAGGTTTAGTCATAAAATTTCTTATTTGAATATTTGTTATTTCTCTTTGTACCAGAATAATTACTAATGTACTGCTTAATAAACATATTTTTCTTCAATATTAAGCAAAATTATTTATAGTCAAAAGGATATAAATTTTACAAAAGGATATAAAAATTACATTCCTATTATTAGAAAAAACATAATTTTTTAATTATACAATATATAATAATGTAATAAATTTTATAGTGGTTTTTAAATCAATAAAATCCGACTTATAGTTAAAAAGTTGTGAATACTTAAAACTACGTATTAAAGAATGAGAATAACCAAAAAAATTAAAAAACAAAAATATTATGAAAACATTAAAATTTTGTATAAAAAAACTAGTGATCTTTTTTTTTAAAATATTGAAAACAGTAGATCACCTTGTTCCAGAACAATTGTTATTGAATTTTGTAGTAAAGATATTGGTTTTAAACATATTGAAGGAAAATTAAAATCCAAGGGATAAACATTTTTAAAAAATGCAATGCAAAACTGCAATTGCATTACGAGTTCATTTTTAAATAATCAATTTACCCTTGAATCATTGCATTTAAAGAGGTCTTCGTTGGCCTTAATTATAACCTTGAATCTTTAAAGTCAGTCTAAATCGAAAAGAGATGTTAACATTTAAAGTTACGTACTTTGTCGGATTTATTAACTTTCATATGAAAATTAAAATCGTGAATAAATTCGCGAAATGTTTGAAATTGGAGAAAAATAATAATGAAAAAGGCTAAACCGCCCCATAGGTTATACGCATAGCAAATATTAACAAAATCTGATAAATGAGCGATATATTTATATTTATTAGTTAGTGATCTATAGCTTTTGGTATGGAACGCTCTTTTTCTCTTTCTCTTTCGATATAAGTTAGTAAAATACATTTTGTTTATGTTTGTTAATTAGATTTTTACCTTCTAATTGTTGTTATCTTAAGCTTTATATTAGAGAAAATATTAAATGATCATATAATTGCATTGTGGCCTTAACTTTCTTTTTTATGCTCTATATATATATATATATATATATATATATATATATATATATATATATATAGATAAAGGTTGGTCCGAAGTGCTTTTTGTCATGTTTAAAATGCAATAACTCAGAAACTCAGAAACTAATAACCATATTTCCATAACTGTTCCACAAGCTAACTTATATAAGTCCAAATAATATGTATGTGAAATATTATACTGTTCGGAGTCGTATCTATTAAGTTATAACAAAAATAGGAAGTAGAGAGAAACAGAACTTGGACATTTTTGATAAAAGTTATGGTTTAATTTAAAATGGAGCCAATTATAATTCTTACTTGTATATTTGGAAGAAAGAATTATATACTTATACCCTACACCACCATAACTGGTTGGGGTATTATGCGTTTGTGCTGATGTTTGTAATGCACAGAAAAACTCATTCACCTTAAGTTATATCAATTGAATCAGAATTACTTTTTGAGTCTATCAAATGATGTCCGTCCGTCCGTCTGGCTGGATGGACGGATACAAGGTGAAGATGACTTGAGTTTTTTGACGTTGAAAATATTACCAGATGAGTCCATTAGAGTAAATGCAATTGTTTGGTGTTCACGAACGGGAAACGGGTACAGCTTAGAAGTATTGAATTTAGAATTTAGAGTATGTAGAAGCGTAAAAATCTGCAAACATGTTACTAATAGTGAATGTATCTGATGTTTTTCTGGTAAGATATTTCATATTTATTAGATAGCTAGTAGAATTTCTTTTGGGGTGGACAAAATTGTAAAATGATTTAGGATCAAGTTTGAGATTATTTTTAATATTATTTGTATAGGTTTTATACAGCTTCAGATTAAATACATTGTATTCTGATCGATATATACAATATTTCCTATAATCATTTATTGTGCTAGATTTTTTGAATTCTTTGTAATGTTTATTTTTTAAATTCTTGAACCTTGATAAGTTTTTAGATTTCCAAAGACCGGATGACCGGATGAAAAAAGGCTGTAATTTTAGGAAGACGTTGTTCGATATAACAAGAACGAAATTGTAAATTTTGTTCGTTATTTTATCAAGAGCGTATAAGGTTTTATCAGAGAGAGTTAAAACTTCAAGCCAATTAGTCCTGATTAACATAAAATTTAGGTCGTTGTAATTTGTTTTCTTAAAACAATATTCTTTTGAGTTATTTTTATTTTCTATCTCCAACTTTACAGCAAATTCAAAATTACAATTTACTTCAATTATTCTTGTGATAGGTTCATGATGGGTTAATGAACATTCATTTGAATCGGTAACAAATACCAAATCAAATCTGTTATGATCATTGTAGATACCATTTATTTGAAAAAGATAGTTATCATATAAATTGTAAATGAATTCTTCAACAAAAGTATTTATATTGGTTGGAAAAAAGATTAGATTTGATAATTGTTACATATCACCCCATTATTCAAGATGTTATCGTTTAGCCAACTTTCAGAAAAAACTAAAATATGGTGATTAAACTCAAAACTTTAGACATATACGTTTGATAGTTTAGATTTAATTCCATTTACATTTTGATATAAAATATTTAGTTGATTTTCAGTAGAATTAATCAGTTTTTTGAATTTATAGCTGGATATGGAGGTAAACAAGCGGTATTTGTTTGTCTTTGGTTTTCATTTATTATAAATTCTCGAATCAAAGCATTATCGGGCCAAAATCCAAGATCTATAATGAAATTAAATATTTCAGGAGGTAACATAACTTTGAACGAAGCAATACTTCTTGGCTGAGAATACATATAAATTTATCGATGATAATGTCGCCGTTGAAATTTAAGTTGGTTTTTTATATAGAGTTCGATATCTTCTGTTGTAGTTTGTAAAATATTTGCCACTATTTTGAGCGAATTTTTTTTGATCCAGGGAAGGAAAATGTAAATATTTTTCGGTATCAAAAAAAATATTCACCCTCAGAGTACTTAAATTCATACTTTATATATATATATATATATATATATATATATATATATCAAAAATGATGGATCTTAATACATTACCAAGTCATTGAATCTTAATAAAATTTATGTTAATCAATGCTCATTTTATCCAAGACAGTGTGATGATCTTAATAAATCTTTTGAATATTGAATTTTTGTTTTTAATTTAAAGAAATTTTCTAAAATTTATTTCCTAAAATTGGCCCGTTAAGTTCTAATTTTATTACAAATGAATATCTCAAAGTTAGGATTATTAATTTTATTAAATTCATTTGCATCGAATTTTTATTTTAATAGAATCTTTTTAGTTATAATCACAATATAGAAAAGTAGTTTCTTTTATGTTACATTCTAAGGCAACTAAGCCATCGATATAAAGTTAATTTCTCTTGTAATCTTATTTACTTGGAGCTCCTAAAAAAATATTTAAATCTTTTCAGAGGTTACTCTTCATCTAAATTCCATAAACTTCCAAATTCCAAATGACTATGCAATTAAGTCAGAATTGAAAGTCTGAATAGCAACAATTTTTTCCTTACCGTCATTTTATTTTAAAAATTAAATATTGTCCTAAAAGTGCATTATTGTTCAATATAATAAATACAAATTAAATACGTAAATTGTAAATTGCGAGTGCAAAACCGAAATCAGTCAAGAAAATCCTTGAAAAATTTCTACTAAATTTTTTATATTTTTTTAAGTTTAAATGGTTATATTTCTTTGATATTTTAGGTGAATGATCTACAATTTTAGATTTCTTAGTCATTTTGTTAGTTACTAAAATGCATTAACAGTTTTCAAATTCTAGAAATACAAGACACATAGGATCGGTTTCAAAGTTTCGAAAATTTTTTAAATTTCCCATATGTTAAGCCAAGTTTAGATTAGACAAATATTTGATATGAAATATTTTTTTTTTAATTATTTATCGCCGATAGGTTACATTAATGAAATTCCTTCATTCGATTTAAATTTGTCAATAAGACATAACTTTTATTCTAAAAGCACCAATGGCACTGATAGGGGTTGATTACTAATTTATTTTACTCTTTTATGTAAGTTTTAAGTTAGCTTTAAGATAGTTTTAAATTAGTTATCTTATAACTTTTTAAGTTAATAATTTAGTTTTAGGAGATTTTTCTCTCATACTACTTAGAGCCTCATAAGCAAGGGCGAACATCTTTTTTATATTAAAAACTAAACTTATTATAGTAAGCATGTTGCTAAATTTCTTTTTCATGTTTTAAGATATTATATTATAGTCTTAAGTCTGCTTTGTTATAAAATATCATTTCATTATTTTAACGATCTTAAAAAGGCTCATTAAAAATTACTTTTATACCTTTATATTATCATGTTTTCCCGCAATTTTTGCAACAAATTTGATTCTTGTTCACATTAAGCGCATTTATTTTACGTTTCTTGTTTGATAAAAAAGCCATCGAATATCGTAAAATACGAAACGGGGAAAATATTTTAAGTTTATTCAGGTTAAGTGCAAATTATTTATTTGATTAAATATACAACTATCCCAAATTTATTTTATATCAATTATTAACTGAATTTATAGCAAAATCTTATTATTTATTTTGCTTTTACGGATTTCTAAACATTTTCAGAGAGAATTTCGGAGTATGTGGATGTCAACAACATTTTTGTGGCGTTGTTATTTAATATAAAATATTTACAAAATTTACACTAAAGTAAAATATTTAGATAACAAATGAAAAATGCTAGCTATTGCAAAATCCATAGTGAAAATTATTTTAAAAATAAATTTTTAATTTTTTATACACAAATAATTTATGTTTATACAAAATAAACAAGCCTGTTTTCTCTTCACGTCTTTTACAAAACAACACTATTTTCTTTGCACGTCAGTTTCAGCGGTATAAATAACATAACAAGAAATATTAATACATTAAAAGTTTTATTAAAAAAAATTATTTAATAGATATCTTTTATATCTATATTTTAATAGATAGAATATAAATTATTCATTTCTTTTTTTGTCAATTTAAAGTTTAAGTACAACAAGTACAAGTTTCAACTGAGGTAGTCAGCTGTTTTTTGCCCCTGTTTAATCGTACATTTATTTTATAAGATCAAACAAAAATTTGGCCAAAATAATGGCAAATATTTTTCATCTTGTGTTCACACAATCATAATGTAATTACAAAGTAACCGCACATATACAAAAACAGCAATATTGTCAGAATGCTATGAACAAAAAATGAGAAAATGAAGAATATGCAAAAAAATATCACATGTGAATACAAAAACAATTTGACAGTTCCGCGCGGTATGTATATGAAAAAGTTGTAAATCAGCTGTTCTTACGAGGTCACTTTCTTATTACACTATGCTTACAATGTTCACACTTGCCATATTTTTGACTTACTCTACCTCTACACGAAGACAATTTCGTTTAATAACGGGAAAAGAACTTTATTTCCAACTTTGTGTTAAGGGGTGGGGAAAACGTACATGAGAAATTTATATGTGAAATTGTCTTTTTTTTTTTTGTATCGAAAATTTTATTTATTTCGCAGTTTTATTTTTGTTTGTCTTTTCAAAACAAAATTAATTATTTAGCAAAGTAATTAATTCCAATAATTATAATTAATTGTAAATAGGGAGCAATAAATTTGACAGCTTGTGTTAAACATTATTGTTCAGCTTTGTGTTTTAATATTTATTGCGAAATATATTGCGCAATAGATTTCTTATTGGTCTACATGTAATATTTTAAAGAGGGAGATAGAGTTTGATAATTACCGACATAAAAATATCTACGTGTAGGCTAAGGGTTAAGGCAAATATTTTCATTTGCTCAAACTCAGTTGTTTTCTTCTTTGGTTCGTATAAATGTTTGGTGTTCATATTAGGCAAGTTAAATTTTTGCTAAAATCGTCAAATATTAGCTTAATGTGAACTTAACTTAAATGCTTTGTAATTTTTGCATAAAAATATAAATGTAATATATAAGTAATTCTCTTTTTTCGTTTACTTTTAAGAAACTGACCTTTAAACCTCAAATATTTCTTTTTTAATTCTGATTTTTTTAAATTAGCTGTTTATGCATTTTTGTTGACTACACTTCAGATAGCAAAACTACAAAAATTCAAGACCTAAAATGATTCCATGTGGTACCGGCAAGCACCCAAATTAAAAAATATGAAAGAAGTGTTTGAAAATAATAAGTTTGTTTTTCCTTTTATTTGATTGCTGCAATCGCTGCCTTTAGTTATGTGTGAGTTAAGCCAACTTATGTTTAATCAGTGTATTGTTGACCAGTGTTAAATTATATTATGGACAAGTTGTGAAAGCAAAATTTCAAAAATTTTAAATTTGTGAAGTTTTTAATTAGGAAATTAGCGCCGTTTCGAGTATTACAAAATTAAGAATGGAAGTTAATAGCTTTTGTCATTATGCATATCTCGTTATTGTGCCCCCAACAATGTTAATTTAATTTAAATTCATAATAAGTCCGTATATTTGGTTTTAGTCAAGCGAAAAATGGGTTTCAAAAAAAAATAAAAAAATAAAAATAAAAAAATGTTTTATTATCTAAAGGAAATGTATTCATGATCTGAGATCGAATTTAATGCAACTTTAAATATTTTTGAGTGTGTATTTTTTGTCATTGAAAACATTATTTTATAGCTATATGATTAATATTTGCAACCTTTTATTTATTAATATCACCGATTTTAATGCAATTAAAAAATATCAAAAATCTATTTAGATATACTATACCTCCTTTAATTTGTATTTTATATACCTTTATGTAGGTTACATATCTGCATTTGTTTTTGATATCGGACTTAAAATAGAATTTTGAACGTTTTTTTTTTTGTTTTAATTTATGATTTTTAACTACCATAACGTGATCGATAATTTCTTGTCAATTAATATCATTTTTAATATTTATTTATTTTTTTATTGTCAAATATTAAAAATATATCAACAAATTTTATAAAATTAAAAAACGTGAAAATCTTTGCATACTTTTTGATTAAAACACATTTAATGAAATGTTAAAAAATCGCTATGATCGCGATTATCTTTGGTGACATCAACTATATCGTATCAATTTTAATTTGTATTTTACACATGTTGATGTAGGTCACATACATGTGGTAATTTTTTAGATATTTTTGAGAATAGAATTTTGACAATTTCTATAATTTTTTCTTGAAATTGGTTGGAAATCAAAAATTTTAAAAATATGAAGTTTTTCATTAAGAATTAGCAGAGATCGTTATACGAGCGTATACTTATTAGAATTGATTAATGTTACTCATACACTACCATGCCTGAATGAAGTATTAAACTCATAAAAATATTTGCTTTTAATGGTAAAAGAAATAGCAGCATAATTTCAGCTTTATTCAAAAGCAAAGTTTGCTTACATTGAGAAAATAAAACAAAAAAACTTAATTCTTTGAGGATAAAATATCTTTACTAAAGTCCGTTTTCCTCTACTTTTATAAAATTTTGGCCAATTTTCTTTTTTGATTATGAATTTGTCAATTGCTTTACCATATTAAATTAAAAAAAACATATTTTCCGGCTATACGAATAATCATATAAAGGAAATTTGCTCAAAAACCATAAACAAAAAAAAAACGTCAAAAAAAGTAAACTCAATTTGGGTGATTGTTCACTGCATTTGGGCTTTTTCACATGTTTAATATTTTTGGTTGGTTGGTTTCATTGTGAAAAATCACCCAAGTTTTAAAAGTGAAAAATTATTTGTTTTAGCATGAAGAAATAAACAGCGAATTAAAATATTTTTAAGAATGAAGATTGTTGTATAATTTGTTGTAAACTCTCACAAAATATGGTTCTACTCCCATGTAGACACTTAATTATTTTCAATGAGCGAAATTTATTTATTATTTACTTATTTATAGCCGACCTTCGGTCGGGCGGAAAAATTTTTAATTCTTTGCTAATATAATTTTCCTTTTTACCCAATTTTATTTAAGAAGAAAAATATTTGGCAAAAAAAAATTATTTTGCAAAAGAAATGACAATATACTAAAAAAAAATGAGGTTAAATAAACTTTTATAGAAAATTATTTGGGTTTTTATAAATGCATATTCACAAGCTTTCAATTGATATTTAAATCTTTGCAATAAATAATATAGAAAATATTTACTAATTTTGGTAAATAAGATATACTATTAATGTATTTAGATATTTATGTGAGAGAAAAAAACTTGATTCAGTCGTCAAAAAAATAATTTATGCAACAACAATAAACATGTAGTCACATACATTTTGTTTTTGTGTTTTGAAAAAAAATGTGTAAATTTTTTTAAAAATTTAGTTCGAAGTGTCTCTAACATAAACTTCTAGTTGTATTCTATGAAGTAAGGGAGCTTAATGAGTTCCGTACATTCAATTTGAAACGCTTAGTAATCTCCAGAAGATTTAAGTTTTAATAACAGTATAATTAGATTTTGGGTGAATGTTCATACCAGTTTGGGTTACTCGACATTATGAAAAATAAACCCAACTGTTGGGCGTTTGTTCATTTAGGTCTTTTGCAGATTATTTGCGAATTTTTTTTTTTTTTTTTTTATTTGGTAAAAATTTCGAGTTTTTGTTCAGAAAGGCTGCCAGCAAATTAACCCACTATCACTCAAAGTAAATATAGAAATATTGCTCAAAAATTATCATACAAATTTGGGTCATATTTCAAATGAAAAATCACCCAGAATTTTGGAATGATTTTTAGTCTATTTTTGATGTTTTTGGTAATTTTTCCCTTTTATATATTTTTGTTTAATTTAAGAAAAAAAATATAGATTTAGCGAAGCCAGGTTTTGAAATATATCAGAGTTAGAAATCCCCGCTTTCGACCGTCTATGAAACCATTTTAATCCAGACCATAACCCTACCCATACCAAAGTTAGATACATTCTCATTCTGAAGATAGCGGATTTTTCATAAGGATTTACCTTTTATTGGTTTATTTTGTTGGTAGCCTTACACAAATACTAAAAGCCCGACACAACTGGAACTTTGTATATTTTTAATTTTTTAGTGATATTTTCCACTTTTTTACTTTAAGGTCTGCCACTTTTTGAAAATTAAAAAATGAAAATTTCTTAAAAAAAGAAATTGTTTGGAATCTTTGTTTAAATAGTATATGGGCCATTAACAAAAATTTTTGATCTTAGGTCTTTTGTTTTTTTTTTTTTTTTTTTGATGTCACCTTAGAATCTATTTGTATAAATATATAAACGACAATTATAGCGATTTTAGGTTGAACATATAAAAATTTATACAAACTATAATTTATAGTATAATTCTGGTAAAAACTACTCGCAGTAGCAAAACCTACTGAGTTATTCATATAAAATGTATAATATTTTATTTGTTTATTTATTTATTCATTCATTTATTTATTAGTTTGAGTCTATGGATACAATATTATCCTTACAGACACCAATGATAATTTATTATACGTAATTAAATTAATTATTTAAATAAACTGTTTAAAAAATTTTTAAACTCAGTATTCGCTATACTTAAATCTAATACATTAGAATATTTATTGAATAATCTCATAGCTTTTATCATTTAATGCATATGTTGTTCTATGAATATCTACATAAAAGATATAATTATTTTGCTTTAGAAGCCTATAGTTTTATGGTATGAAACAAATCAGGACAATCAATTAATCCACGAATTATAGTATATAGGAAATATACAGAAGAAATTTTATGTCTTGTTTATAAAGTTTTCATAGAAGTTATCGAAATTTTAGGGTTTACAAATGAAAAATTTTAAAATGAAAAAGCTAAATTTATAAATTTTACTTGAATTTTTTCAATTCTATTTATATGTAATTGAGTACAACGGCTCCAGATAGATGAAGCATATTCTAATCTAGATCTCACAAAAGATGTAAATCGAACTATTTTTGTGTAATGATCAAAATTATTAGAATTACGGCACAAAAAACTTAACATTGCATAAGCTTAAGGTATAATATAATTTATTTATTTTTTTAGTGATAATCTTGAAGCCAGTTAAGGCCAATCGATTACAATTTAAAAATATGACAGTAATTCATATATAATTTGATACTAAGTAATTAATTATTAATAGCTATACATTTTTATATAATTTGGAAATTAATGTGTATACAAAATTTTTCAGCGTTATACCATCACGAATCTACCATTAAGACATAAAATAACTCCCTAAAAAGGTGGTTTAATAGTTACTAAAATTACCGAAAATGAAAAGTTTCTTTTATCATATATCGCATTCCATAACTTTATGACACGAACCACGAAAAACCTTTGCATAAATATTGTATTAAATCGCGGACAGACTAAGCAATGTGTTCTTGAAGAGTGTGCAAAAATAAATCTAGATACAAGATAATGTGGGGAATCATATCTAAATGTTTTGTAAAAAAGACAGAGTAACTTAATATTAATAAAACTTCTAAAATTGCAACCCAAAAAATCATAGACGAATTCTGAAACATGTTGAAACATTTTTATATTTTAGAGATATTTCCCATAGAAGTTCCACTAGCTACAGCCCATATGTTATAAGAGGCATCAATAATAAATAGGCCTTACAGCTATGGGTAGCCAACAAGGAGTAGCGTAAACTGTCCTTAGTGACGTGAAAATTAATATTTTGATTAAAAGATAATTTATCGTCTATATAAAAACCTAGAGCCTTAAAATATATACAAAATAAAATAAATATAATTTAAGTGTTTATTAAATGATAATTTTCTATCAAATAATATCCGTAAATCTAAAATTGGATCCACGAATGATAGTAAATGTTGATATTTTCTATATCGTGATAGAACAGTGTTATAACATCTATGATAATGTTTGATGGTGTTAGTGTAGCTTATTTTGGGGTTTCCTACTGAAATCCAAATAATTTTCTTTATAATTGAAATCTAAGTTTTAAAAAATTTGCGAAAAATGGGGTTTTATTAGAGTTTATTACAAAAATTTGATATTTAATTGTAATCTTTTTTTAGTATAAATAAAATTTTTTCTTTCGAAATTTTTTAATGCGCTTCTAAATTTCCGTTAAACATTACAAACACCACCTAATTATGCCAGCTATGCTCAATTTCTTTCTATCCATGCGATGTACCTTAGACAAATCTGTTTTGACAAAAGTGTCTCATTTTCAACTATCATTAAAATTTGACTTCAATTTATGGTCCTGATTAATTATATTTAACTCATATCTATATATCCAAGATTTGCACAAATTACAGTTTGCTATATAAAAATATAAAAACAAAAAGTGCAATTTTTTTTTTATTAAATTTATTTTTAATGTTCCTAAGAAATAAGTTCATGCAGAAATTTATGTAATTCCACATAAAACTGTAAGAGTGCCTCGCGAAAACTTTTTTTTTCCAATTTTCGCTCCTATCATCCAAACTTTGAGACTAATATCAAAATGCAATACAAAATTACAATACAATAACGAAGGAGGTGTATATAAGACGAAATGAGGTCAAAAATAATGTAAAAAAGTGCAACTAATTTTAAGCCCTTTTGCTAAGTTTTTAAACTTTGAAAAAACAATCATGTTTATAAAATGAAACCTATGGTGCTAAAATTTTGCACTTTATTAGTTTCAAGTCTTGTGAGTTCAGATTTGTAACCCATTTGTTTAAAATAGTTTAACTACAAAACTTATTAAGGATTACACTCAGTTTCAGCCAGGTTAAATATTTTTTATATTATCCCATATCTATTTTTTTAAAGGTTGCGAAAAAACAAAATATTGTATTCCAATATTTTTTTTTTTATTTCTTATGTGATTAAATTTGTTTGTATGAACTTAACCATATACTATTTTACAAATATATTTACACAAAGATACAAACATTTGCAATGTTAGCAATGTTTCTTTTTCAAGCTTTGTACATATTTATAAAATATGAACAAAGTTCTTAAATACTTCTATTTATAAACATTTACATTAACTGTTTGTGAGTTTTTTATAAACTGTTTTCATAGAATGCCAACAGCTACTCGTATATAAACACTTACAGGCACAAATAACACCAAAGGAAATGATCCATTTCAGAAAGTTACAATTAACAAAATAAGAGGGTGGTTACTTAATTTTCAAAGTTTCTTCTTTCTGTGAGGGGTTGCTAATAAATAATTTAAACATACATTTGTAATTGCGATTTCTTTTTATTTTCTAAAAATATATGTCACTTATAATTAGATATTTATTTACAAGTTATGCATCAAGAGAGTTGATTTAGATATTAACATTTTCATCACATCTTATATTGGTGACATACTTAGAATATTTAAAAAGAAATAAGTAAATATCTTCTTGGGGTCTTTGTAAAATTATTCATTTTTCTTGACTGCTTAATCGTATTTTTGTCGTAATTTTAACATAAACTTTTCGTTTTGTCTATAAAGTTGTTGTTTCCCAAAGCTCTTGTTTTCAAATAACAGTCCTTTGGTTGTCTGTTCATAAGAAAAGCGACATTCCTCTACACTCTGACTTAAGTTACATCAATCATTTAAATCTTTCTTTAATATATGCTTTATATTAATTACAAAAGTTTTCACTAGTTTGTCCCAATTTAGTGTATAACTAAGTGAGTTCTATTTATTATAATTTCATTCTATACTCTTGAAATTTGTTAAATTGATTCATTTTTCTTATTATATTTTCCCAACGAAATAATTCAAATTGTTTCCATTGCACAGTGTGAAACACAAAAAATCATAATTTTTGCAATTTTCAATTTTAAAATCGTTTATTTTTGGACTCGGAATATATATGAAATTCAAATTAATTTTATTCGAAAGATAATTTCTCTAACTAACGAGGAAAAAATTACATAATTGGATGAAAATATTGGGCTATATTAGACTGCAAAAAAATGTATCGACTTTTGAATTTTGACCTACAATCGTTCTTTGGGTTGTCAAAAGGTATTGTGTGAAATATTAATGAAATTGGACATCGTTAAACCGTGCCGCATCGGACCTAAAGTTCGTAGATGGCCTTTTTACAGTTTTTAGAAAATTTTCGCTACTAAATACTTTGATATTAAAAAGTTTTAATCTACATATAATTATCTATCAAACAAGATATAAAAAGAAAAATCATTTAAATAATGTTAAAGTTTTTACAAATTCGCCATACCAATTCGAACCCTTTCCATTGCACAGTGGGTAACATAAAAAATCATAGTTTTTGCAATTTTAAATTTTAAAATTGTTTATTTTAGGACTCAGAAAAGATATCGACTTCAAATTGATTTTATTCAATAGACAATTTCTTTGAGTAACGGAGAAAAAATTACATACACAGTGGGAAAAATAAAAAATCATAGCTTTTGCAATTTTCAATTTTAAAACTGATCGTTTTTGGACTCGAAAAGACATCGAGTTCAAATTGATGTTATTCGATAGATAATTTCTTTGACTAACGGGCAAAAAATTACATAATCATATGAAAATGTTGATATATATTATATATCGGTTTTTGAATTTTGACCATAACTCCCCTTAGAATCGTTCTTTGGATTGGAAAAACGTATTGTTTTAAATACTAGTGAAATCGGACATCGTTAACCCGTGGCTTAATAACAAGATATAAGAAGTAAAAATTGGTTAAACAGTTTTAAAATTATTGCTTTAGGCCACTTGTGTCAGAAATGTGCAAACAAATTTTTAACTTTTATAAATGTTAAAGAAATGCTATTTATTTAAATTTAAACCATACTGAAAAACTATTTTTTGTTTCTACAGCATAATTGAAACCTCTTCTTAGATTGGTTAAAAAATATTATTTGAAAACACCAAATTCAAACTTTTAAAAAATTTTGTTAAACAAATTTCACAAAAGTTTGAATAAAACTATGCAGGTTTATATATAATACAACAGGAAATAAAACTGAAATATAATTAGGTCAATACTTTGTATGACTAAGCCGTACCAGTGATTTGAATTTTTCGGATTTCGACAAAAAGACGTTTTCCCAGTTTTTTAGTTATAGTCATAATTTTTTATTTTAAGACTAAACTCAACAGTTACACAATAAGATAAATTATATCCCAGAAAATATATTCAAATGTTTTTAAGAAAATTGAACATAGATCACCTTTCAAATATGAGATATATAAGTCAAAATTTGAAATATTTAAAATTAGAAAAAATACAATGAAACAATGGATGAAAACACAATGGATTTTGATGCAATGGTTTCTGTAATAAATTTTATTGTTTTAACATGATTTTGCATTTCAGAATGTGGTAATTATTAATAAATAAAATTTACTTTACAAATATTTAAGAATAGGTGCATTTAAAAATCCTGATCTCAAGCTAAGTTAATATTTGAATATGTCTTTTTAAATGTCAATATCAACGAAAGCCTTTCAGTTATATTCCCATAAAATGTTATCGAAATTCAGAAAAAAATAAATAAGTTTTCATTATGTTCATGTTAAAACTTTCAAATATTCCAAAATTTTATTTTGACCTTCATGTTTCTTAAAAACTTCAGAATGTATTTTCTGAGGCATGGCGTAACTTATTCTGTAACAACTCTGTTTAGTCTGAATATCAGTTGAAAAAAATTTGATTTATAACTAGAAAACTGCAAAAATTCCTTTTTTCGGAAATTCGCAAATTTGAAATTGCAGGTACGGCTTAGTCATATAGGGTATTATCCTATTTTTTCAGAAATTCTATTTTTTGTGATGATGCCTATAAACCATTACAGTTTTATTCTAACTTTTTTGTAATTTATTTAACAAAATTTTTAAAAGTTTGAAATTGGAATTGAAACAGCTCTCAAAAAAATCAACAATCACACCAAGCATGGAAAGGGGTTCCAATTTTCCTGCCGTAACAAAAACTTTTTTTGAGTAAATTTTGCTTAAAACTTAATTAAAAATAGCATTTTGTTTAAACATTTATCTTTACGCAAGTGGTCTAAAACACATTAATGATCTGGGGAATTTGTAAAAACTTTAAAAATTTTTAATCGATTTGTACTTTCTATATCTTGTCTGATAGATAATTACTTATATATTACCACTTTTGAATATTTAGTCATAAAACAAAGTATCTAAAAGCTGAGTTTTTCTGAAAACTGGAAAAAAGCCACACTTTCCCCAAAACACACCCTATAAGTTTCAGGTCCGATGCGGCACTAGTCAAAGATATCCGATTTCACTTATATTTAACATAATATCTTTAACACAAAGAATAATCCCAGGGAGATTTACAGTCAATATTCAAAAGTTAGTGAATTTTGGTGCAGTCTAGGTTGTATCCATGTTTAAAAAATTGAACCAAGATTTTGCAAAATTGAGGTAGTTGAAATTTAAAATGATAAATTTTAAAAACTATAAGTGATAAATGGCACATGGAAGCATGTTTTTCATAGGCCTTATCAAGAGCTTTGAAGATGTAAAAATATTTGAAATCGTTAAGAAAGATAAATTTTGTCTGTCTCCTGAGGCGTCTGTGGAACCTCGCTTCGAAACTTAAAATATTACGCGCCTCTGCTACGTGTGTATGTAATTTTATGTAAATACAACCAGCCGATTAGAAGTTACAGATTTATTTCCAAAATTTTCGATTCTGATCCGCTGCGCATTAGTTGAAAGATTCGAACTGTGATCTAACCTGACACTCCTGAAAACGACCTTGATTTCCAAAAGAAACATTGACAATCGACTTTTTTTATATTGACTCAATTAATGTATATATATACTTTTTTTGTGTTGTGCTTTACTCATTTTCCAGTCAGTCTTAAAAGCAGAAATATTTTCCTGTTCTTACAAGGAAAACATATAATTTAATATGGAAATTTAACTCTCAAGCTTTTAAAATATCATCATAATCAAGTTCATTCAAGGCCGTCTGGCAACCCCACATGGGATTCTTGTTTGAATTTGCTTCATTCACAAAAGATGGAAAAATTATAAAATACTTTAAATGACTATTTGACACTCTACTGAAATTTATTTTTTTTAATGTTCTTGCTGTTTATACTCGTTTTTTCTCTCTTTCTTTTTTCTTTTTTTTTTTTGTGATGTATTTTATTCATTTTCATGTCAGTCTGACAGTAGAAATATTTTCCTGTCCATACAAAGAAAACGTATAACTTAATATGGAAATGTAAGTATATATTTATGTGTACATATATGAAGGAATATAACCTGCAGTTTTAAGAGTAGAATTTACCAAATTTGTGTTAAATTAATAATTCTTAACATAAGGTATGTAAGTATGTGTGAATATGCTTTATTTCGTAAATTTAGTGTTTATTTTCGTACCAACCTGATATATTTTTAATTTCGTTAAGTAGTTATATATCAGCCTTTATTTGGACTTTTCAAATTTATTAATGAGTTTGTTTTACATTAATAAAATTACTTGAGATTCCCTTACGATCTCACCATAAATTTTTTCAGACACATTAAGGAAAATTTAGGAGAATAATTATAAAAATGGAAGTTATGCTTTCTTAAAAATCCTAGATTTAAGGACGAATATTGATTTCGTTTGAATCAAAGTGATGAGAAACTACATGTATTCTGCATTCATTTGATTTCAAGTTTGTTAAAATGGGACAACCAAGTCAAAAGTTAAATAGAATTATATTTCATGTATTTTAGAAAAAAATCTGAAAGAAGTGAAATTGGAACCGTAATAAAATCTAAACTGAAAAGAATTTTTAATTTGTATAGAGCTTAAAATTTTATCATTAATAAAATTTATCATCGAAGATAATAAGCTTTGGTATGTGTTCGAAAATTTTGTTTTCTCTCATTATTCTTAAACTAAAGTAACATTTTTGAAAAAAAGAGCAAATTTTCTAAAAAGTACTTGTAGAGCAAAATGTGCTTTTGTAATATTTTGGAAATAAGTAAATCAATAATTTCTAATCGGCTATTCCGATTGATATAAAATATTAAAGTGGCTTATGTGAGATTCTAAGAAAAATATTGTTTTGAATACCATTTTTATATGATCGAACATTAAATTTTGACTTTAAAATAATATGATGATGTTAAAATACTTGTATGATATACCATACCCAGCAAAAAACCAAGCAAGCTTCCAAAAAAGAACTTTTTCATCACTTCAAAAGTATAA
The DNA here is from genome assembly GCA_932274085.1 of Protocalliphora azurea. Lineage (NCBI taxonomy): Eukaryota > Metazoa > Arthropoda > Insecta > Diptera > Calliphoridae > Protocalliphora > Protocalliphora azurea. The sequence continues at coordinate 140,121,191 of OW026521.1, read as the reverse complement.
CTTAATGCATATTTTACACTTTTTTGAAGTTAATAAAAATTGCTTCTAAATAAGTGAAAATAAATTTAGAAAATATAGAAAATAAAAATTTCACAAACTTAAAAGTATTTTTATTATCTACTAACAAAACTAAACCATGTTTTTATCAAAAAATTGTATAAAAGATAGTTTTAAGAGAAGTATTTCTTTTTCAGCACTACGTACTTCCTTCCAATGAAAACACAATGTTAAGTCATGACCTTTTCAGCTTTTTCTGATTTCTTTCCTAACTACTACTAATATAATATTATTATAAAATAATAATATGTTTATACATTTTATAATATTATTATAAAATGTGTAAACATATAAGTAATTGCTCCAAATATATAAATATTTGCAACACAGCCATATTATGTTTGCTATAATCTTATTATGGTTACACAAAAGTGTGTTGGATCCATGGTTGTGACAACCATATAACAATTATGCAATGACTATTATATTATAGAATTATTTCAACCATATTGCAAAATTGTCTATAACCATAGTCAAAAGAAGATACTTTTCTGCGTGCGTATTTCTTTGAGAAGAAAAAAAACTATTCTTTTCACGTCATTTGGAAATTATACAAATGTTTGAAAATAAATTGGAATATCTGTTAGTTTGGACATCCTAGTGATATTTTCGGTAAATATCGACTTGATAATTTAAAATAATAAAATGTTAACAGTTTAAAAATTACATTAACGACATGACAAAATTCACAAAAAGAAATAAAATTCCAAAAAATAAGAATTTTCCGAATTTTGTTGTAGGTTCGCTAAAAGACGTTTATAAACCAGTTAGCATACATTAGGGTTTCTGAAATTGTATTATCTGCTATGGGATTTTAAAATAAACTCAAATAATGTTTATATAAATTATGTAAAATTTTCCCCTTTAAAAGCATTTTCGTAGACATATTTTTCAGAGAAAGAGAAAGTGTGACGACGCTTTTTTGGTAAACAATCACTTTTCTAATAAGTTATAAATATTATCAAAAAGGAAACAATTATTTGAAATTTAAAAAAACCAAATACAAAAAAATAAAATAAAATAATTCTGTTCTGGGGCTTGAATCTTGTTCTGTGAATTTTTGTTCTTGAAATAAAATATTTATATTTTAAATAAATTTTTCATTTGATTTTGTCATTTTGAGCTATTTTTATTCAAATTATGAAAAATAAAAATCTTATGAAAATATTATATCAATTTTGTTTCATTCCAATAATTTCTTCTAAAAATAAGAATACTTTTAAATAAATATAATTAATATGACTGCGTTTAATTTTAAATACAAGGCAACACAAAATGAAGTTCCTTTTGAATTTCGGAGTCATTAGTAGCTATTTTTTTAAACTACTTCTCATAAATATAATTTTTGTGTTATTTATGAATATATGTGAATGTATACATTCATAATTACATAGAATACAACCAGAAGTTTATGTTAGAGACACTTCAAACTAAATTTTCAAAAACTTTACTCATTTTTTCAAAACACAAAAAGGAAATATACGTGTCTACATGCATTTTTTTTCATTGGTACATGTATTAGGTTTTTGACAACTGAATTAGATTTTTGTCTCTCACATAAACTTCTAGTTGTATTCTCTGGAAATATATGTATGTGAAAATTCAATGGTGCAAACAAAATATATTGTATTAAAAAAGAAACGTTTTTTTTAACACGAATTTACTATTCATAACATAATATTGTTAATAATAATTATAAATTATACATTAAAAAAAGGCACATGAAAAATTTGTTCACAAACATTTTTCGAAAAACATTGAAACATGACTCAGGAGGGTAATTTTGTAACTTAATTCGAAAGTATTTTCTTTCGATTCGAAATACACAATAACCCCTAGAATTTCTGTGAATATGTGATATTCTTTTTTTAATTGCAAGTTTTCATGAAAACGGAATCGACCTCGTGTTATCGGCGTTATCTTCTGTGACTATGAAGAAACTTTAGTTGAGCAAAGTTTGCTACTCAAGGCATTGTCTTAGGTAGGTTGATATAAATATGTGTAATTTTATGTAATATAAGTTAAATGTTTGGTTATTTTATACAGGTGTCGTTGGAGAAAAACAGTAAAAGTATCAGAACAATTGATATAAAAAAACTTGAAAGCGATGTTTATTTATGCCAGCATTTAAAAGACAGTTTTTTATTCATCCACTAAAAATTGTCTTTTTTGACACTCCTCGATGTTCAGAAGTAGAAAATACACAAAACACATTAGTATCGAATTTTGTTTAATAAAACTTGACTGCGGCGACAATTTACATTCCAGAGCAAAGAAAAAAAAAAAAGGAAAAAAAACAAGCACGACATAATTTTTTCTCAGTAAAGTATAACTTTTAAAGTAATCAATGTTGTTGTTTAAGTGTTGAATAAATAATGTATTCGTATAAAAAATATTTAATTGTCAATTTGTGACTTTTGTCTTTAAATATCTCATATTTAATTTAAAGTTATAGTAAGTTATTAATTTAGTTTCAAGTTATAGCGAGTTTTTATAGTTTGTTTGAATTTAAGGTAAAATTTTAGCTCCATTATAATTAAACATATTAGCTGGAAATATTCAAACTACATTAAAAACAAAAACGTTTATATTTCGATACTTTCTTTATGTACTTTTTTACACTTCTAAGTGATAGTATTCATCTAAAAAATATTAGAACTGCAGCACATTTCTCTTCTCTCTCTTATGCGTTAAGAAAATGATAGAAAATGTTGGCAGGGTTAGTACAAGGAAATTAAATGTCATAAAGCTATAGTATGTCCAACCAAGTGAATACCATAAAAAACGAAGGATTACTGAAACCAACTTTAATTTTTCACATCGTGATCAATTTTATTTATCATATGCCATCACTAGTGGTGAAAGAGGATAAATGTAACTTAGTCAAACAAATCAATGAACAATGAATATACATACACTACCTGCCACTTGAAAAAGGAATCACATTTTTTTTAACTTTAATTAAGTATATCTCCTAAACTAAAGTTCAGAAAAAAAATTTTTTTGCGCAACCAAATTTCAAAGTGTTTAGTTTCCCGAAGAATTAAAAAATACACATATTTTGTTATACTAAAATTATGCATTTATTTAAAGACATGTATTTCTGTGGTACTATTTCGTGTGTCACTTGAATAAGGAATTCTTTAAGTATTAATCAGGAAGCCTATAATTCGAATTTCTTTCAATATAAACTGCTAGAGAATTTTTAATTTGATAGTTTTTAAATCGTTTTTATTCAAAATAGGACGTGGTAAAGCTCTTAATAACTACGAAAAAGAAAAAATTCTTATTTTGAAATCTCAGGATCAGAATCCGGTCTAAATAGCCAAAAACATTAATAGAGGAAAGTTGTGTACAATTATTTAAATAACGTGGAATATGGAAAAAATATGAAAGGGGGGAAGAAAATGGCAACAACTCCAAAAGAAAGACGAAAAATTCTTAGAATTGTATATCAAAAATACGTGAAAAAAGTGGAGTCCGTGCCAGTCTAAGAACAGTGCACCGTATTTTAAAGTCGTGCCCATACACAGTCCGACGAAAACTGCAAAAAACCACCACTTAATGAAAAACGCAAATCACAACGTTTACAGTTCGCCAAAAATACAATGACATGGTTCGACAAATGGTTTAAAGTTATATTTTCCGATGAAAAAAAGTTTAATATTGATGGTCCCGACGGGTATAACTATTACTTCCATGACCTAAATAAGGAGGAATTATTTTTGAGCCGCAGACACAGCCAGGAGGGCGGAATAATGGTATGGGGTGCCATGGGTAATATGGTACCATAGAATTCGTTTTTATATCCAACAAAATGACTGAAACGACTTACAAAAACATTCTGGATGAAGCATTTCCAAAATTTAATGATTTCTTTGGACTCATACCTTGGATGTACCAACACGACAATGCTCCGATTCATACCGCCAGAGCAGTAAAACAATGGATTAATCAACAAGGTGTTCAACTTTTGGATTGGCCCCCATATTCACCAAACCTAAATCCAATGAAAAATGTCTGGGGTTGGCCTGCAAGAAAAGTTTATGAAGGAGGAAAACAATTTGAGACGATAGAATCCTTAAAGGATGCAATAACGGAAGCATGGAGTTCAATTTCGCTAAATTACTTAGAGTCATTAATCAAGTCGATGCATAATTACATTTTTGAGGTTATTTTTAAAAATGGTGGCAGTACTCATTACTAATTGAATGCTAGAAGATAATAACTTTCATTCTTATAACCTAGAATTTAAAAATAAATTACAGTTTGCTTAGTTTTAAAATATTTCTTATTCAAGTGACACACGAAAAAGTACCACAGAAATACATGTCTTTAAATAAATGCATAATTTTAGTATGACAAAATATGTATATTTTTTATTTCTTCAGGAAACTAAAGCCAACACTTTGAAATTTGGTAGCGCAAAAAATTATTTTTTTCTGAACTTTAGTTTCGGAGATATATTTAATTAAAGTTAAAAAAAATGTGATTCCTTATTCAAGTGGCAGACGGTGTACGATTATATAAATTCTGAATTAAACTGGTAACCTGAATTAAATGAAATTGCTCTTTTCCTACTGAAAATCAGTTATGTTGGTTTAATAAAATATTTATTTATTAGTAATAAATATGTATCTCCTAAACTGCTGGTCCGATAAAAAAAGAGATATATTGTATATGAAAGTTGCCGAGGAAGACAAGATTACAGAAATATATCTCATAATAACTCTGTTATTACACGGGATGGGTGTTAAAGTTTACTGCCTTGAGCTATATTTAAGTGTTGGTAACTTTTTTAACTTTGATGAGATGAAAGAAATGTGCATGTATCATTAAAATTTAGAGAACTTTTGAATGTGTGCGTCCCACTCACAATGCAATATGAAAAATCAAAATCGTTTTGATTTCAAAATGTACTCATACTGCAAATGAATTAATGAATTTTCGAAGTTTTCTTTGTTATTTATAAAAAATTTCAGTCTGACTTTTTAAATTGAAGGAAAAAATTATTAAATCATTTAAAATATTTTGTTTTTGTTCGATTTTGATTGATCAGTGAATAGTGAAATCGTCAATAACACAAATGTAGGAGGGTTTATCGGCAGTATGCGTCCATGGGCGCCTTTAAAGGTTTTTTACTTTTTTGTATTTGTCCTTGACTTTATTTGGTTTTTTGAAAATAATATCTGTAATGTTTTTGTTTTATAAAAATACCCCTTCATTTCAAATAGATTCTAAAATAACGTGTTTTTATAATCTTAATTCGTCTAGCCGTGAAAAAATATTTTCATAATGTAATATTTTCATGGTGAAAAAGTGCTATTTTTTTTTTTTTTTTTAATGAAACATAACCTTTTTTAACGCATTTCAAAAATAATATATTTTAGATTTTTTTAATTCGTATTTATTTAAAACTTTTTCTGAAGCTTTACTTTGTTTTGAAAAATGGTATTTTTTTAAGAAATATTGTGTTCTTTGTGGAAAAATTTTACTTTTCTAGCAAAGTGAGTTGATACACAATAAATTACTTAATGACTACTTTTGTAATTAGATTGTTTACTTCTTGAATGAGTTTTATAATTATTTGTCTTAATTATAATGACAAAAATTAAAGTAAATTTAAAACTACTGCTTTATTTAAATATAAATCCTTCTGAAATCAATAAATATTTAGGTATTTTTTTTCCATAAAAACTCCCAAACATCTTACCACAAACATTTCCTTGTGTGATTTTATATTTCTCTATAAAATACATTGACGTCACTTCTTTAAAAACACACACATACTCATTCCTTTCCTCAGCTATACCATCAAATTATTCTAAGTTGATATAAATCCTTCTTTTACCATAAAAGTCAGTCAGTCAGATATACAAACAAAACCATCAGTTTGGTTTGTGAAAATATATTTACATTCATTTTTATTCCATTTGTTAATATGAATGGTATCCTGCCAGCATTTGGAAGAGATTTTTTTCATTCACCTATTAAAAAGTGACTTTTTAGACACTTTTAGATGTTTATATGTAGAAGATACATAAATTTACATTAACAAAACACATTAGTATCGATTTATGATCTAAGAAGCTTGTATTGGGTGACTGTTTACATTCCAGAATAAAAAAAAATAACAAGCAAAAATTTTAAATTGATAACATTGTTAATAATGTTTAAAAAAAATTTATATTTTTATAAAATTTTATAAAATATTTCATATTCAGCTTATAGTGATAGTGACTTGAATAGAAAACATTAATATGAAAACAAATATCAAAAAAGTATTAAGTTCTATTATAATTATTAATAATAAAATATTCCATTTTTTGCATACAAAAGGGATTATTTTTCTTCAATACTTTCTTGACTTCCTTTTTAACATTTCTAAGCTATATTTTTTTGACACTCCATGAAATCACTAAAAAGTGTCATCTAAAAAGTATTAAAACTGATGCACCTTTCTTCCCGAACTGTGATTCTTTTCCGTTAAAAAAAAAATTATAACATATTCGAATGTTATTAACGGCACGCTTAGTTTAAATTTGTTTTCAGGGGTAGGGTGAATTTTTTTGTGTGTGTATGCGTGTGTATATGTTTGTGTGCATGTAGCCATTAAATATTTTCCATTTAATGGATTTTACATCTTCTTTTTCTCAATATTTTTCTGGTAACAACTCTCCTACATTTTCATTTTTCCTTTTTTTTTAACGATGATGAAAAATATTTTTATTATGGTTAGGATTTCCCTTTGAATGGTGAAGTGTATAGACAGTAATTTTAGTACTTATAGGAAGCAGCCTCAGCAAAGTCTCATGATAGCAGTAGGAGTTTCATCTCTTTAACAACGAAACCAACATTATCGTTGATAACACACTGAGAGTGTGGTAAAAGTAATATTACTTTACCATTTGTTCTCAAATCTTATATGTATGTATGAGAGCACATTTGTTTTAAAGTAAATGGTATATCAAATTGTATGGCTATTATAGTGAACCTTTTTGTACAGTGAAACAAAAAAGTATATAAATATAACGAAAAAGTTATTTGTTTCAACGAATTTATCCCCTAATTTTGACCTAACTTATTCATATTTTGTTTTAATGAACACGTTCGTTAAATAGAAAAAATACAGTACGTTGATTTTTAATGAACTTATACGTTGAAATTTGCAATAATAGGCCTATTCTGTAATTTTTGTATTGATTTCATTAAATGATTAAATTATACAAATTATATTCCAAATTATATGAAATTTTCTTAAGTTATATATAATATACATATTGAGGGCTTATATGCAAAAATCTGTAAAACCTCAAATATCTGCAAAATCTCAATTGTTCAGGAGAGCATAAATAAAAACTGTTTCATACACTCATTTTTCAATATTTTGCACTCTGTTCTTCTATGATTTCTTAATAATACATCTACGAATCCTCACACATAAAAATAAATATTTTAACTCTGTTATTCGCGAAGTTATGGTAGATAGCTTTTTTGTTCTTAATACATTTTCATATGTGTTATAAAATTTACAGAAGTCCTTTTTTGTTTATCGAAAATTAAAGGTATTTAATTTTTGGCAAAAATTTTAGAATATATTAAATTTATGATATCTTACAAATCAAGAGATAAAAAAACGAAGTTTGATGGTTAGCAGTTAGCAGGACCATCTTCAAATGGTACAACTGCAAATACTAAGTGTAGATATTATCACATATATATCATATATATTCATATATATATATATATATATATATATATATATATATATATATATATATTCGCTAAATTTTTTACTTTACAAAATAAGTAATGTTGGTCTTTGATTCAATGTATTAGTTCGCTAATTTAAAGAACACATTATTATTAACAATATGAAGGTGTTCTTTAAATTAAGGAACTAATACGTTGGATCAAAGAACAGTTTTTATTATTTTGTTGGGTAATAAATTTAACGATTGGTTTCAATTTACCATCCAGACGTGCATTGAATTTTTCGTTCAACGTCAACGAATATTTTCCTTGAAGCAACGAATTTTGGTAAAATTAAAGAATTTCATTAAGCGTATTTCTTTCGTTAAAATTACATTTTTCAGTGAGAAAAAGTTTTTTAAATTTCTTTGTCTCATGCCATGTAAATTTGCGAGTAGCCTAAAAACTAAGAAATACAAAGTTTTAGACTGACAAAAACTATAATTTGTACGTTGTCTCAAAGTGCTGTACGTTAGGTCAAAATTGGGAAATAAAATCGTTGAAACAATGAAAATTTTCACTACATTTGTGTACCTTTTCTGGTTCAGTGTATTATTATTTTCGTTCAGACAAGAATTTTAGATATAAATTTAATTCAATTTTACGATAGGGGTTAAAAAAGGTTTTTAGGTAAAGCATCAGGTATTAGATAAAATAACTATTCTTTTGGTAAAAATGCTGTTTTTGAATTCGAAAACAGTTATTATAGAATTTAAGTATTGATTCCATTTATAGATGCAGAGAAAAGTCATATTCACAATATGGTTGTCCCAACAACACTATTTTCCCTGAATTTGAACAACTTTATTCGAACAAAAATTTTGCCACTACAATAACACTTTTGTTATTAGGTTCATAATAATATGCTGGCGCAATATGTTTGGTTAAGGAACATGTTATTGTTGTTGAAATCCTAGCTACAATAAAACAATTTTCATTAGACAAAAATATTATGTATTATGGCTGTTATTATGACTTAATAATATTATTTCCAGTTTTATCGACAACCATAAATATTTGCAATATTTTAATATAACGCTGTTTTTATAATATTTTATTGTCTTCAATGCATGGTATCAGTCAAATGAGGAAGTGCAAGAATTAAATTGCATATAAATAATAAATAATAATTATTGTTAAAAAAAAGAACTGGAAATTGTTGGTAAGTGTTATTATTAAATTAGTTTACTAAATTTTATAACATATTAACTTCATTATTTTTTTCAGTAACAATAACGCAAGATGAAAATCGGTTTATGTTCATTCAGTGTATACAAAATTTACCCTGACCTTGGCAAGTTGATGGCATGGCTTTCTTGGACATAAAAGTTCTAACGTGCTAGTAACGAAAATGTGTCGATAAAAAGGCCTCCCAACTGCCCGACGTAAATCTAAGGCTGTCCCCAAATAAAAAAGCCGCCATAGTACAACAAAAGATTACACCCCCCGTGGACAAGTGAAGTGATTTTTAAATTAAAAAAACCAAATAAAGAATGACGATAGATAGTGTTTAAGCATAGCATTAACCATATTATGATTAAATTAATGAAAAATTTTTATGCTTAACAATATCCAGATTCCGGTTATGCTACGAGCATATGGAAAATATTAATGATTATTTACTTAACAATATTCTTTTGCTACATGCAAACATAATATTATGTTCCATCAAAAATAAAATCTAACAATAACATGACACACTTCGATTACGGTACCCCCAACTATATCTTTTCTCCGCGTCTACATGTATTGAGAATATATATATATATATATATATATATATATATATAAATTAACGTCAGTATTATGGTTTTTATTGTTTGTTTTTAGTCTTTCTAGTTTTTCTTTTATTAGCAAATAAACACGTACGTAACATTAAGTGGATTTGCCAGATGGACTGGATTTTGATGCTTTTTTGATGATTATCCAGTGTTCATTCAAAATAAAAATAAATATACTAGTTTTTGCAAAACAAATCAAAATCGAGAAAAAAAAGAAACTAATGGCACGGTAGATTGAAAAGTGTGTTAAATAAGAATTTTTATTCTCGTAACTAGTTTTAAACTTGTATTACTCTTTAGCCAAATGTACCAAAATTTCGGAATTGAAAAATATTATTATAAATATCGTCGGTACGTTGACGAAAACTTCTATGTGTTGTGAAAAGTTTTAAGAAGAGCAAAAAAAAAAAATATTTTTTGTGAAAGTCATACATATTATTTTTTATATCAACGGACTAAGATTGAAAATGGACAATCAATAAAGCTTTGTTTTGATTTAATAAAACAAAATTTCAAAAAATTACACAAAGAAGTTTTCGTCAGCATCAAAGCAACAAAATGAAAAAGTATTTTTTTAATAAAAACAACTTTTTTTCATATCCAGTTTGCCAATTTGGCGCTTTATGCGCTAGATTTTGCTTGTTTTTACAATTCAAAATTCGAATTTTTTTCTCAATAGCTCTTTTTTTAAAAAAGGCGCAAAATTGGCGCTTTTTATTTTCAGTAATATGATGATAGCAGCAGCATGTTCTTACATTCCCATTAACAATATTCTTTTCACCAAAAACTAAACCAAGTTTTGAAATGCTAAAATATATCCCCAGAATTCTTTTGATTTAAGTAGTCCCCAAGTCTAACGAATAAAAGTTTTATTAGCAATTTTCTAGATTCTTTCAAACACTTTCTTATTTTGTTTTGGAATTACCTTTTTGGAAATTTTTGGACTGATTACATTAGAGACTTTGGATTAAAATTAAGAAGAAATATTTGGCCGAAGGTAACTAACTTGTTAGGGGAATTTGAATTATTTGGAAAATTTTGTTATGAATCTGGATTAAATGTATGGTAGAAGGAGGATCATTGGTCACTTTTTTGTTTAAAGTGCTCTCTCCTCATAAGCTTAAACGATATCTGAAATTTTTTACTAAAGACTAAGATATGTTGGCCTTAATTTAAGTTCTTTTGATCTTGATTATCTTACCTTTACGTAATTTTTTTTTTTTTTTTTTTGATGAGTTCTATAGTGACCAAAAACAGCGAAACTAACCCAACCAAGGTTATTGATGCAAAATCCTTTGTCTAAACATATATATATATATATATATATATATATATATATATATATATATATATATATATATATATATATATATATATATATATTAGTAAAACAGATCCAAAATCCCAGCATTGTGAAAGTCATTACATAATTTTTTTTATTAAAATTCTGTAAAAATTTGAGTCTATATCGTATAGCTTATTGCGACATTTCTGGATAATAAGTCTGGCAAATTTTTAATAAATTGAATAAAGCAGTTGTTGTCAATTATTATTATTTATTACTATCAATTTCATAACACTGATCAAAATCTTGACTAAAACCCAAAATCTAAGAAAATTATCACATAAAATAACCACGAGGGTATCGAAGAAAAAATAATTATGTCTACCTCCAATCAAATATAAATTGAAAATATCATAAATTATAGAATGAAAGATCTGCGATAAATTAAAAGAGAATTATTTAGTATCAAATAATTATTACTTCATTTTCAAGATAATTAACAATGGCATATATGCCACTTTTACCACTTACTTATTTAATGAAAAAAAATTATTTTATTTTAAGTAAATTCCCTATTTGTGCTGAATTTAAAATATGTTAAAAAATAACAAATATTGACCTTGTAATATACTTTTAATTAAAATTTATTTTTATTAAATTAAAATTTTTATTTTGGAATTATGTATATGTATCGTTTTTACATCTTCTTGTAGAGCTATGGTTCTCATAAGCAGTAGTGGGGACCGAGAATGACCCTTACTATTTTGATATAATAAGTCAATAAAGTCAAAAGTTTGAAATATGAATACGTTTAATATCAAATGTGTTTCTTCTAATATAGACCAAAGATTTAAATTTCAAGTTTTATTCTAATTGCAGTTCATTTTACAAAATGTGTTTAATAAACCTCGAATCATTCTTAACTCTGAATGTAAATAGAAATGAATATTTGAAAAATGTTTTCGATTCTCTTCTTCTTGTTGAGGAATTTGTTATTTATTCTCAGATCTTTATCTTATAAGAAGTTTAATTTTAACAAAAAATACATAAAATATAATAATTGCAATTAAAGTGCTATCAGTCAATTTGTCCAGTTTCCCATTTGAAACTAAGAATAGTTCACAAATTTAAAGGCTACTTATTAAAAATGAAATTATTCTACCAAAGTGTGAATTGATTTTATATCTCATAAATATATTATATTCTAAATTGACTTTAAAACTTCTATAATATTGAGATCAGCTACTTAGTGGCTCCAGTAGATCAGAGAAAAATCCATTTAGGTTCTAAAAGGTTCCCTTACCATAAGTAAGTCTTGTGTAAATAGACAAATTATAAAATAACACCCGTTAAAGGCTTATCGCTTAAAATGTTGTAAAGCTCGATCCAGTTAATTCGAAAATCGGATTAAATACAATCTTGCTTAGTTTTGTTCTCAATATGAATTTATCAAATTATTGAAATTAAATTTATGTTATTAGCTTAAATTTAAAATAACTTTTAAATTGCGTCTTTAAATAAATGTTTTTCGAGAACCACCAAAAATATTTGTGGTTCGCGAATTCCAATTTGAGAATCGTTGTTGTAGAGTATAATAATAATCTAATTTGCTAAATTTTAAAAATGATCAACAAGTTTAATATGTATTTTTTTGTAGAGCTCAATTGATTTCCTATAGAAAGAGTCATTAGTTTCAAATATAAAACAACAACTACGAAAAGCAGATTATGAAAAATTTCTATAGCACATACATATGTATTTTTGTACAACTGTATGTGTGTATATTTTCTTTTTTATGACTCTTCTGCAGTACATAAACAATCTGTGTCTATTGACTGGTAGGTTTTTAGACTTTATGAATTTTTGCATATTTCAAATACTAACCTCTTTATTTCCAACTCAATTGTGGCTGTAATATTCTCTTATTTCTTTAAACACCAACCCAACCACTCCCTTCTCAATTTCCTTGCCATTCATTTAGAATTTACTGGCATTTTTATTACTTTAAGTGGAAATTTATATTCGTAGAAGGCTCTAGATTTCAATGCTATTTTATATTGCTATCATTATTCCCCAAATAATGTGGATGTTTTTGTTCTAGCTTTAATTTTAAAACAGCATTTTTCAGTAGAGAAAAAAAAAGATAAAATAAATGGAAGTCGATAATACGATTTTGTTTGCACCCTTGATTTTGCTTTCATATTATGTATAATTGTCAATTTTAATAAACTGTTTGGTATCTTTCTATATTTTTTGTTTAGTTTATTTATATTTTTGAGTTCATTTCCGGTTGAGAGGATAGATATTTGTTTCGCTGTTTTCGTGGTTTTATATAAAAAAAAAAACAAAAGGACAGAAAAATGGAAAAAACCTCTGTAGATACAAGTTGCCTATAGCGATCAGAGAAATATAATGTTTGTTTGTATATTCAGTAATTTACTTAAAAAAAAAACAACTTTCCATTGATGTATTAGCATTGTTATATGAAAGGAAAATAAATTAACTGGAACATTAACTTATGAAAAATTTCTTTGTTCATACCGATCGCTTTAAATTAAGTAGAAAAATAATATCATTTATCAATTGTCAGTTTGTCATTCCGTTAACTATTTCTGCAACATTCGGTTATCTTACTAAAAGCGCATACATAAAAATCAAGAGAAAAACAATATTTTGGGAAATAAATCTAAAACTTCTAATTGGAACAAAATTTCACACAGGCGTTACAGAGGAGTGCAAAATTATAACTTTGAAGAAGGTCCTCACATATCCCTAGGAGCGGTGTTATGAAGCTCAACAAAAGGTACCACTGACATTGAATATTTTTAAACGTTTGCAAGTTTTTATTCTTTATTCGATTTCAAATATTTTTACATCTTCGTAAAGTCCTTAATAAGGCTTATAAAAAACATGCCTGGTTGTGCTATTTATCTCTTATAATTTTTGAGTTATTTGCATTTGAAATTTTAACTCAATTTTGCAAGTTTTTCCAGTTTTTTTTTCATATATATAGGCCATTATCAAAATTTTTAACCTGGCGGAAACTGACTTAAATCTTTAATAAGTTTTATGGTAATACTAATTTGAATAAACGGGTTACAGGTCTGTGCTCACAAGACTTGAAACTAATAGACTGTAAAATTATAGCACCATAGTTTTCAATTTATAGTCACAATTGTTATTCAAATTTCAAAAATTTAGAAAAAAAAGGCTAAAAATTACTTAACTTTTTCCCATTCTTATATACTTTTTGTTCGTACGTTTCTATTTTATTAATCTCAAGCGATCTTACGTAAACTAAACGGAATTTGTGGATAAATTCTATATCTTCTTTGTTATTGTGCAGACGTTCAAACGCTACATACAGGGTAGTTAAATTTTGGTGACAAAATTTTTTAATTTTTTTAAATTTTTTAAAATTTTTTGGTTTTTGGTTCAGAAATACAAATTTTTTAACAAGGATTGATATTTGTGGTAATTAAGCGTGTTTTGCGCTATATCTCATTGATGTACCCGAAATAGTCAACGCAGTTAATTGTATGGATTACTGAACTTAGTTTCTTGTTATTTTTCACAATAAAATCGAAGGAGCTTTAAAAATAAATTTAATAAAAAAAATGTATAGAGTTTTTGAGAATTACACAATTTGTATATATTTTTATATAGTAATTGCAATTTATACAAATCTTCGATATATAGTTATAAGAACGGCGGTAGATATAACTGATCGGAACCATTAATTTAAGTCAAATGTCATTGATAGTTGAAAACGTTACACTTTTGTCAAAACAGATTTTGCTAAGACACATCGCATGGACAGCACGAAATTGACCATAATTAGCATAAATAGTTAAAGTGTGTAATGCTCAAGAAAAATGTTAAAGCACATAAAAAACAAATCCTAAGACAAAACTTTTATGGACCAAAAAATTTCACTTTGGTTAAAAAAGGATCACAATATTAAATAGCATTTCTTTGTAATAAACTCTAATAAAATTTATTTTCCTATAATATATGGAGAAATAGCTTAGATTCGATCCGAATTTTTGGCAAAACTTTTAAATATCGCTATTTTCAGTATATTGAAATTTTTAGTATATTGAAAATATCATAAATTCTATTTAAATAAAACAGTAGGTTTTGATATTACCCGTAATTTTTTACCAGAATTATATATAACCTTCTAGTTTGTTAAAATTTGTATATGTTCAAATTAAAACAGCTGTAACTTTCGCGCCCCCTACATGAACAGATTCTACATATATTCGATTTGTATTTATATTTGGATTTTAATGTGCCATCAAAAAAAAAAAAAATAATAATAATTTTTATTTTTAATTATTCTTCATTTTTTTCTGAATGTCTAAAATCATTAATTTTTAATAATGGCCTATATGCCATTGTTTTCGACCGATTTTATTAGTTTTTCTATAACTAATTAAAGAACTAAATTATCTATTGAATAAAAAAAATTTGAAGTAGATATTTTAACCGAGTTTAAAAATAAACAATTCTGAAATTGAAAATTGCAAAAATTATGATTTTTTTTTTTTTTGCTTTTTTGGCAGGAAAAGTGTATACACTCTTTTCTCTCTAAAATTTCTTTAACAACATACATATAATAATATATTTTTCTGAAATATATCTTCACAAGGATGATTTTAAAATAAAAAACTGTCATACCAATAGCCCAAGCGATCTAAGTAAACACATTCCAAAATTTGACCTATTTTATATGAAAGTTTCGACTTTAGTCTATATGTTCTAAAATACCAAAGCATGAATCTGCAAAAAGAAAGCAGTTTCGAAATTTATGTATGTTCTTAAGAGTTTGCAGTTGCTATTTCTGAGACTTAGTGAAAATATGGACTTAATGTAAAAGTGAGAAATTCCATTTTTGGGATTCTTGGCGTTTTTTTTTTTTTTTGAATTGTGGGATTGCTTTTGCAAAAGTATTAAATTTTTTACATTTTATTATTTTAAACAATAAATTATACAATCATCGTTAAGGTATCTCAACTAACGAGGATTTTATTACAGATAAAATATTTGTACTTTCTCCAAAAACCAATTTTTACAAAAATTAGAATTTTATTTCAAAAATCGGAAATAAGCTCGATTTTTTAAAATAAATAGTGTTACCTAGCTAACATAATTCTTCATTATATACGAAAAGACTGCTTCAAATTTAATATGCCACGAAAAATTTAATTTTTTGTGAATTTTCAGCATAAAAACACCTTCGAACATTGGTTAAGAGAACAAATTATTTTATTTAGTTATGGTTTTTTCACATCCACAATAGTACAATATTTTTGGAAATTTCAGTGACATGTTAAACTTTGAAGTAGCGTAATTTCTGTTTTGTAAAAGAAATTGACTTCAATATTGCCTTTTATATGCTTTATTAAGGCCCTTAAGATAATGTACAAATATTTATTTAATATGGAATAAGAAAAAATGGGAAATGTTTAAAAAATATCTATGTCAGAGGTACACTAATTTGTACCCCCATAGTTCCGCTACTGAAAGATATGTGGAATCCCCCTTCCAAACTTAAAACTGTTCACCTGTCGATTGAAATTACTTTTTTTTTCTCAAAAATCTTTGTTGAAGAGCACTAGAAATAACTTACAAACCTAGTTCTGCATCATTATGTTGAGTGTTTTTATATTGATAGCTTCAACGACAAATATTTTTAGACTGCACAGAGGGGTCTCTCGATAAGATTTTCGGCAGAAAGTCAAATTTTAAAGGTTCAAATTTTGCAGAATTGAACATAGCTTTCAATAGTTAACAATATGCTGACCTTAGCCTCAAACTAGCTTTTTTTTGGTATGCTATATGTTGAACTATGTGTCAAACATTACACAGTGTGCGATCCAAAAAATAAAATGGAAACAACTACACTGTTTCGAAATGATTAGTCCGAATTCAATAAAATTTAGCACAGTGAGTTTGGACCATATAAGCCTACCTCGACCGGGTCTACAGGGTCCCAAATTTGAACACCTCAGGTATGCAAATTTTTTAAAGCGATCTTAATTCGATATATCTGAGCCGCCATCTAAAAGTCGTATGCATATCATCTCTTTTAGTGATCTATTTTTTCAACAAATTTCCAATTTTCGACCTAGTGTCTCAAATCGCAAAGCTGGAATCAATAATAAGTTATAATTTTATGTAGTCTAATATGTTTTTAATTTTTTTCTATTAGAAATTTTTGCTCTCCGATATTGGTTGGGAAGATATAGCAAAAAAAAAAAAAGTAAAAATTCCATTTTTGGAAATTTTTGAAAGTTTTTTAGGAACTACGGGATTCCTGTTGATTTTTTAAAGTTCAAATTTAAATGCCTATAACTTTTGACTCCGTAAATATTTTTTCATATATATATATTTTTTCACCAAAGACGAGTTTCTGTACTATAATTAGACACCAACAGAATGGAAAACGTGTTTTCTGTGCCGCTACACAGTTCATTAGAATTCGTGATGTTTCTTTGATAGCTATACATTGTTTTCTGCAAAAATAATTTGGTTACGGAAACGATTGTTTGATTATTATAACCATAATACAGTTGCTGCAATTATTTAAATTATTTCAGTAGCCATAATACTATAAAACATGATATGTTTGCCGTGATAATGCTCAGCAGTATTTTTAATCTATGTGTACAAAACAATGGTTAAAGAACTTTAGCTATATCGAGTTTATGAACCGAATTAGTGAGTTCTTCAACAGAAAAAATCTATTAAAAAAGTTTCTGACAGATCTGTAGACTTCTCAATTAGTTGAAAAGTACGAAAAAAACGATATTTCTTATGGACCGATTTTAATAATAAATAAATAGAAAAATTTTACACGATTCAAGTATAAAACATATTCCCTAGTAATCGAGGGCCTTCAAAATAAAGATTTAAAAGGACGGGTGGACAAACGGATAGGCCATATCAATTATTTCGATTCTGCTAACTATAAAGATTCTAAATAATTATACTTTATCGCGTAACCAAATGTAAAAATTATTTATTATTAAATGACAAATACCATCTAAGATGGTCAATATAAGAAATTTAATATTTTCAAAAAAAAAAAAAAACAAAAACAAAAACAAAAAAACGCAATATAAAATTTCATGTAACATATTTTTCTAATAACATTTTTATTTCCTTTTCTTTGCAGAGCTTACTTCACTAAAACAACAGTTTAATTGTGAAATTGCGCATCATTGGTAAGTGAGGAAAATTATCACCTTCTTAATCCATTAGAGAATTACAAAGCAAATAATAAAATTCCTTGAAAAGGAACGAAAACGAAAAATCACCTTAAGACTTAAAATATATTACTTATTGTAGTTTTGTCTTTTTTAATAAATCATAAACAAATCATTTTCTTATAAAATACGAGAACAGCTTTCCATCTGAGTCATCAGCAGGGCAACCAAAAATATGCTATAAAAATGTGTTTTATGCGCATAACAAATACTCTTGAAATCGGATTAAAATTAAAATATTCTTCTTTCTTGCTTAATTTTAAATTATCTACAACTCATGCTAAAATTAACTTGTTTTTTATTAGCAATTGCTAAAAAATATATTTCTTTTGTACTAAAAAATATTAAAAACATAAAACATTGTATCAGAAAATTAAAAAATTTCTATCAATATATAAGAAAATATAAAACTAAATAAAAAATTCTACTGGGTGCAAAATATGCCAAATTTTTCTCTTAAGTGTAAAATATGTAAAATTATGCTCCAAAGTATAAAATATATAAAAATATGTCATTTAAACTGCTATAATATACTATAAAATAAAGATTTTCTATGAAGATATGACAAGATATGCTGCTTAAACCAAAATATGCTGTTAGGACCAAAATATGTTATGAAAAAATCGATGTCAAAATTCTTAAAATTATCTGATACGGATAAGCAATTAACAGTTTGGTTCATTTAGAGCCCAGGCAAAAATATGATTTTGCATAATTTTGGTTGCCCTGGTCATTGGTAACATTAATATCTTGAACAACAACGAAAATATATTTATTTATTAACCCATTTTAGACCGCTATTATATTTTCGCATCAGTAACTTTAACATTATCTAATAAATTAATTATTTGGCGGTGTTAATATTGATTTTTTTCTCGATTATTTTAAGTTTAATATGTTTTCTTAAAAATAAAGAAAAAAATCTAGCTTTTTATACATAGTATGCCCCAAAAGTCGAGTCATGTTTCTAAATTTGAGCTAAAAAATTTTCAAAATGTTGTTCAGAAAAAACTTTTTGTTTTGTTATCCAGATATCCAAATCTTCAGAATATGTCATCACAATTACATAAAAAAACTTTATTCCAAATTTTGTAAATTTACTTCAACGGAATCGGGTAGTGGTCGGAAATGAGTTAAACTGAGTGAGTAGAAAAGAAAAGAACCTACAAAAAGTATAAAAATAATAGAATCAACTATGTCAGTTACGTTCGATCGTTTATCTCAGTGACAAACGAGTACCTACGCAGTTGTCATTTTATATAATTTTCGTTTTGAGAAAAGTTAAAAGAAATACATTCATAGTAGTGAACTTATTTGTAGCCAAGGCAACTTGTAAGCATATCGTCACCTAAAAAGCAAATTTGGGATTTTTATGGAATATACTTTACTTTTTCAAAATACATATAGTCATAGATTTTCTGACTTATATTTCCAAAAATAACGAATAACGATTATATTAACCAAATTCAAAGCAGCGTATAAACAAGTGCATGATTTTGATACGTCAAAAGAACGTAACATCACATTCGCTAAAAAATTAAAACAAAATATTTCACTTTCTTTAAACGAATTTAGATTTATAAATTATTAAAAATATCAAAGCTATTCAAAATTTTGGAAAAAGTTATGAAAAATAACCATTTTTCCCCGTTAAAAACTTATTGGTTTAGTAAAATAAATTTCTCTTTTTACAGAAAATAATGATATAATTAAAAAAACCAGACTTCACTATTAATTCATTTGCTGCCAAGAAAACATCAAAATCTTGTTAATTATAATTTTTGCTAAAATTTTTATTGATGTTATGTATTTTAAGTTTTAGAAAATACGCATCCAAAAAAAAAAAAAGAAAAAAAAAACGTAATCTACATAACTTGAAAAATATTTAACACAAATAAAAATACTCTTCAGCAATATATTAGGCGATATTTAAGGATATAAAAACCTAAAAATTTTGTTTGTACAACAATTAATTTTGATGTTCGATTTTTTCTCTCTCTAACGTTATGAAAAGTTATTTTATGTTGTTTTGCATTTTCAGTGGCGATATGCATGTTGTTAAAACGTTTGAATAAACGTACCACATACGTAAAATATATTCTTGCACGTGTCACCAGGAGGTCGAACATATGTCATTTGGTATTACTGTTTTACTTCTTCTGTGAGCAAAAATAACATGTTGAACATATTGGCTGCATAACTACAGTGTGTTAAGATATTATTCACACAAATGACTATAAATTCTAAAAGTAATGTTCTAAAACTTAGATTTCTTGTGGAAAGTTGAAATTTTTAAATGTTTGAGCTTATTAATATAAATAAAAGAATTACGCTTAGTCGAATTAAGCGAAATCATTATTTTCTTCATAACTCATTCTGATATAAAAAGTAAGAAATAAAATTTGACGAAATATTATTTGCCACTTTAACATGAATTTATGTTGAAAATTTTTTAATATTGTATGTATGTGTTTTCCTTTTCATAGTTTTCGTGAACTTTTCCCATTTTTAAAATTGTTCATACACTAAAAAATTAAGAACTCCCCCGTGGTTATACACAGAGACAGAGTCAGGCGGACCGACATATACACAGAAAAAAATTGTCATTATGCATTTTCATTGCATAATATTATATTTAGTTTGCATGCAGCTATAACTATAACATATCTATAGTCAATACTGAAAGGGTGCACAAAGGGGTGGAATTGAGAAAATGGCGATTAATTTTTTGCAATTTTTAATCACAGTGGTAAGAATTGAAATTTTAGGTATTTGAAATATATGTTTCTGCATTTTATTCCATAAAAAGTACTTTTTTTTACAATGGGTTTGTTAAGCATAGATATTTAGAAATATATTTACGTATTCTTTGTTAAAGTTATTGTTGCGGAATAATATTTTTAATATTTTTTTTTTAAAAACCGGTCAACATGGAAAGAAATTCAAAAAATTTTCAGACGAACTTAGGAGAAAATAAAAATTTTGTTTTTTGAGAAATATGTGTAGTATAAAATTCCAAAATAACATTTCGCGGATTTTTTGCGATTTGGAAGAAAAAAATATTAAAAAAAAAAAAAAATTAAAAGAAAGTATGCTTGTTTTCCGAAGAAAAAGAAAATAAAATAGAAAAAGAAAAATGAAAAAGAAGTAATATATATTTAAAATTAAAGTTGATTTGACTTATTTATTTGCTTTATTTAAAAAGAGATCTATACAGAATTATAGAAATATATTGAAAATGAGTAAGAAAGTTACAGTCGAGCAAGTTTTGCTTATTAAATCACTTTATAGCGCAAAAATATTTTTGAATTAGCGTTGACGTGGCAGGTCTTTATATGGAAGGTATTATCAATTATGAATCGATTTTTGTGAAATTTGACTGTAAGTTTTATGTGTTAATAGAATTTACTTGTACTAAATTTTATCTTTGTGTAGACATTTATATAGGAATTATACCCTAAAAGTGATTTTTGAAAGGGGGTCTTAGATAGTTATTACAACAAAATTATAAATACCTGCCTATAGACTTTCCTTGAATTAAGCGTCATTTTTGTCTTTTCTACCACAATGTGGGTCGTAAAACATTTATTTCCCAAAAAAGCACCATTCTTTCACAAGATATTCAAAGATTTTTCAACTATTTCCCTCTAATGAAATCAACTGAGAGATAGAGTTATGCACTATTTACATTACGGCAATGAATATTTAAATACATATGTATGTATAAACATTTGCATGTTTATGCAATATAGAGACTATGTATTCACATTTAGTCACTATTGCACATTTTGTTACAGTATATGTTTCTTCTATACTCATACACGCAAAGAAAAAATATGATTGATAGGAATCATAATAGAACGTTGTCACATTATGGTTGGAATTTATGGTTGTTTGTAAGTTATAATATGTTTAATTGTAGCACCATAAAATGGTTGCGCTGAAATCGTATGTTCATATATGGGCTTGAATTTATGTATGTAAAAATATTATGGCAGTCTAAAATATATTATGGTTCTATGTGAACTTAATTTTATGTATATAACAATAATATGGTTAATATACAATAAAAATATGGTTGTGTTGGAATCAAATTTTTATGGACTTTACGTATAATTTATATTAAAATACATAGAAATTAATCTACTCAACTACAGTTTCTGGTTTATTATGTAATTAAACCTTATTTTTATAAACATTTATGTGTACATTTATATATAAATATTTTTATTGTGGATTTTCAACACTTTTCTTTAGGATTTTTTAGTATCCCGAATATATGTATGTATTGTTTTCTTTGCACATTGTGCATTTAAAATATTTATATCTAATTTAATTTTAAATAAAGTAATTCATTTTAATTATACTTCACATTTTAAATATATATTCAGTATATTTCCTAATATAAACGGAATAAAAATCAACAAATATACTTATTTTCAACTACAAATTATGTATATTGTTGTCCATCCAAAGCAAAAATTTTATTGTTAAATCAAAACAACAAATACATTAATATTTTTATGTATTGAATATTTTTAATTTTGTACCTATAATTTTAACAGTCATAACATGATTCTAACTAAAATATATTGCTTAAAATGTTGCGCCTGCAATAAAATTGTACAATTCAGAACAAAAATACAATTGCTACAACCAAATAATTTTTAAAATAAAATATATTTAACAATAACAACGTTTGCGTTGACAATATATTATTGTGGTAAATATAATATTGTTGAGGCAACAATAATATGATTCTCTGCGTGTAAATGTATATATTTTTTGTAAGATAGAAAATTTTAAGCAAATCTAGCTGACAATAAAGTTGTGTGGTATCTATAAATGTATCTACATATTAAAAAGAAAAAAAAATCATTTAAATTTAGTATACATAATGTACATTAGGGTGGCCTGTAAATTTACTTCGTTTTTAAAACAGTTTTTCTCAAAACTTTCATCTTTGCATTATCCCTTCGTTAGCTGGAAAATGAAAAGGGACTTTTTTCGTGCTTTTTTTAATTTTCTTCATATTTCTACTAAAGGAACAAGAAAAAATTGTTTTGGAAGGCACATTTAATGACATAACTAAAATTTTCGGACCAAAATGTGTTTAAAATCTTAAGATACCAAATTTTAATATTGTTCCTTTAACAGAAATATTAAAATAATACTTATTTTTCATTTCGGGGCCATCCTGAAGTACCACAATAATGTAAATGCATATGTATGTGTAAAAATATTGTATTTATACATAGACAGTCTACTGTGGTTAGTTCTGTATAGTATTTACCACAAACAATTTATATTCTTCATTTTGTATATTAATGATTCTTATGGACGTCGCTAAAAAAGAACTTTTACATTTATGTTCTCTTTGTATTTGTATTATTTCTCGATGTCAAAGAAGAGATTATGAAGAAACCAAAACCGAAATCTTTTTTATCACATTTGCAAAAATAATTTGCAAATATATTGTGCATATTCTAGCAAATTAATGTTAATAGTTTCATTTCTTTTTTATCATTATTATTTTATTAATTTATAATTTTCATGACCAGCAAGACAGGCAACCCTTCTCGTCAGCACAAGACTGTTTCAATACTTCTAAATATTTAAATGGTGTCACGATTATTGCAGTTGGTAACAAAAAGTACCAGAGTTTTCTCACAATGAATGAAGCCATACTAATACCGATAAAGAGTCAGAAAAATCGTGGTAGAAAATAAATGATATTTCCTAACCTCAATCAACGAAACCAAGCCACTAAGTTTTACCAGGAAATAAAAAATAAAATTTTAGTATTTATGACAACTTGATTGGATATTAATGTGCTGCAATTCTAGATAAAAGCTAAGTATTCTGTTTGGTGCTTCAATCCGTTGAATACCGAACTGATACTTTTACTAGGAAATATGAAATTCTAGATCTTAGTTCACATCTCTTGGATGGTATTCTCAAAAGAGTTAAGGTGTTACAAAATTCTGGGAGTAATTTTTTGGACTCTAAGCTATATTGAAAACGCAATAAGAAATATATATATACACCGGATGTGAGAATAAAAAATATTTATATACCGGATGTAAGAATAAGAAATATATATATACCAGATGTCTTAACTATGCACTGAAGGGCGGAATCGAAATTTTTTTGGAAATAAATCTGTAACTTCTAATCGGCTGTTTTGATTTACATAAAATTTTACAAACACGTAATAGAGAAGTGTTGAATTATGAGTTTGAAATTTTGACCCAAATAATTAAAGATCAAAAATATATATTGAACTCGCAGTCTTTTCCAAGTTCAAAAAAAGATGATTGTGATATTAAAAATACAAAAATTATAATTTTGTGTGTTTTTATGGCCGAAAGGTGTCTATACTCTTTTGTCTCTAAAATGAAATTGTCTTTAGAACATATAATAATTGTATACCTTCCTGAAAGGTATCTTCACAGAGATAATTCCAAAATTAAAAACAAGAACAAACACCCGAATAGGAATAAGTAAAAACCCTCCCTAATTTGACCTATTTTACATTAAAGTATTGATATTAAAATCCTAAAACATAAATCTACAAACAGAATGCAGTGTCCGAAATTCTAATGTATTCCAAAGAGTTTGCCAACAGTTTTTTTCAGATCTGTAACAAATGTTGACTTTATAGGCAAAGTTAGAAAAAAAAAATTATACATAATATATATATATTTTTTTTAATTTTCATCGATTTTTTTTTTTTTTTTTTGGGAATTGTTGGATTAGTATCATAAAAATTTTTAATTTTTTCGTCAGGTTATGTTAACTAACAATAATTTTATTATAGATGCAATATTTATAGCTTATCCAAGAACCAAATTTTTACAAAAATTTTACCTAAGATAAGTTCTGTTGTTTGGCTGACGTAAATCTTAATTATACACAAAAAGATTGAAGTCAATGTTTTTAAAGTTTAATTTGTGATGAAAAATTACAAAAATATTGAACTATATTCTGTATATTAAAAAGTCGTAACTAAATAAATAATTTGTTCCCGTAGCTAATGTTCGATGGTGTGTTTGTATTAAAATATGCGAAAAGTGTAATTAAAGTAAAATTTTTGTAAAAAGAAAATATTTTTTTAAATTAATATAAATACTTTATGTCTAATAAAATCTTTGTTAATATATTTAAAAGAAAATTTTGGGGATGTTGACTTTATCATTTGAAATGATAGTGTAGAAAAATTGAAGATTTTTGGTAAAAGATTCCCACATTCAAAAAAAAAAACCCCACAAATGAATTTTATTTTATTTTTTTTTGTTTTTTGTATTTTTCCCATAAAGTCCACATTTGTTACAGGTCTGGAAAAATCCCTTGAAAAACTTTCTGGTACACATTAGAGTTTTGAAGATTCATGATTTGAGATTTTCGAACATATAAGCAAAATTCAAAATTCTGTTATAAAATAGGTCAAATTTGGGAGGGTCTGTACTTAATTCAATTGCTTGTTGGGGATTGCCTTTAATTTTAAAATCATCTCTGTAAATATGCTTTTCAGAAAAGTATAAAACCCTTATATTTTCTAAAGAAAAATTTAATTTTAGATAAAAAAGAGTGTACACTTTTTCGGTAAAAAAATCCTAATTTTATTTTCAAATTCAAAATAGTCTATTTTAATCTCGGACTTTTTATTCGATAGATAACTACAGAAAATCTAATAAAATCGGTCGGAAATGTTGGTCCATATATGCAAAAATGCAAATAGGTCGAAAACTAAAAGAAGTAAATTGCAAGTATTTTTTTCGTACGTCTTATCGAAAACTTCAAGAGGTTATAAAAATCTTTGAAATGAAGTAGGAAACAACAATTTGGCTAGTGGTTAAAAATTTTCTATGTTAGAGGTATCCTACTGTGAACTCTCTTAACCACGCTCGTGAGGGGTCTGTGGGTTTACTCTTCCAGACTTAAAATTGTATGCTCTTTTGCTATGCCAATGATAAATTTTATGTGGATTCACGCAGTCGATTAGAAATTATAGATTTATATCCAAAAAACTGTGATTCTGTGCCACTGTGCCATATTTAAAACATATACGTTTTTATTATTTATTTTTCACATCGAACATAAATTTTACATATACGTCAGTGTTTTATGTGCATTTAATCACCAGAGATTACAACTTTTTTAATTTTGTTTTTATTTTTTTGCTTTATTAAAGTTTTTATACCCACCATCAAAAAGGTGGAGAGTCCTGGGAGTTTGGGCCCTGGTAAGATTTTGAGTCGATCTAGCTATGTCTGTCTGTCTGTTGAAAGCTGGATAGGGGTCGGGGAGACTACCTAGAAGGACGAAATTTGGCTCAAATATTTATCATATATAAGGTTTGTTTGGATTTGAAAATGCTCAGAATCGGTTAAAAAAGTTATGGGCTAAATACTAGTAATGCAGATTGTTCGTTGTAACTTCAGTTCATAATTTTCGGCTGATAACTGTTAAACAAAAGCCCACCTCCCATATAAAGTGAAATATCAACGAAATTTTGTAAAATAGCTTAAGAACCAATGTAAGCTCGGAAACAAAAATGGTCGTGGTCCGACACTTTACCGCCTACCTCCCATATGAGATGAAATTTTAAAAAAATTGCAGATGGTGGGTATATAGATTCGACTAAGCCGAATATAATATTCTCACTTGTTTTTTTTTCGATATAAGTATTTTCTTAAAAAATTAACATACGAACGAGTGTGAACAAATTGCGCCGATTTTTTTGTTTTAACTCAACCATAAAAGTGGGAGCAGGGTATTTGACATTTATTAAGTAACCCTTAGACGAATATGAGAGGAAAGGAGTGAGTACGAATACAGAATATTTAGTGTCATTATTAAGGGTTAAATGTTTGTTACATGCTATTGCTATTGTTTTTTATTTGTTTTATTCAACTTCATCCTTTTTAATACTTTTTTTTAGTTTGTTTTATTTTTTATAGAGTGTATGAAGTGAATAATTGTATGCATAAGTGAGTACTTTTTTCAGTTTAATTTGAATTATCTAAGGGTTTTAATCAACAAGAAAAAGTCTTCAACGTTTCAATGGGGTTGTGTGTACTTCTCATTTTATTTTTTTTTTTTTTTTTTTTTTGTTTTTATTTTTATTTAATGTCATTAAACATGACAGACATAGTTTATTTGTATATATATATACATTGTGTATATGTATATATGAAAATAGATTGATGGTCAAGAGTAAAGTTTTAATGTTCATTAAAATTAATATTCATTATTGAGGAGTTTAAGAGAATTTTCGAAATTTATTGCTTAACATATATGTTCGTTTGGTAAAAACTTCTACAGACTATTTAGTTGACAATTGGTAGAGGGAAAGACAATAATTGTTAAAACGATAAATTTGTCAACCCTTTAGCTAAAATACTTGGACGGGAAAAGAAATTTTTAAATTTTGTTATTTATTGGATTGAGACTTTTTTAATGTAATGTTTTTTAACGTTTTCTTCCTAGTCGAATATATCCAAATAAGTTTATATTTAAAGGAAATTTAACAATTTTCGATTATTAGGTTTTGATGTATTTAGAAGATATATGTATATGTATTATATAGATCAATTGTTGTTGTTGAGTTTCCATTTCCATTGTGGCCACTCCCTATCATAGTATTTGAGCATATACTTACGAGTAAAAGTATTATGTCTTAACAATTGAAGGCATGAAGCTGACATTATTTTATAGTAATGAATTTTAAAATTTCTACTATTAGGTGGTCATTTAAATTCTTCACACAAAATTTCTTTTTCTTTTCTGTTGATGTTTTATTAAAGTATTCTTTAAAAGTTTATATTATATTCACACATTCGATGATGACGTTAAAAGGAATTGCAGGACTTTTCTGATTGTTATATGTTTCTAAATATATTAAACAGTGTTCTCAAATTAAAAAAAAATAAGCAGCAAAAATGAAGAATCAAAAATATCATTTTCACTGTATTCTTCAATACAGAAAGAAATCCAAAAATATTGTACTATTTTATATATTAAAAATTCAAATTTAGATAAATAGTTTTTTCCCGTAGTACATCTATAAATATTATCATTTCAATGATGTATTTGTTTGTTAAAATCGGATGAACATATGTTTGTAAATACATCTAGTAATTCTAAAGTTACAGAATTACTTTCAAAAATTTGGTTTTGGGAACACTGTGTGCCAAAAAGACTTCTCCTCGCATTGTACATAGGTTGTCCTTTGGGGCACGGCCTTGCCTTCTCCCTGTCAAAAGAAACGAGTAGGCAAGGAATTGCTTTTTAATTGATCGGCTCTTTTATATGCAGACCTTTACTACAAGAGTGTGAAATTTTATTTTGTTTAAAAAATATATACAGAATACTTACATACCTCTTATAACGATACTTGAAATAAGACTAAATTATTTTGTTTTTTTTTTAAGTATCCGTTTAAAAATATTTCTTTACCTAATAAGAAATTTTAGCAGCCATCAATTTATAATTGATTTTGTTCTTTGTAAAGGAAAGTTTTTTAAAAGAATTTTTATACACTCAACCAAAAAAAAGTAGTAAATACGGTAGAAAGGGGTTCAGAATTGAAGAAAAGTAGAATAAATATCAACCAATAAAATCATTAGTCAATTCAACAGAAACTTTAGGTAATTTTTCCTAAGTTAGTTAAATATACGAAAAATCGCAGTAGATTAATTAAATTAGTTAATTAAAACCTAATAAAGTAAACAAATTTTTAGTCAAGTAGAATAAAATATTATTTAAATTAACTAAAATTGTTCTTCATATATTTTGTACAATTCTACTAAATTTTAATTGAATTGAATACACAATTTAACTATTTTTTTTCAAATTGAAGAATGTTTATTAATTTGAAATATTGAATTTTATTATATTTTACAAAATTTAGTCATTTTAGTTATTTTATTTCTTATGATAGTATTTTATTTCTTATGATAGTATATATATATATATATATATATATATACTATCATTACAGATAAAGAAGAAATTTTAATAATTTTTCACTTACAAATTCTACCATCCTATTAACTTACAAATTTTCAAAATTAGAATACGTAACTTCAATTATTAAGAAATACTAATGAAATGAGAAGAATTCTCACAAACATATAGAAAGAGGTTGTAAATTCCACTCCATTTAATATAGTTAAGAATTAGGAATATTATAACTACATTAATAATTGTAGTTACATATACTAGTTCTGAAAACTTGTACACATTTGGCACAAATATCTCTTATAAATCATTATGTTAAATTTCGTGGCGATCAAGTCCATAACTGATCATAACTCCCATATAAACATTTATAATTTTCATATAAATGTTAGTATTAAAATTATATTTGACTCAAAAAAGTTTTATATAAATAGAAAGCAAAGTGTTAAATTTTATTTGGATCGGTCTGTAACTAGCCATAACTCCCATAATAGGCCACACTTCCGGGAATCACATTAAACTTTATTGTTTTTATTTTTTTTAATTTGTATGTCATTAAAAAAAGAATTAAACCGCAATTATTTCTAAAAATCTTCAAATTTTTATGTTTTTTAAATATATATATATATATATATATATATGTATATATATAAGTAGGAAATCACTCACAATTAAAATTTGTTACATAAGTTTATTTAAGATGGTGCTCAATTTAATACAAAAATAAAAACTAAGTTTGTGTAATTTTTTTTATTTCAATTATTTTGTTATTGATTTTGAAAGAATTGCTATAGAAGAGGTACGTATATGGGGAATTCTCTTTTTACGTTTACATTTAAGAAACCGACCTTAAATCTCAACTATTTTGTTTTAATACCGATTTTTTTGATTAACTTTTGAAGCAATTATGTCAACAACACTTTGTGGAGTAAAACAACAAAAATTCAAGACCTGAATGGTTTCATGTGGTACCGGCAAGCACTCAAAGTTAAAAAAAATCCAAAAAGGTGTTTGAAAATAACAAGTTTTTTTCTTTCATTTGATTCATGTGTATAATTCCGCTAATGTAAACTACAAACACTTGTAGAAATAGACTAACTTATGTTCAATCATTGTGTCGTTGACCAATGTGAAATTATATTGTGGTGAAACCAAAATTTTCAAAATTTTAATTTTTTTAAACTTTTCGATTATAAAATTTGCGCTGTTGCGAATATTGTAAACTATATTATGGAGGTTTATTTCCCTTGTAATTATGAATCGTTCGAGATATATCCCGTTAATGTGCCCTCAATAGCATAGCTATAGGAGGTATACAAACTTGGGAAGAACAAATTTGAATGGCTCTACGAGGTGCTTTAACTTTAAAGAATTTAAAGTATAGCGTGATCAAAAAAGTTGTGACGTTATAAAATATTAATTTGTAAAAATGTTATAAGTCTTTAAAATCGATTTAAAATTTTTTTGTAATATAAATTACCACTTTTTTACATTTTATGTGAAATTATATTTATAATAGGTACTTCTATTCTGTTTTAATTAAGGGAAAATTGGGTTTCAACAAAGAAAACTTCATAAAAAGTATTCATGTCTTGAGATCGCGGTGTCTTTAACCCTCTAACGGTCAAGGCTGCCTCAGAGCACCTTTTCTTATAGTTATTTTTGTGAAATTAATTTTTAACTTCTCTTCATATTCCAATTATTTTATTAATTTGTTGACGTAATAAACTAAATGCCTAGACATTAAACTTCCAAAAACTTGACACTAATTATACTTTTGAACTGTAAATGGATTTTATCATTTTTGCTTCGACCGTTAGGTGGTTAATATTTTATAAATTGTCGAGGCACTCCCAAGGTGCTACTTAAAATCGGCGAAAATATACTCCATTCTTTAGGTGTTATTATAGCTTATATCGAAAATCAAGTGTCACTCAAAAATAATTATATGTTTGAATTTACAGCAACTTTCAAAATGTTTGGGTCTATATTATTAATTGAAAATTTTATTTTATAGTTCTAGAATTAATATTTTCCACTTTTAATTTATTAACATTATTTAAAGATTTTTTTTTTGTAGTTAGTGACTTAAATACAATTAAAAATAAGATTTATGTGCAAAGATAGGTTAAATCAGAATTATGGTCCCGATTATGCTCACTATTATAAAACGTGACGATCCTCTTTTAATTTGTATTTTTTTGTATGCCTTTGTGTGCAATAAAGATTACAATATATTATATTTTTATTTAAATAATTCAAAATGTTTTAATTTAATTTTTTATCTTTTTATAAATAAATGCATATTTTTCAAAGTAAATAAAATACCTTAAGCTTCTTAAAAGCTAAAAAAAACTCAATTGAATTCAGCATGTCAAGGATTAAAACGTACTTAAATATCGTCACTAAAAATTCAAAAGGCCATAACCACTGAAAAATTTAATGTTGGTTTTTTATTGGATTATGATGTACTGATCCAAAATATATCTACACAATTTGAACTATTTTGAAATATTTTACTTAATTGCTTAATTTTAAAGTAAAAAAACGACTTTTTTGGATTTTCATAATATTTTTTCTTGTGCTGTAAAAAAAATAAAAAGTGTTATTACGGTCTTTTGCATTCTAGATGACGATGTGTACATACGTATGCAGCGTTTCCACTGAAAAAATATCCACCCTGCCACAATTGTCAAAAAAAAAAATCTATCAAAATCGTTATAAATCTACCAAAACTTATTATTATTATTTTTTTATTGAATGTATGCATTAGAGCAGGGGTTCGCACAAGCAACATCATCACGGTACATTGCAACTCGAGAACGACCCACCAACATTTTTGTTGTGTAATAAGTTAACACCAAATCAAAGGTTTGCAATATGATTTTAATGTTTGATATCAACTAAATTTTCTTCAAACATAGAACAAATGTTAAAATTTTAAGTTATATTTCAAAGTAAGATTGAAATCATTATTTCAATATACTTTTATACAAGAGAAAATATTTAAAAAAAAAAATGTTGTTTCTCAATTTTATATCATAAATTTTCAAATCATTCTTAAATCCAAAAATAAATAGAATTTTAAGAGAAAATATTTGCTACTTGAATTTTATATTATTCTTAAATCACTTTTAAGCTTAAGTCCGAATTTTCAAATTTAAGAAAATATTAAATTTATTAAGTTTCAAATTACTTGAGGCCTTATTAATAAAAGCAACAGATCCGACGTAATTTTTAATCTAAAAGGAACAATTTGTTATTGATATTACACATAAAAAATGTATAAGCTTTTTTGTTTTTCTCATAATTTTTGATTCATTCTGACTAAAACCTGTCTTAAACAATACTTAGAAATTAAGTTAATCAGTTTCATAACTAATACAATTTGTGAATTTTGAATTTGTGAATTTTTTGAGAAGATTATTTGGAATTTGCGAAGATGTTTGACGGGGAGAGTGGGGTATTATGGCTTATGGAGTAATTAGAAAATTTTACATGCAAATAGTCTGTACACTTAAAGTGTGCGAAAATTATATCAATTTATTACATCTATGAATTAAACTATTTCAAATACGAGAAAAAATTTCATGTTTTTATAAATTTTGTTCTATTATTTTCTATAAGTTTTATCAGTTATATCAGCATATCTGTTTCCATCATTTACTTGAATTTTAATATTCGAGTGGCCTCGTAAATATAAAAATCATTTAAAAATATTTAATAAACAGTAAACATCTTTAAGCACAGAAAAATCATCCCACCTTAAAGTATACCAATCGACTCCGAATAACTTTTTGAGTCGATCTAACGATGTCCGTCCGTCCATCTGCCTGGATGGCTAGCTGGCTGGCTGTTCATGTAAATTTTTGCGCGAAGTACAGGTCGCAATTTTGAAAATAATTCAATGATATTTGGCACGTAGGACTTTCATAATACAAGAACAAAGCCTATTGAAATTATTCATAATTGGTCCATTATTTCACCCAAACCCATACAATATGGAAAATTCGGTATAAGGAAGTTTTGTATAAGTATCAATCTTTGTGCCAAATTTCATAAAGATCTGTCCATAATTCCGAAAATCACTTTAACGTGCATGAATTACAGACACATGTTAGTATAAAATTTATATTCGACACAAATAAGTTTTATATAAGTATAAATAAATCACAGTGACAAATTTTATGAAGATCGCTCCATAATTTACCATAGCTCATATAAGCCCACTTTTGGGAATCACCCTAAAGTGCATAAATTCATAAAAATATTTGTATTAACGTAATATTCTGTATTCGTATCTTTTATTTTACAATTGTCCACAATTGTCCACATGTCTAATACAAGACCCATCCACGAATTTTGATTGACATGCACTACGGTGTGGGATATCATATGGTAATGCTTGACCGATTATGTCTTTCTTACTTGTTTTGTAATTATAGTTAAGATTTTTCTAAAGATAGCATTTTATTTCAAAATTTCTCAAAGAATTAAAAAAAAATGTGTATACATTTCTTATATTGGTCGAAAAGACTTTAATGGTCAGGGAATTTCTAATAACTTTAATATTTTCTAACAGATTCTAGCTCTTTCCATCTTGTTTGATAAATAATTTAGTCTAATTTACAATTCCTTTCCATTAATTTGCAAAAAATAGCTAAGTTAAAAAAAAGTAGAAAAATCAAAATCTTCCCATATAAATGCACCTAACAAACTTCAAGGTCGATGCGGAACGTGTTAGCGATCACTTACATCAAAAATTGCAATCCTAAGAAGAGTTACGATCGAAATATGAAAATTGTTTTTTTTTTTTTTTTTTGGAGCATTCTAATATACATGTCTATAAGCGTATATTAGACTAACTTGTTGGATAAAAAATTTACTTCGTTTATAAATGAACATAGTTTATTCTATACAAAGATCGGGATCACAATTAACTTGATTACGAAATTATAAAATTAGGGAAAATATTATTCTAAAAGCAATTTTTGTTAAGAAATATTATTTGCAAAATTTTAATACTATCATTTTGAAAGTGAAATCTACATTTTATTTAATTAAGAAATTGAAGAAGAAATTTGAGTTTTTTGTATTTACACCCTGTTTTTATAAAACAAACAAAAATTCGTTTCGACTATTTATATGGAAAATAACAAATAAATTTGAAATATATTTGTTATTTGAAGTTTATTTGTTGTTGTTGAAATTGTCGAAATGAATTTTTCTTTCGTTTTATAAAAACAGGGAGTTAGCTTCAATAATTTCATCCGAATTTAGTTAATTCTGAGTTACTTTGTGATAATAAAATTGTTTTAAATTTGATTTTTTTTATATATATATTTTCAAAATCAACTTCAGTATAATTTTACAGAATAAAAAGTAACACTTAACTTTAAAATTATTTTACTTTCCTTTTTGAAAATACGCTAGCTGACATAGAAGCTGCAACAAATCGATAAATCTATCCTGTACAAAATTTAAATCTTAAATTAACGGTTATCAAAGATGATTTCTTCCACTAAACTATTTCTACATATTCTGTATTATAATTTTATATCTTTTACTATAATTAACTATTTTTTAATTTAATATATCAACACAGTTAGTTAAACCCACCGATATTCGATCCAAACTACTATCCTATCAAACGAAAAAAATCATACCGAATTTAGTGGAAAAAAACCGAAAATGGCAACACTGCATGTCTGTGTAAGTATTAGGGTGTTTCATTTTCTCAAAGCTGTAATTTACAGATTAAATTTAATGCTCCAAGATTAATTATTATTTTTAATTTTTATATAAATCCATATTAACATTGACCTAATTTTTTTACAAAATCCTAGATTACATCGAAGAATGCTTTAATCATAAGCTTTGTATTACTTTTTGGATTAGCTTTAATCGTAAATCCTTTTAAAGTCCTGTTTATGATTTCGTCTCGATAGGACCTCTCGCTTAGAATTAATGTGCTAGGTCAAGATACTAGTGAGATAAGAAATTAGATCAAATCTGTGGCTTTAATATATCTAATAAAATCATTAAGATTGAGTTCTGATTGAGATTGTGTACATGCTTACCAACCCTTTAATACTGCCATCAGTCTCGAAATGTCATTCTGGTAACGGTTCAATTGTTACATATAATGGTTCCTTTTACATACACTGCTGCCACTTGAATAAGGAATCATATTTTTTTAACTTTAATTAAGTATATCTCCTAAATTAAAGTTCAGAAAAAAATTATTTTTTGCGCAACCAAATTTCAAAGTGTTGGCTTTAGTTTCCTGAAGAAATAAAAAATATACATATTTTGTTATACTAAAATTATGCATTTATTTAAAGACATGTATTTCTGTGGTACTTTTTCGTGTGTCACTTGAATAAGGAATTCTTTTAAAACTAAGCAAACTGTAATTTATTTTTAAATTTTAGGTTATCAAAATGAAAGTTATTATCTTCTAGCATTCAATTAGTAATGAGTACTGATACCATTTTTAGAAATAATCTCAAAAATGCGATTTGGCATCGACTTGTATAATGACTCTAAGTAATTTAGCGAAATTGAACTCCATGCTTCCGTTATTGCATCCTTTAAGGATTCTATCGTCTCAAATTGTTTTCCTCCTTCATAAACTTTTCTTGCAAGCCAACCCCAGACGTTTTCCATTGGATTCAGGTCTGGTGAATATCGGGGCCAATACAAAAGTTGAACACCTTGTTGAATCGGAGCGTTGTCGTGTTGGTACGTCCAAGGTATGGGTCCAAAGAAATCACTAAATTTTGGAAATGCTTCCTCCAGAATGTTTTTGTAAGTCGTTGCAGTCATTTTTTTGGATACAAAAACCAATTCTATGGTACCACAATACGAAATGGTACCCCATACCATTATTCCGTTCTCTCGGCTGTGTCTGCGGCTCAAATCAAATCATAGGCTTTCTGATAATATTAAAAGAATTCCTTATTCAAGTGACACACGAAATAGTACCACAGAAATATGTGTCTGTAAATAAATGCATAATTTTAGTATGACAAAATATGTATATTTTTTATTTCTTCAGGAAACTAAAGCCAACACTTCGAAATTTGGTTGCGCAAAATTTTTTTTTTTTTCTGAACTTTAATTTAGGAGATATACTTAATTAAAGTTAAAAAATGTGATTTCTTATTCAAGTGGCAGGCAGTGTATATACCAATTGTTTTATTCCTTTTGTATTTTTAATATTAAAGAATCAAAATATATCTAAGATCAGCGAGAAAGAATAAATTTCCGAAATGATCCGTGAGGTAAAACAAAAGCTTTTTTAAAATTTATCATTATTATTATTATTATTATTATTATTATTTTGACTATTAAAATTGTTATAGTCAATTTCACCTTTATAATATTGAATTTAAAATCTCTAAGAAATATATAACAAACATATTTGAAAAAATAATATATTTTTTTTATTGCTAAAGAATTCCAAGAATTTTATATTGTATAGTACAGAAAAATTCTTAAAATGTTCATTATTGCTTTTGACATCTTTTAATATTAAATGGAAATAGTTTTCTAGTTAGAAAAGTGCGCAACAATACACTCGCAAAGAAACAAATAGATAAATTTATATATGTATGAATGTATGTATGTATGTATATATATATATATATATATATTTATGTATGTAAGTATGTTTGTATGTATGTACACAAAGAGGCTTTTACTACCCAGCAAATAGCTGCTTGGCAATTAAACTCCTTGTCTAAAACAATAAAGTTGGAAAGGCAATCTTGTGAATTTATATTATATTAAAACCCCAACAACCACTTATATTAAGGACACTCACTCAAAAAAGTGATTTTGTTATATCCCTGAAAATTATCCTTGGTATGTTTTATGAGGTTCCCTAAAATATTACGATACTACTGATGACAGTTTGTGAGCTAGATCGTTTTTAAAGGTCTTTTTTTGAGAACTTTTGTGTTTTCTTTCAAAGCAATGCATATAATATGTAGTATCATTTGAAAGGTATTTAGAAGGCACGTCCGTTGGTATATAACCTCAATATTTTTATATTCCACAAAATAACCTATTTTTGAAGTTTTTTTTTCAAAATATTATTTGTTACTTTTAATGAAATTTCATGTTTTAAAATTTCTTCTTGATTTAATATATAATTGATCATTTTACTTTTAAAGGGTTATGGCATATAGTTTTAACCAAATCTTAATATTTCGCGAATAAAAAGAGATACAATGGTGACTTATTAATTTTTATTTTAATATTCTTGCAACTTCGCAGTTTATCATACCGTCAATTTGATATAAAATTTTACATAAACATAATTGATATAAGTATCAAATTTATTCTTTTGATAAGAACTAACCGCTTGAATTAAAATATTTACGAAAATTACAAAATTATTAATATAAAACATAAATATTAACAGGAATTGTAAAAAACATAAGTAATTTTTTTACACAAAATGTTTTTGTGCTTATGCAATTTAAATTTATTTAATATATATAGGACATATAATCTTAATTGAGTTTTTGAAAAACTCATAAATATTCTTTTACCTGATATTTTACTAATTTCATTAGAATCATGAAGCTCTTTCAAGCGCTGGTGGGAGTAAAAGTGCAATTTATCACATTGTTTAAAGTTTTACAATCAATAAACATTTTCAGTCATTAATGTGTCATATTTTTCAATTCTTTTGTATTTTTTTTTTTTTTTTTGCAATCGCTGTTAATGTTATTTTTTCTTTTTAATAGTATTTTTGAAATTTTCGTAAATATTTTATTTCAAACAGGTAGATCTTATTAAAAGAAGAATTTTGATATCCATATTAACTATGTTTATAAAAAATTTTATATCAGATTAACTGTCTGATAAACCGCAAAATTACAAGAAAATGTAAATAAAAATTAATTAGATACTAACATATTATATTTATAAGCAAGCAGAAACTATAAAAATAATATTTTCATCAAAAAAAGAAATAATATTTTGAAAAGAATCTTGAAAAATAGGATATTTTGTGGAAAATATTGAGATCACTCTTGGATATGTTTTACACCCCAATGGACGCAGAGTTCAAATGATACTGCATTTTCTATGCTTTGCTTAGTAATAAAATATAAAAATTTTCAAAAAACTATAAAAAGACCAGCTCACGAACGATCATCAGTAGAACCGTTAAATTTTGGGGAACAATATAAAACATACCAAAGTTTATTTTCAGGGGGTAACTTAATATATATGAGGATACACTTATATTTCTATGTGCATGCATATTAGAGTGTCCAGAGAAACTACTTTTCATCAGAATCTCAATTCTGATTTAAGATGACCATTAATGGACATAATACTAAACAAAAAAAAAAAAAAAAAAAATGTCTAATTGACTTTAGTTCTCTACGAGCAATTGGAAAATCATAGGTCTCATATATTTAGGCCAAAAAAAGTAGATTTTTTTCCGAACTGGATCTCCAAAAATTCATGATTTTGAACTTGTAATGGTTTTTTTTATTTTAAAATTTTGATCCTCGAAAAGAATTTTAGTGCGTTTTTTGAACAAATATTTAGCTGACGTTTAGACAGGCCTAGCGTGAAATGTTGGAAAAGTTATGCAAGTGGAAAAAAGTTGTAAAATTTCAATTATATTCGGACATAGAAATTTCTATTCTGATTTCAAAGAACAAAATTTCATATAACTCTATTGGACAAAATGTTTGCAAATTCAAAAGGTCGCTTGATTTAACATCAATCGCTAACTTTAGTACAAAAATTTTTTAAAAATTATTTCTTAAAATAATGTAAGCTTTCATTTAATTTTTAGGAATATATAGAAACTTTTTTTAAGTCACCCTAACGGCTTATAGGACACATACAGTGGGGTAACATAAATTCATTTCAAACAGGATTAGCTATTTGTTTAAGTAACTTCAAATATACTAGTGTATGTCTGAATCCTTTATAAAAAAAATGTGTATAAGAACTCATATAAGATTTAAACTAGCATAACAACTTATGTTTGTAAAATGTTACAGACTGACAAATAATTCGACCTTTTCCCCAAGCCTCGTTGAATTACTCTTTATTACGATTTAAATATAAAATTCCTGACCACTGGCCAACAATTTTTCTTTCAATTGCTATTATTTGTACAGACATTATATTTTTATTTATACCCATATACACCTATATGGTAGAAAAGCAGTTATATGACAATATTGGTTTGTTCCAGGCGACTAGCTTTTTATGATTTCTTCCATTATCTTTCTTGTTTTTGAAATATTTGCAAAAACATAACTGTAATATTAAAGGAAGTGCTTTGATGCTTTAGTTTAATTATAAATACAATTTCTTTTTTTTTTTTAGTTTTTACCATATGACATTAAAAACAAAATCCCATTAATGTTATAAAGAAAAAATTAACAACCAGCAAGGAGTACTAAAAATTTATGACATCTAATTTATAGAAAGCAAAGGAAAGTAGAAAATATACAAAATACTATTCAATTTTAAAGCTAAAATTGCATTTTATTTATTTTATAGCATGCAAAAGTAGAGATTCAGTCAAGTGAAGGTGGCCAACTACTAAGAAATGTAGATAAAAATTTACGAAGCTTCATTTATAGAGATCAACGAAAATAATTTGT
Source organism: Protocalliphora azurea (assembly GCA_932274085.1). Taxonomy (NCBI): domain Eukaryota; kingdom Metazoa; phylum Arthropoda; class Insecta; order Diptera; family Calliphoridae; genus Protocalliphora; species Protocalliphora azurea. Next base: position 140,081,428 of record OW026521.1, on the reverse strand, counting down.
TACAGTCCAGTAAAAAACACTTTTTGTAATTGGAAGAAAAAGCATGAAAAGAGAAAAGCTATAAAAAGACCAATTGAATTAATTTTTTTGTTTTTCACATCTATCTAAATATACAGGTAACCCTCGATTTACACAACACGTTTAAAAAATAATGACAGATCTTGAATTAGGTGAAATAAAATATATAATGTGGAAATTTATAGGAAATAAAATAATTATTTTAAGAAAGTGTTTGAAATAACTTAAATTACTAGAAAATATCAATGTTTTGGATAAATAAAAAGAATATTAATGAATCTACAACAAGAACAATCCAAAAGATATATACTATTAAATCTGAAAATATGTGGCCTAAATCCGAGACAATTGAATAGAAAAATATTTAAAAATTTGTATACAACCAAATTAAAAAATATATATATATATGTATATAAACTACATTAAAATAATAAAAGATATTTACGAATTTTATCAAAACGGACAGGAAACATCGATTTTCGGACTTGACATCTCCGATTTCAATGAAATGCACTACAGGATCCTTTCTGGTGCAAAAAATTTTGCTTTTTTTAATATTGAAAAAATGCGAAAAAGTTTTACTTGTTTAATAACTTGTTTAATAACTTCTAAAATATATACTGAAGTTCTCTGGTTTTAGTTTCATATTATAGACAAAGACATTACCTCTCCCGCGATTTTTATAAAGTATATTTTTATCAAAAGCTCAAAGATCAAAGTTTGACATATAAAAATTAAACCATTATATCTCAAAAAAAAATCAGTATTTTTAAATTCTTAAAAAATTATATCACGTTGGCACACATAATTCTCCTCTCTACTCCTGTAAAATTTCAAGCTGAACACTCATTTAGTTTAGAAGTTATGGACCAAAATATAATCTAATTACAATAAGAAAGATCCACCACAATAAGTATGATAATATTACTCAAATTTCAATTCAATAAGACCTGGTAAAAGTTCTGGAATAGTGCACTGTGAACAGTATTAGAGGAATTTTATATAAATAAAATATAGAAACTTAGACGTCTGGAGACTCTTACCACAAAGCAGAAATAAAAAAGCAAAACCAAAAAAAAAAAACAAGTAAGAAAGATATAGTTGGTCAAGCCTGACCATATGATACCCCACATCATTGTGCATGTTCATCAAAATTCGTGGAGGGGTCTTATATTAGACATGTGAACAATTGTTGACCGATACTTTTACTAAGTGTATAATAGAATATACGAATACAGAATATTACATTAACACTAACATTTATATGAATTTATGCACTTTAGGGTGATTCCCGATGGTGGGTTTATATAGGAGCTATAGTAAATTGTGGAGCGATTCTCATAAAATTTGCCACTATGATTATGATATATAATGATATATAAAACTTATTTGTGTCGAATATAAACCTGATAACCTGTGATTTACGCACGTTAAAGTGATTTTCGGAAGAAGGTTTTATATGAGAGCTATGGTCAATTATGGACCGATCTTCATGAAATTTGGAGAAAAGATTTATACTTCTACAAAACTTCCTTGCACCGAATTTCATTAAAATATTGCTATGTTTAACACGTTCGCCACTCAGCGTCACATATATGTGACCGTGGAATGTTTAAAAAAAATTCATGTCACATATATGTGTCGTAAAATTACTAAAATGTACTAAGCTGTTATTTCATGAAAGTTTGTAGGAAGTAATTTTCTTGCATGTTTTAGTATCTGGAAAGGTTTCAGATATATACGAATGCTGCGTTTGTATATACGCTAAGCCGTTATTTTAAAATTTCGCTTTTCAAGGTGTATTTCCCGAAGTTTTGCAATGTGATAATTTATGTGAAAATAAGTTTGAAATGCGCTTTTATCAGTTCATTCGTGTCACAATAGCCATAGAAGAACGTTCTTATAAGTAAAAGTATGAATATTGATATTAAAAATTTGAAGGAAAGTTTTTTTTACAATGCTTCAACTATCTATGTACTAATATAGAAAAGATATATGTATTTATATATATATGTGTATATTTTTCGTTGATTGTGTAGAATGGAGGGTCCTAGAAGAAAACAAGTATCTGAGGTTCTTGAGGCTATTTTGAATTCCAGCGAAAGTGACCTGGATTTTGAAGATTCAACTTCAGCCCAGAAAGTGAGGATGAACAGTCTGGGGAAGTGAATTGCTCAGAAGATGGGAATGACATAGAAGAAAAAGATCTTGGTGAAAACGTTACAAATCAAATGAAAATCAAACTATTTAGTGATTCCCATATGTGACACAAGTACTTCCCAAAACTCATGACACTTATATGTGACTTTTGCGTATGTCACAAATACGTGACACACAGTTTCTCTTAAGAAAATTGTTCAGAAACCTCATGTCACATTTAGGTGACATATTCTTTTTGTTCGTGAGTTTTTTTGAAAGCGCGAAAAATCAATGATTGGCGAACGTGTTAAGGCATTTATGATCATTAAAACCCTATTCCGGGAGAACATTTGTATGGGGGCTAGGTGAAATAATGTACCGATCATAACCAATTTCAATAAGCTTCGTCCCTGTGTCATGAAAGTCCTACGTGCCAAATTTCATTTAATTATCTTCAAAATTGCGATCTGTACTTTCTGCACAAGGTTTACATGAACAGTCAGCCAGCCGTCCACTCATCTAGACGGACGGACGGGCATCGTTAGATCGATTCAAAAAGTTATTCCGAGTAGATTGGTATAATTCCATGCATTCCATGCATTTTTTGAAAACTTAAATCACTAACTTATTAACTTTTAGTTATTTTTTATTACCTTAAACAAAATAATAAGTTCTTTAATTTTTATATTATAATCTTTCTAATTTATATATTAGTACCTTTAATAAACAACTAAAAAAAACAAAATCGTTTTATCGGAATAAATCGGACGAAAAAACCAAACATGAGTCAACTTTTATACAACAATTTACATTTCAGCTAATTATATTATCCTTAATATTCTTAACTTATTTCTGCTGTTTTATATTTATTAATATTAATGACATCTTTAGAGAAAACGTAACAGTTGGAAGAAAATATTTCTTATTTCTTAAGAATCCTTACCCACATTGAAAAAGTCATTTCTTGGAAACTTTATCAAATTTTCAAAGTGAAGTTTTACGAACCAAAACAGTTATGTGTAAAAAATTTTCTAAATTAAAAATAATTTTACTGAAAATGCTTCAGCAAAATGTTTGAGTAATATCTGTAGTAATTGTACTAAGGTTCCAACTAATCGTATAAGTTTTAAAATAAATTTGGCAAATTACAAAATAAAACAGTTTTTACCCAGCGAAGAGACATATCTTCGAACAAAAAGCTTTAAAAAATTGTGAGTGCAACCTGAAGACGAATCTTGCAAAGAAAATTTTTGACTAGCAATGGCATTTTCTCGAAATTTTATATTTAAACGTAAATTTTCAACAGGCGATTTGAATGCCACAAAATAATTTCCCGATTATTTAAATTTAAATCAGTTCATAATAGTATCATCCTCATTAAATATTTAACGTATTTTAATTGGCAAGAAATATTTAAAAAGTAAATAATTTTATGTGTTTTAATTTAACGCGATTTTTCATGATTCCCAAAAGAACATTTTTGATGTAATTAGTGTTTCAATTTTAGCGATATATAAAAATTATAGTCCCAAAATATAATTTTTTAGCTATTCTGAAGACTGCTTTACGCATTTTTTTTTTTTTTATTTACACGTACTTTCTGCGGTATGGGGTCTAGTTTCTAACTGTCGAACTGCTGTCCAATTATTTTTTTTTTTTACTTTTATATGAAAATTTGACAAATTAAATATCACCGCACAAAATTAAAATATTTTTTATTTTCAATGCGTTTATTTAAAGTTCATATTTTCTGGTTCACCTCACAGTGCTTTGTCCCATACACAAAAATCAAAATAAAAATATTTTTCAAATTGTGTTGAATATAAATTCTTAGAAAGGTACTAATATAACTCATATAATTTTAAAAAGAGTTTTTAGGAAAAATTATTTTTGTATCTACGAGAGGGCGCTAAAGTCAGAGAATTTAAAGCAAATATTAATGAATAAAAAGTGTTTTTAAACAGTTTATAGAAAAAAAATTTCAAAAATGAAATTTTTGACGAAAAGCTGGACGCATTTTTATTTTGTTTTGTTAATTAAAACTATTATTTTTTAAATATAGTATTTTTGCTCAATTTTACACATATTTATATCCTACACCAAAATAGGTGTTTGGGGTATTATGCATTTGTGCTGATGTTTGTTATCCATTCCCACCTTAAAGTATCGACTCATCGACTCAGAATCACTTTTAAAATCGATCTAACGATGCCCGTCCGTCCGTCTGGTTGGTGGACAGCTGGCTGGCTGTCCACATAAACCTTGTGCACAAAGTACGGGTCGCAATTTTAAAGATAATTCAATAAAATTTGGCACGTGGAACTATTGTGTTGCGATTGGTCAATTATTTCACGGAATAGAATTTAAACCATCAAAAATGCCTTAAAAATAAGAATATTATAATGAAATTCATTGCAAAGAAGTTCTGTATAAGTATCAATCTTTGTAGCAAATTTTACATAAACCACTCTTCGGAAAATCACTTTAACGTGCATAAGTCCCATACGAGTGTCAGTATCAAGTTAATATTCGACACAAATAAGTTTTATATAAGTAGAAACAACATTGCCAAATTTTATGAGAATCGGTACATATAAACCTACTTCCAGGAATCGCCCTAAGGTGCATAAAATCATCTAGATGTTATTATTAACGCATTATTCTGTATTTGTACATTTTATTTTATATTTAGTAAAATTGGCCACAGATGTAATATAAGTACCCTTCCCGCATTTTTATGCTCGTACACAATGGTGTGGGAAATCATATTACTTCCTATTTTTTTTTTTTTGCCACAACCAAATAATAATAATAAAAAAAACTTTTAAATTTAAAAAAAACTTTTAAATTTCTTTTTCTTATACAAAAGTCTAAGAATTCTTTATGTTAAAACATTTCGTGGTGTTAAATCGATATAACTTTAAAATTTAATATAATATTGGAAATTAATAAAAATGCAAAATTGGAACTGAATATTGAGCAATAAGTTGCTGAAGTGAAAAGTAGTTTAAGTAATTAATCAAATATTGTCTGAGCCATAAAAAACTTATTTCCAATTACTAACGCAAATTTTGATATTGTTTTAATTTCAGTATATCGGATGTAGGCGTGTCCTTGCTTCGATTTTTTCAAAACTTTGTGTATATTCACTTTAGGTTCAAATTAATATGTGTAACAAGTTTCAGTTTTCTACGACATCTGCTTCTATTTCTATAAAATTCGTATCAGTACTTTAACTGAAAATGTATTTTTTAATTTCAGGATATATGGGGGGTACGGTTGTTCTTGTTCCGATTCAAATAAAAATTGGCGGACTCATAAATATTCTAATTGTATTATTATTTGTTTTTTAATTTCAGAATATATGGGAGGTAGGCTTGTCCTTGCTCTGATTAGAAAATAAATTAGCTGACACATAGATAAACAAAGTGCTGTGCACCCTCTCCATTAATTTTAATTTTCTTTGCGAACCCAAGTTCGTCTCCGTCTTTTCTGGCTTGTGTTTCACTTATAAATTAATATTATACAATGTTTTACTGAAATATTGCTTATTTCCTTTATCCTTAAGCTATATGAACAACGAAAGTGCTATCAGCAACTATATGGTTGCTCAATATTATTTATCACCTCAAATAATGTTGGCTCTTACATTTAAATTGCTTTGAAAAGACCATAATAACTGAAAATATCTTAGCCATAGATTTTGTTAACAATTAAATGTCTTGTACTTATCACTATCTTTTCAATACTAGATATTTTCACGCAGTTACTTTCTTAAAATGTTTCAATAACAATTAAAACCAATAACGTTGGAATGATCTGAACATAATAAAAAAATAAAAAAATAAATTTCAAATAAATTTATTACCAATATAGATGCACATTGGGTCCCATGCTATTGGAGAGAATTGGTAAATTATTGATTGCTATTCTACAACACAATGCTATTTCACGAAGTAGTAAAAAACAGGAATTCGTAGCCTAATCATCAACTGAGGAAAAATATTATATAGCGAAGTTAGAGCTACATGCTACAGAGGTGAACAAAATCTCAAAAATAAATTTATATCGTAAATAATTCCGAAAAATTCTTATTCCTTAGGCTAGATATATTGTGAAGCTTTAAATGAAATTTGTCTATCACGTCATAATTCTAACCCATTGATGATAAAAAAAAAAAAAATATGCTTCTCTGTGGAGTTTTCAGTTTATATATATTTTTTTAGATAATAGCTAGAACAAATTATTCACTCATGTTTTATAGACAAGAAATAGTGCTACAAAAATGAAGTATAAGTCAAGTCTCCAACTTGCCATACATAGCAATTAGAAGTCTATAAAGTTGCATAATTGAATAATTTCTCTATTAAGGAGGTGTATTTGATATAACTAACGTATGACCATATATTTGAAAAATTGTAAAATTTGTAAAATCACACTGACAGGAAATGCGTAGACACCAAAAATTAAAAAAAAAAATAAAAATTCACATTTAAATAACAAAGTCAACAAAAAAAAAAAAAAAAAAAACAAAAAATTAGAAAACAATTTTAGGGTAAATTTTTAATATTTATAACTTTCTGGGGACTACGTGTGGCAAGTGGGAGACTTGACTTGTACTACATTTTTGTAGTCTATAAAGCAGGAAATTATATAACATAAAAACTTCTTAGGGAAGCATATTTTGTTTGGTCCTCAATGGGTTAAAAATGTGACGTGATGGAGAAATACCGAAATATTCCTAGTGATTGGATAATACCGATAATATCTGATACATATTTTTTAATGTTGACTGTACTGTTGATGTTTATGTAATTTTATATCGAAATATAACTTCAATTTCTATTGAAACATGAAAATAAAATACAAATTTGCACAATAGGACTATTAAAGATTTTTGTATAGTAGTGTTTTCTCTACATTGCACATATGTAGATGCAAATGTATACTAAACGTGGCATTAAATAAAAAGCAGTTTTTTAACATAAGTGATTGGTATCGTTGAAAAGAAGATTTTCTGTAGATTTGAAATGTTTATAACAAACTATAACAAACCGAACAAAATTAATGAAAAAACTATAATAATATACATATAGATTTTTCTGTTTTCTTAATTTTTTTCTTTGGTGAATATGAAGTTTATAAATATTATTTCATTATTCAATAATAAAAATACATGCCGAAAATTATACTTTTCTGAAGTTTATTCAACATATTAGAATATTATAAATTTGTTAAAATATAATTTTTTCCATGCATACCACTATGTCGCCACCGTTTCCGATACCCATAAATCTGTAAAATCTTATAAGCAAAAACTAGTTTTGCCAAATTTATACCTGATATTAAAACTATTATGTGATTTATGCACTTTATGTGAATTTCAGGAAGTGCTATATGTGTGCAATGTGATCAAATGTGGACCAATTTCAAGGAAATTTACTACAGATTTTGGATATTAAATCATAAACTTTTCTAGTCCAAATATACGTTTTGAAAAATAAGAAAAAGTTAAAAACTTCACAAAGATCTACTTGTTTAAATGCCAATAACTTCTAAACTATATACGATAGATCTCTTGTTTTAGTTTCATATGCAGGACAAATATATATAGCATTTATAAAGATATGTATAAAGTTTATTTATATCAAAAGTTCAAAGGTCTAAATTCGACATATAACAATCAAACCATTATATCTTAAAAAACAATATATTAAAAAATCTTAAAAAGGTATATAATGTTGATATAACTCTTATCTGTGCATGTGTCAAATTTCCAGGTGGACACTATTTAGTTTAAAAGTAATGATTGCTGTCCGTTTTGACATGGAATTACCCAATTTTAAGTTATAATTACTATTAGCTACCGCAATTTTTATTGGCTTTGTTGTATTAAAAAAAATATTAATTAAATTTTTTCTTTAAAGAAACAAATAAAATTTAGACATGGCGATTTCTGTTTAACGATTTGACGACAGAGGCTCAAAAAAATCTGACAGCCATGGCTGCCAGTAATAATAACATATTGTTGAATATCAGGTTACACCCACAGAGAATACACATAGAAACGAAACGAAACGAAAAAAATATTTTTTTAGAATTTTTTATTTTTTTATTTTTAGCAACAACAAACTACATTTGCTTACATATATTTTGTTGTTACATGAGTTAGGTTTTTGACAATCGACTTGGGTTTTTGACAATTAGTTTCGTCTCTTATTATTCTCTGGTTACATCCTTTTGTTGTCCTTTTTAATGTTGTCGCAGTCATGCAATTGCATTGTTAACTTTATTGTTATTGTATCTATTGCTATAAAACTGATATTGAGTGCAATTGTTTTTTTTTTCAACTTTGTGTTCTCTTTCTTTTTACTTTTTTTTACAATATTTACCCCAGGTCTACAACTGAGATTAACGCTGATATATTATGTGAGATAATGCCAGCAGAAGAAAGTAACCATTTTGTTTATATTATATTAAATCTTATATAAGGTACACACGTATTCTAATAAATACTATAAGGCATCATTATTTTCAATCAGTCACAGAGTAAATATGTCCTTTTTATTTAAGAAATTCGCACTTTTTTAGCACAATTTTTATAGAAATGATTTTTAAAATTTAAAAAAAAATCATTTAAAAGAAACAATTTTACAAAAAAAAAAAAAAATTGTTTTTAGTAATTTTTAAAATATATCTGACAGTTCATCTTATTAGATAGTTGTGTAGAGAAATCTCATTACAACAGTCTCATAATACTTCTTATGATACTAATATTTGAATCTACAAGTGAGATAATTCCCTAAGAGAGCGAATTTGATACTATCTGACAGAAAAATCTTACATACTCTGTTGCGTGTAGATGGGCTGTTATAAACGAACAAACATAAAAGTATTTTAATATAAATGCAAGCAACCAAAGTGTTGACATTGGTCTTTGTATAAAATTGTCAGTGATGCAACCGAGTATCTAATGAAAACATTTGATATTGACATGATGACTTACAATCATTCATGCGTACACAACAACTAGTATTTACATTAGGATGGCAACGATTTCCTTTTTAAATAATTAATTGAAATTTTTTTTTACTTAAATAGATTTATAAGACCCATTTTCATGCTAAACTTTTGTGATTTTTTACAAAGTGTTGAATTTTTTGAAACTTTTTTAAGATTTTTTCTTTGATTTGCAATATGTAAACTGGGGCGGTCAACCCTAATATATTGTTGATACGTATGTAATACGAATATATTTTCTATTGAAGCGTAACTTTTACCTTTGAAAACTATATTTTAAATTGACAAGAGTGTTACAACGCTTTTTTTCCCCTCATGCAATACATATAAATAAAAGGGGTTTTTATTCGGAAATGGTAGTGAATGTAATATTACAATGATATTGCGTTTTATTAGGTAAGCTAGATTGAATAGTTTCTTGGCAATATTGTTAAGGTTCTTTTCTAGGAAGGAAAAGTAAAAATATAATTTTTGTAGGGATTACAACTCGACTCATTTGTTTGTATTAAATTAAAATTAACTTTTAAATTCAGGATGAAATCAAATTAAATAAAATATGTATGTATTAAAAAATCAATCAATTCATATATCTTTATTATTTAAATATAACAGTATAATTTAATTAATTTATTTATTTCTTTTTACCAAACCAAAGAAACAACAACTAAGCCAAATTTCATTGTAGTATAATTAAAACTGATGGGAATTAAAGTTTCAATATTTTTTTTTATCTGATTTTCCTACTGTTGCTCTTTTACCATTTAATTTAAACTACGTATTTCATTAAATAATTTTATTTGTATGAATACATTTTTATTATTGACAACGTAATTATACCTTGTTTTATTTATAATTATATCTTAATAAAATATTTATCAGATTCCTTACAAGGTAAAAATTTCAATCTGATTATAAACTTTATTATTTTCTGAATAATTGTACTTAAATTACACATAATCTTGAATTGTAATTAAATAAAGAAATGTTGTTATTTACATTGATATCTATCTTATTTACAAAAATTATCAGTGACAGATTTAAATGTAACCAAAAATGGTGTGTATATTGAGTTTGTCATTCCGTTTGTAACATATTTCACAATTGAAATAAATATAGGACGGGAAGGCATAAGGGAAGTCATAGCCCCATACAAGTAAATATTTATAGGCGTATATCTAAAGAACTGCTACAGAGAAAGTCTTCAAATTTTGTGAGGACCATTTTGTTAATACTGTCCACATTAAGGGTAAATATAGGACGGGTAGGTCTAGGGGGTTAATGGCCCCATACAAGTTAAATATCGTATATCTATAGAACTATTGTAATGAAAGTGTTAAAATTTTACGGATTTGTTATAAAGTTCTACAATTTAGATGAAAATAGGATGAATGGGTCAAGGTTTAGTATCCCCATACAAAGTAAATATCACTTATCATAATACAATCAACTAGAGATGAGAGGAAAATAGAGTGATTTATATAGTAAATTATTATTCCATGAAAATTTGTTTATTGATAGATGTATCCGATTCGGTCAAACCTAATATAGCCTTAAATGTGTTTTATCTTTTTCAGTAAATGAACACAAATGACCTTTTCTACAAAAACAATTCCTTTAATTACAAACCTATAATTTTGGTGTTATTTATGATTATTTATTAATTAATTTTTTAAGTGTTTATTACAAGAATTGTGTATTAATTGATTTCTTTAAAACTCTCAAAGTATATAAATTTAAAAAAAGATTCCAAAAATTGATTGTTAGTTATTTATTTATTTTATAATTACAATACAATTACAAATTATATTCTAATACTAACCGAGCGGAGTAACGAAGACCTTAGCTCGTTGTACTGAAACAGACCAGAGTCTCTGGTGGAAATCGAATCCACAACCCCCAGATTGACAGACTAGCTCACTACCAACTAGGCCATTGGGGCACCCAAGTGATTGTTATTTTTTTTTTTTTTTTTAATTCATTATAAGGGATACAAATTCTACCGGTTTTGGTACTTTTCTTGCCAAAAAATATAAGATCAACTTTATTAAATGACTTGACTTGAAAGCGTAAAAGCTAGAGTCTACATACTTTTATGCATTAGAAAATTTGGATACTTGGACGCTTTGCGACGTGAACGACCTACAACAATATTTTTGAAATAACTAAGTAAACCCAAATCAAAATATTGATAATATGATGATTTTTAATATATATATATATATATATATATATATTAAGTTAGTTCTAGTCGGTCAAGCTCAAATATATGGGAAATATGGTAAATTATGAATAAAATCCTTCAGAATTTGGAATTATATTTTATACTTTTATAAACATTAATACAATATAGTATCGTGCTACTATTTATTATCTTTACGGTGATTTTTTTATATGAGAGCCATGTTGGATCGAATCTCATTAAAACTGATAATGTGCACTAATATTTGTATAGGATTTATGCACCTTTAAGCGATTTTCGGAAAATGACCTTGTATGTGAAAACCCATGTATCAAAATTCACAGAATTGTATTTAATATTGCTGTAAATTTATTTCAATGACGGACGGATAAAAACCATTAAATCGGCTCAGTGATTCTAACTCGATTCGTATATTTTAAGGTAAATCATAGACCAATAGTTTTGCGTCGTAAATATCTGCACAAACGCCTTATAAACGCATAATGCTCCAACCACCTATAGTTGTGAAATTTATTATTAAACGTTTGACATTTGATAAAATAATAAATTTACTATAATAAAATTTTACTATATCAGCCTGAAATATAGCGAAAACTGAAAGAATGTACTTGAATGTATATGCAAAATTTTTGGAAATATTATACCCTCTAAATGTTATAATGGCATTTAAATAAGTGCGATACATAAAAAGCGAGATATAGGCAAAAACAGATTTTTGTGATCTTTAACCGTGAATAATTCGCGCAGCTTACACATGATTATCGGTGGATTTTAGCAGCATGTATAAGATGCCAAAACGAAGCTATATGCCAAAATTCGTTTCCCTCCATCAAATTCCGCGCTTGAGTTATTTATTTGTCATATTTTCCTGGAGTATATATAAAAAAAAATTATATAATTAAATTTAACCAAAAAATATAATTTCATGAAAAAACGGAAATAATATTTTTCAATTATTTTTTAATGTTGATTTTTTAACTAACATGTTCTGTAATAATAAATGTTTTTTTTTCTATTTTTTTAACTGACGAATTTCCATCTAAAAAACCCTAAAAATTTACTACTTCTTCTGCTATTTTAGTATACTAAAGCGATGGTAGATACTGTTTGTTTGTTTGTTCATTTTAACTCTTATCATTTGCAGAAATTGAAAAATATTAAACCCCCAAAGCAAAATAAAATTAGTCAGCCTGTTTATGATATCTTCAACAGAGTTGGATTAGAAACGAAATTCCAATCAAATTTCAACTTGAAATGGGTTTATGAAAACGTAACAAAAACAATTTGTTAATGAATTGATATTTTCACTCTAAATTACATATTTTTGTTCTTAATAAAATAATGAATAATTTTAAGACTTTTTCGAAATTATCTTTATAAACTGGATACAAATATATTTAAATTTTCAAATCCAATTATTGGATTTCATAAACAGAAATCGAATAAATACATCCAGTTTATTGGTTTTGTTGAGAAAATGTTTTAAAAACAACCCGTGTTGGATTCCGTAAATAGGCTGAATATTTTTTATATATTTTTTATTTCTATTTCTTGTAACTTATAATATATTGCAAATTATTTATATTATGTCATATAACGTAAACAAATAATGATAGATTAAACTTACATCTTAATGATATTTTTATTATGTTCTAAGCTTAAAATTTAGAAAAAAAATCTTCTTAAGAATCTTTGTCTTCTAATGTTTTGAGCCTAGTATCTTTGACTTGTTTTCAAAGTTTTAAAATCTGTAGAAGTATAAAAATGATAAAGTCATTAAATTTTTATTATTTGAATTCATTTATATCGGTTCAAAATAAACCTATGAGAATTGAAGATGTTTCATTCAAAAATTAAAAAGAAATTATGTAAATGTACATAGAAAATAAACATTTTTGTAGATATATTTGAAGCATTTTATAAGTAAAATATTGTTAGATTTTTGCAATGGTTATTCTCTTACTAGTCCAACTTTTAAATATGTCATGAAAGTCGATTAAAACACATTTCTAAAGGGTTAAAATGTTTTTATTTTAACAGCTAATTATTTCATTTCTCTCTGATTAATTTTCCTCTACATTTGTAAAAGTAAGACTTTCAAACGCAACTTATATTGAGAATTGTTAATAGAAATATAATACCTATTTAATATACACAATTTTCCATATAGTTACATGTAAACATTAATGAATATCATTATTATTATAATTCTCCTTTACTTATTAATATTTTCATTATTTATATTATTAACTTTTTCCTTTAATTATGTTATTATTAATTATTTTGTTTTAGAATATGCAGTACCTCTCAAACTTTATAAAATGAAAATGATTGTTAGAGATCTATTTATGTAATTTAAATTTAATAATTATTTGTCATTAAAATGGAACAGACGGATCCTGGCTTCATTCAAATAATTACATGATGTTAGTAAGAAAAAAATATAATTTATAACTATGTACTTACCACTAATCAATTTAATTTTCTGCTTTACAAATAACTTTAAATCATTCCCTTTATTACTAACAATATTACCTTATTTTCTTATTTGCAATTATTATTTTGAAGACATTTTAAAATATCTTTATTCAAATTTAAACAAACAAGATTTCTATTCATTTCTTGTCCACTTTTTAGCTTATATGTACTTGCCCTCAGCTACTTATATTATTTCATATTCTGTCACTTAACTCCATTTGTCAATTTTTGTTTGCGCTCAATTGAAGCTTCTTTTAATTCTGCTTCTTTTGATTTCTTTTCACATTTTGTAATATTTGTTTTTTTTTTTTTTTTGTTTTTTTGGTTAGGTTTGAGAGCTTGAAGCGTAACTGAAATGAATGTAATTGATGTCCTTATTCTGCATTTTATGGTTTTAAACCAAAGAAAGTGTGTTTTTTTTTTGTATAAAATGAAAATAGTGTATTGCAAAAAGTAAAGAAAAAAATAGCAAATTTATTTCTTTTAGTTGCTAAATTACTTTCCAACTACTTTGTCAACTTTGACAAATTTTATTATAGTTCAACTCTTCATACATTTTTTTGTGAAAAGTTTTAATGGTCAGAACTAAACTCGACACTACAAAAAAGATCGTTAGTAGTTGTAGCAAAGAATTAGTCATTAAATGGCGTTCAAATTTGTAGAAGTAATTATACTGATTTTATATTTTCCTTTAATTAAATAAAATATTGTAATAAATAGTTGTTTCCTTTTAAACTTTCACGAGTTAATTTAATTTAAAAAATACATACATTAATTACTCAAATATTAAGGGGAATTTTTTAAATTCTCTACCATTACAATTTTCTTTAATTAACGCATTATTAAGAGCAAATAATGATGTTAGTTAAAACAATATTATATTTTACATAGACAAATTTCCTAGAAAGAGCACAGTGCTTTATTCCCATATAACGAATCGGCAAAAATAGAGGAATTATTGTAGAAACATAAAACTTGGCACAGTAGTGTTTTGTGGCAAAATTAAGAAAAATTCAAATTTTCAACCAAATTATATACAATTATAATCAGATTGCAACCGAAATAGATAAGTTGACATTTATTTATCTTATCATCATCTATGCTAAATTTTAGCTAAATTGATTCAAGGACACGCCGTTTTCCCATGTAAACCATGTGCACCTGTACTTTTTTTTTTAAATTACTTTGATGAAATTTTAAATTAAATTTGATGAAATTTAACACATATGTTTATTTTGATATAAACACCAATTCTATTAAAATTGGTTATGATCGGTCCATTATTTCAACTAGACCCCATAAAAATCTCCTTCCAAAATAAAGATAAATATCACAATTTTAGTGAAATTCGGCGTATAAAAGTTCTCTATAAGCGTAGATCAGTGTGATCGGTAAATAATTGCCAATAACTCCACTTCCGAAAAATTTAAGTATCAAGATAATATTTGATATTGCGCCAAACTTTTTCAGGACTGATCTATAACTGACCATTGCTATATAAGACCCACTGCCGAAAATCTCATATAAAAAATTAGTATGTACCGAAATAATATTTGACACTAACAAATTTTACATCTGTATAAATCATCCTCCCAAACTTAGCAAATATTGGTCTACAATTTACCTCAGTTCCCATATAAGACCCTCTCCTAAAATTTTACTCATACATAACTGTATATGTCATATACTCGGTCTTGGACGAATATAGCATTCTTACTTGTGTCTTTTTTTTCTAATTTTCTTTTATTTATTTTTTAAACAAAAAACACAATAAATTATTATTTAATACATCATTTGATAAAAGTACCAATACCTTTAATTTTTATACAAATTGTTCAAAATTATATATATTTTATTATTATTTTTTTTTTTTTTTTGTTCCTTTGAATACAGTGTTTTGAACTTCTGAACGATTTCATTGTCATTCTCTCGAATATTGTTTAAATATTTATGTATTTATTTCTAAAATTTGCCTTAAATTTTGCAATTTCACATATTTTAAGCTGAAATTATCTGATATTTTCTGTATCCGATTAAGTTCTTAACCTACAAGCAATTTAATACAAAAAGGGAGAAACTTAGGTTGCATAATACATGAAATTCAAAGTTGTGGTCAAAAATCTAACATTTTTTTTGCAGTCTTTTAGAAAACTTATTAAACTAAAAAAAAAAAATATTAATAAAAGATAACCCATTTTTTCATATATTTTTCTTTTATTAGTGTTGAAAAATTGTTTGTTTTCTAGGCAATTAATCAAAAACTCTATTAAAATTATTACAGCTCAGCAAAAACTTTTTGGTTTTCAGTAATGGCAACTACTTATTAAAGTAGTTTCTCGGTAATGAGGCGTCATTATTATTTGCCTACTCTGTATTACATAAAAAAGTACTCAATAGTATAATAGCACATTAATATTGCAAACACTTGGATCAATTAGCTAAAGCGCTGGATTAACCAGAAGGTGTTGGTTCAACCTCATTCTGATGGTGTTAGCTTTTTTCAACAAAATGTCTAAAAAGATAATTTATACTAAACAAATTTGTTGTCACTTAGAAAATTAAGTGCGAGATGGTGTACTGAGTAAGGTGTTAGTCATTAAAAACGAATGATTATTTGTGTCCAAGTTCAAATCTCACTGACGGCAATTTTTTTTTTTTTTTTTGAGTATCTCTAGAGTCTAAAAATAACTACATGAATTTGTGGACAACTCGAACAGAAATAACTAGTTATTCAGGCAAAAAATAAGTAGTTTATTTTCGTTTCCAATTATGCCTGCTAGCTTACTAGGAAAAAAGTTTTTGTTGGAAAATTTCTAAAATTTAGCAGACTCGTGGAAAAGGTTGCAATATTTCTGAAGAAACTAAGCTAATTATGTATTACTCGTATATTCCGGTTTACATATCTCAAATGCGAATGTTATTTAATTTTTGGTCATACTAAAGATATTGGTCCATTTTTTGAGAAATTGCAAATTTAAAAAATGACACAGATTAATAAAAGAATACGTTATGAAGATGAAAAATAAATAATAACCAGTTTTTACTAAAAAATTTGTTTATAGTCTACTAAATTTATCAAAATTTTGTATTTTTTGTAAAACAATCCAGGTAATTTTTAAAAGGAAACTATTTATTATAATTTAATAAATAGTTTCCTTTTATATATTTTATTATAATTTAATATTTTTTCCATGGCAATAGTGTTCCAAATAAAACTGAAGTTATATCTTTCTGAATGGAATTTCTAATTTTTTTCTAAAAACATTAAAATTTTATTTTTCAGGTAGACAATATTTTAATTTAGCGCCTTCTATTGTTGAGAAGCGGAGAAAATCTAAACCTTTTATTCATATCTAATTTTGCCATTATATTAGCTTTCCAAAAATTTTAAATTTATTAATAAAATTTATTAAAAATCTAAAATTTAATAGTATTTCATATTTGATTCTTGCCTATGATATAAAGCACTGCGCAGGGTTGCCAGACACTTTTTCGACTACCCAAAACTAAAAGAAAAATTCCCAAAGAAATCCCCACTTGAGAAAAAAAAAACTCTTTTAATTTAAAATAATAAAGTTTACTTTTATTTATATTTCTATACATTGTATTATCTAAATCTGAGGAACTTTGTTATATCTGCTCCACAAATTAAATTAAAACTTTATTTTACATATCATTAGATATTTTTTCAATACACTTGTAGCGGAATCAAAATACATTATGATGAAAATCAGAATAAAAATAAAGTTTTTATAACCGAATCTTACAGTTTTACTTAGAAATATAGTAATAAAGATTAATTAAAATATATATAAAAATAAAAATTATTCCGAACGAACACATGTTAGAAAGACAGTGTTGCCTTATGTTTTATGTGTACAAACAAAACAAATTTGTTTGTACACATAAAAAATTATTTCAAATATTTTTCAATAAAATTAATAATTTATTTTATATTGAAATTTAATTATATTATTAATTAATGTAATTAACTTTCTAATTGGTTTAAAGATTTTTTAAAAAATATGCAGAAAAAAGAAAAACTTTTCAATAAAAAAAATATAAAAATAAAATAAATTAAAATAAATTTTAAACAATTTTTTTCAACTATTTGGGCTCATTCTATCGTTTAAAAGACTCTAATGCGAAATATAAACATGTTGTAAGGATTTGCAAAGTTCATTATTTAAGAGCATTTTTTCATTATGAACTAATAAAGCTTTAAGACTTGCTTTTTTTTGATTCTCAGTTTGAGATTTAAGTAGCACCAGACTTACTAAGAACTGAAATTTGTATATGTTTTAATAGATTTAAACTAATTTTTATTAACAGAATCTAAGTAAGAAGTAAATTTGTCACAAGAATTAGGTGAATTTTAATAAATAGGTACATAGGTAGAGTTCGATCAGAAGAGGCATTAACAGAATTCAATTCAAAAAATACAAAATTTGAGCATTATCATTTTTATTATTATATTATTATATTATTTGTCATTACAAATGACAAATAAAATAGTAAAGATAATATTTTTTTAAATGTTTGTATGTTTTACGTAAAACAGTATTCAAAACCGATTGTTTTAAAAAGGCTATTTATCGAATAACTTGAAAATCGGAAAGATTGTAAAAGGTCAGTTCATATTGATTGTTTTTGACGATTTGTTCAGATATCTTTCATATTCTTTAATGTTTTGATTGGTATCTCATCCCTGATCGTAAAGGCGATAGGATTATATGAAAATTTTTATTAGAACGAGTTCAAAGGTTTCAAAAATCTTATTTATACGCAATCAACAAGATGTATAAGATAAAACTATGTACTAAGTTTCATTTTCCCCAATGAAATTTGGGGTTTAATTTCGTTCGTTTAATTTTACTTCCATTATCTAAATATTTTCAATAATTTAATAAATGACTATAATAAAATTCATGCGTTTTTATTGATGGAAGAATTTAATTAACTGTAGAATTAAATTAATTATATGTTTAGTTGATTTTAGGCAAAATAAAATAATTAATTGAAATTTAAACCAAAAACAATTATTATCATTTTAATTACTTGAGCAAAATCAATTAAAAATTTAATTAATATAAACAATTTCGTAATTGAAGTCCATTTTTATTTTTTTTTCTGGATTTTTAGAACAAAAGTTAGCTATATATATATTATAAAGGTACTCAACTACAAAATCAACTCTTATATAATAATTCTTATGGCATTTTCCAAGTTATACTGAAATTTTAGTAAAAAAAAGAACTTCATATTATTCAATATGGACTATATGCCACCGGATTACCAAATAATCCGCATTATCGAGTTTATACTATATTCATGAAATTGCTAAATTTCCAATATAATTTTCTCTTTAAATAAACCATATCAAGTTTTTATTAAAATTTTAATTTTTATTCATTAAAAATAAAATAAAATATTAAAAAATAATTTTAACTAAATAATCTAAACTAATATTCAGCAAAAAATAAAATTTTCAAAAAGTCTTCAAAAAAAGAATTTAAAAATGCAACAAAATACTCACAAGAGGTACAACTTAAAAAAAAAAAAAAACACACTCTTTAAAGATCGCAGAAATTACCACCGCTAAAAACACCATCTTTAGCTGCAGTTTTAATTTTTAGAAAAAAAAACTATTGAAAATATTTTTGTAGTACAAAACTGCAAATTAATGTGCCAAAAAAATTCCAAAACTAAATCACAAATTGCTAAAACAAGTGTCAGGTGCTAGATTCATTTTTTTCTTGATAAATGAGTTTAAAAAGTTCTAGATCCAGCACTATTATTTATTTGAAAAGAAATGAAATCTGAAGAAATACGCTATGTGATACTTTTTTTTCTTAAAAAAAAAAAATTAAATAACGCTGAAAAAACATGGCGAAAAATTTGTAATGTATAGTGAAAATGCTGTGCGAGAATGCCGGACCCAGGAGTGGTTTACTCGATTCTGTTCCGGAAATTTCCATGTCAAAGAATCACCTCCCTCTGATCAGCTAGTCATTGGAAAAGTGGATGGAGTTTTGCAACTAGTGTAGCAAGACCGGCACGCTAGCTGTGTGGAGATAGCGGAGGCACTAAGCATCAACCAGATAACAGTTTGAAATCATTTAAAAAGTGCTGGCGACCCAAAGAAGTTCGAAATTTGATTGACCAAGTATTATCAGTGAAACCTATCTGAAATGTAACGAAATCGAAACATTTTTGAAGCGAATCATTACGGGCGATGAAAAATGAATTCAATACGAATATATAAGACTGTCAAAGGCCGGTGAACCTCCTCAAACGACTTCAAAGCATGGATTGAATGCAAATATTTCACGGTTCTTTATACTTACGAATAACAGAATCGTTTTCACCAAAAATGTAACCTGATATATCATCTTTCAAACATTTATTCGTTTGATACAATCGAATTAGCTTTACCCGATATATGGGCATCGACACCATCTAGTGATAAAAAATTGCTGATTTTTTAAATCTTCTAATATATATCAAGGGGAGCATCGAAAGTTTTGATCAGTAAAACAATATAATTTTGTTTTTGACAATTATTGTTTTAGAAAATGCATATATAATAAATAAATATGTATAAAATTATTTAAATTCAAAACAAGAAAATTTTCTGTATCATACATATTTATAAATATAAAGTGCATATGTACATATGTACACCAGAGTGATATAGAAAGGCTAGACAAACGATACTTATATTATATAAACTATATAAGTATTAGGCAAACATTAAAAAAAAGCATTCGATCGAAAGTTTGTCAAATTGAAACTTTCTAATCTTATTCGAATATTCAAAAATGTTTGTACACAAAAAAATTATTCCAAATAATTTTTTAATAAAATAATTTGTACTGAAATTTAATTATATTATTAATTAATGTAATTAATTAATAATTAATGTAATTTTTTAATTACAAATATTAAAAAAGAAAAAGGTATCAATAAAAAATATAAAATGAGATAAATTTAATTCAATTTCCAACCATTTTCAACTGTTTGGGCTCAATCTATCATTAGAAAAATAATAACATGAAATTTTTACATGATTTCACCAGTTTTCGGTAATGTATCTAATGTATAAATATTTGGTAAGTATGAATTTTAAATATTTGATGGCATTATTAATCTTTCGATGCTATTGTAGATACTACCGTCATTGGTATTGGAGGC
The DNA here is from genome assembly GCA_932274085.1 of Protocalliphora azurea. Taxonomy (NCBI): domain Eukaryota; kingdom Metazoa; phylum Arthropoda; class Insecta; order Diptera; family Calliphoridae; genus Protocalliphora; species Protocalliphora azurea. The sequence goes on along the minus strand of OW026521.1, from coordinate 140,060,379 downwards.
TACATTCAATTTCAAGATCCGAGTTTGTTTCAAAGATGTTCTATGAAAGTTTATTTGTATATGTATAGGTCAGTTCGTTGTTGTTCAGACATCTGTCATATTGTTATTGGTATCTCGCCCTAGGTCGCAAGGGCATTCAGATAGGATATTATGATCTTTATTGGAACGTCCCGCAGAGATTGATCCTTTCATGTTAAATTTTCGTGAATTAAATATAAGCATAAACATTACATACTTTAAAATGTAAATATTTTATAATCATCACACACAGAGAAAAAACATGGTTACAGCATTATCACTACAACAATATCATATTCTCATTGTTAATTTTATTGAGCTTTGATGACTTTGTGTTCATGATAACAATGATTTTGATTCAATTTTGTCATTTAATGTTTACACTCAATAATAATTTTAATATGATTGACTGCAAAAATTATATGTTTTTAAATATTTTTATCAGAAACAAAATTTTGTTAATATGAAAGATATTATTACTTCTACAACCATTAAATATTTGCTGTCTTTTTCCTTGTTCTTAAACCATATTCTCTTTTTAAACCATATTAATATTATTATTCCTATAACAATAAAATGTTACAAATAAATATAATACTTATCCTTTTCACAAACTTAGTGGAAAACTTCAATACTTCTTTGTTTTTAAATATATAATTTTTTCTTAATATTTGTTCAAACTATTATGTATCAAATTTTCTTTTTTTTTTTTTTGGAGTTTAAATTTTTTTCTCGCTTAATTTTATATGTATTGAATTATTTAAATATTTCTAATAATTCAATAAATAACTATTTAAATCTGTATATTTTTATTGAAGAAGGTATTTAATTAATTGTCGAATTGAATCAATAAAAATTTAAGTTGGTGAAAAAAATTTATTGAAATTTATACCAAAATCAATTATTCTAGTTAATTAGTATTATCATTTCAATGATTGGAGCAGAATGAAACAAAAATTTAATTAATAAAAGCAATTTCGTAATTGAAGTACACTTTTATTATATGAATAAAAAAATATTCTTACTAATTTAGGAAATGGAAAAAAAATTATAAAATTAAAAAAAAAATCGCAAAAATAATTTTAAATATCTCTGAAAAAAACCTAATCTCCAAATCAAATTTCTCAAATTACTCGTTCCTAGGTGAGCTTTATTGATTCTATTGTAGATTTTATTTTGTTAGTCGAATGGGTAAATAATACTTAATAATAAGCATTTATTAAACACAAAAGCTTTTTTTTTCCTTTTTTTTTTTTTTTTGTGCACACACCAATTATTTTAATTCTTTATTTTAATTCTTTACAAAATTATTCAATTTTTTTGTTTGTTTTTTTTGCAAAATACTCGTTAACATGAGCGTAAAACTCCAAATCAAATTTAGAACTATTTCCAATTTTAAAGTTTACAAAAAGAGCGTAATCACCATCACCAAGTGGCAATACATCCAATTGTTTCATCAAATAACGATTTTCAAGTCTTTTAATTTCAAAATCGTGCTATAAATAAAACAAAGATAAAATTATTTAATACTGTAGTACATAAATAATTTTACTCACTGTAAATGGACAGGTATGATTAAGATTCGATACATCTTTAATCCAACGCCATACAATGCCACTCACCATATTTAGGCGTTTTGTAAAATCACATCCAAAAGTAAAATCATATAGAAATGGTTTATAGCCATTTGCCCGTTTCATGAAGCGAAAACGCATCTGTAAAAATTTTAAAATCAAATAATTTCAAGTCTAAGTCTTGTCAAAAATACTTTACATTTATATCATTAACTGGTACTTTCAAAAAGTTTATGTAAATTGTATAATATTGAACATCTCTGGATTCGGCTTTAACCTTACAATTCTTAAAGGTGAAGTACTCCTTATCTCTGGTTTTACATACAAGATTAGTAAGTTTTATGTGAAAACCCTAAAAAAGAATATAATGTTTAAGAACTTGTTACAATATGTGGTTTGAGAAAAATATTATACTTAGTTTTTATTAAAGATAGTTTTATTGTTTCCCTTGTAATCTCAATGAATAAGTTCAAAGTAAAAATATACTGTAACTTTTAACTTAAAGTATTTATTATAAAATATACATATATCATTGGAAATGCAAGAGTTTGAGTACTTTGCATGTACATATATTATATTTTACAATATATTTTTTTTGCCATTGCAGGAATTTGAAATTTAAAAAAAAAAATATTGTTTTACATATTGTATTAATAGGAGCCAAGAGAAAAATACTCCAAAATTACCTCTTTACCCATAGATTTGGTTTATTAATATAACATAATCCAGCGTAGTATTATATACATGATCTATAATCAAATATTTTTGAATATTAACAGAAATAAGTCAAGAATAATAACTTAAAATTTGGGTATAAAAGCAGATTTTTTTCAAAAATTTTGTAGACTTACAATCTTTCAAAAAAATTGTGTTATTGGATTTAAATTCTTTTTGAATATGTTACAATTGAATATCGTTACTATGTAGTTCATATCAACTTAATATGAAGGACTCAATTTCTCATGACAAATTTTACTTTTATAAAAGAATCCATTTTAGATTTTTTTTTAATTTGTATAAAAAAATTCATATATTTATTTAATTTTACTCAAATTTAATAGGCTTTAAAAATATTGAATAATACATTTTTTTTAATTTCTTATGAACTGAAATCTTAGCATTTATTCCCACATCAAAATTATGGAAAAACATAACTTTTATCCCGCTTTTTTAACTTCGATCCCGTTTAAAATATTTTTTTCCGCTTTTTATAAAGAAATTCCGCTTTTTTAACTCTAACTAGAAAGTGTAATTTCCCAGACTTTTCGATTTTTCGGGAAAGCAGGACAAAATTTTCCACATCCCGACATCTCGGGTTAAAAAAATATTTATCATTAATCAATCTAAGTTGAACATTTGAGACACATATAGGATGTGCATCTATGCATTAACGGAACTAAAACAAGAGAAAAGCAAATCTGTTCTATCGATTAATCAACTTGATAAAAAATTAATCAATTTTTAAATTTTCTTAAAAAATAAATTTGGCAAAAATTAGTTTAGTTTATATAGACCTTTAGTATAATACACGCATCGATTTCTAAAATTCTTCATAAAATTATAAAATTCTAGACCTTGTTTTATTATAATTCAGCATTTTTATTATTTGGAATTTAGTTTTCTTGAAAAAGATATGAGTAAATTATTTGTAAACATATTTTCCTAAAGTTGTTTTTGTATTTAGAATAAAAATGTTAAGCTGTTATAAATTAATTTTATAAAAGTGAGTTTAAACAGTATTAAAGAGTGTGTTGTTTCAAACTACTTAGTATTAAAATTTGATAGATTTGCTCACACCTACTTGTAGGTATCAGAAGTAATGCCACGGCATAATAAATAATTAAACATTTCAAAATGGGATGTTTTTATATGAATTAAAACATATGAAAAAACAATTCAGATATTTATGTTTAATAAAAAAACCAAATGTTTTTCCAAAAATACGTATACGTGAACATAGTATTATACATACACTCGAAAGGTCTAATATTCGACCACTCTTTTCAGCATTACTAACGTTATCTCGCGAATTACGCAAGTAATGTTGGCTTCAATGTTTTGAATCGTGCTGTTTATCGAAAAAGGCTTTTTACTTCATATAACTACAAATAAAGAAATTCAAAGGTGTTATACTATCAGACGATTTAGGCAACCAGTTGATTGCTTTTTTTGCAAAAAATCATACTGACGTTAATTTTATTGCTGGAAAAATACTTTAAATAAAGTTTACAAAATAAAATTTTGCTTAAAGAAGAAATAACCAAAATAGAAAAAAGTCACTATCTTCACAATAGAAAATAAAATAATCAATTTTGATTAAAAAACCAAAACGGCAACACTGGATATCAGACAAAATACATTTTCAATACATTTTTATTTAGATCATCTTATGAAAAAAAAAAATATATATAAATATATATATATATATATATATATATATGTATATATATATGTATATGTATATGTATATGTATATGTATATGTATATGTATATGTATATGTATATGTATATGTATATGTATATGTATATGTATATGTATATGTATATGTATATGTATATGTATATGTATATGTATATGTATATGTATATGTATATGTATATGTATATGTATATGTATATGTATATGTATATGTATATGTATATGTATATGTATATGTATATGTATATGTATATGTATATGTATATGTATATGTATATGTATATGTATATGTATATGTATATGTATATGTATATGTATATGTATATGTATATGTATATGTATATGTATATGTATATGTATATGTATATGTATATGTATATGTATATGTATATGTATATGTATATGTATATGTATATGTATATGTATATGTATATGTATATGTATATGTATATGTATATGTATATGTATATGTATATGTATATGTATATGTATATGTATATGTATATGTATATGTATATGTATATGTATATGTATATGTATATGTATATGTATATGTATATGTATATGTATATGTATATGTATATGTATATGTATATGTATATGTATATGTATATGTATATGTATATGTATATGTATATGTATATGTATATGTATATGTATATGTATATGTATATGTATATGTATATGTATATGTATATGTATATGTATATGTATATGTATATGTATATGTATATGTATATGTATATGTATATGTATATGTATATGTATATGTATATGTATATGTATATGTATATGTATATGTATATGTATATGTATATGTATATGTATATGTATATGTATATGTATATGTATATGTATATGTATATGTATATGTATATGTATATGTATATGTATATGTATATGTATATGTATATGTATATGTATATGTATATGTATATGTATATGTATATGTATATGTATATGTATATGTATATGTATATGTATATGTATATGTATATGTATATGTATATGTATATGTATATGTATATGTATATGTATATGTATATGTATATGTATATGTATATGTATATGTATATGTATATGTATATGTATATGTATATGTATATGTATATGTATATGTATATGTATATGTATATGTATATGTATATGTATATGTATATGTATATGTATATGTATATGTATATGTATATGTATATGTATATGTATATGTATATGTATATGTATATGTATATGTATATGTATATGTATATGTATATGTATATGTATATGTATATGTATATGTATATGTATATGTATATGTATATGTATATGTATATGTATATGTATATGTATATGTATATGTATATGTATATGTATATGTATATGTATATGTATATGTATATGTATATGTATATGTATATGTATATGTATATGTATATGTATATGTATATGTATATGTATATGTATATGTATATGTATATGTATATGTATATGTATATGTATATGTATATGTATATGTATATGTATATGTATATGTATATGTATATGTATATGTATATGTATATGTATATGTATATGTATATGTATATGTATATGTATATGTATATGTATATGTATATGTATATGTATATGTATATGTATATGTATATGTATATGTATATGTATATGTATATGTATATGTATATGTATATGTATATGTATATGTATATGTATATGTATATGTATATGTATATGTATATGTATATGTATATGTATATGTATATGTATATGTATATGTATATGTATATGTATATGTATATGTATATGTATATGTATATGTATATGTATATGTATATGTATATGTATATGTATATGTATATGTATATGTATATGTATATGTATATGTATATGTATATGTATATGTATATGTATATGTATATGTATATGTATATGTATATGTATATGTATATGTATATGTATATGTATATGTATATGTATATGTATATGTATATGTATATGTATATGTATATGTATATGTATATGTATATGTATATGTATATGTATATGTATATGTATATGTATATGTATATGTATATGTATATGTATATGTATATGTATATGTATATGTATATGTATATGTATATGTATATGTATATGTATATGTATATGTATATGTATATGTATATGTATATGTATATGTATATGTATATGTATATGTATATGTATATGTATATGTATATGTATATGTATATGTATATGTATATGTATATGTATATGTATATGTATATGTATATGTATATGTATATGTATATGTATATGTATATGTATATGTATATGTATATGTATATGTATATGTATATGTATATGTATATGTATATGTATATGTATATGTATATGTATATGTATATGTATATGTATATGTATATGTATATGTATATGTATATGTATATGTATATGTATATGTATATGTATATGTATATGTATATGTATATGTATATGTATATGTATATGTATATGTATATGTATATGTATATGTATATGTATATGTATATGTATATGTATATGTATATGTATATGTATATGTATATGTATATGTATATGTATATGTATATGTATATGTATATGTATATGTATATGTATATGTATATGTATATGTATATGTATATGTATATGTATATGTATATGTATATGTATATGTATATGTATATGTATATGTATATGTATATGTATATGTATATGTATATGTATATGTATATGTATATGTATATGTATATGTATATGTATATGTATATGTATATGTATATGTATATGTATATGTATATGTATATGTATATGTATATGTATATGTATATGTATATGTATATGTATATGTATATGTATATGTATATGTATATGTATATGTATATGTATATGTATATGTATATGTATATGTATATGTATATGTATATGTATATGTATATGTATATGTATATGTATATGTATATGTATATGTATATGTATATGTATATGTATATGTATATGTATATGTATATGTATATGTATATGTATATGTATATGTATATGTATATGTATATGTATATGTATATGTATATGTATATGTATATGTATATGTATATGTATATGTATATGTATATGTATATGTATATGTATATGTATATGTATATGTATATGTATATGTATATGTATATGTATATGTATATGTATATGTATATGTATATGTATATGTATATGTATATGTATATGTATATGTATATGTATATGTATATGTATATGTATATGTATATGTATATGTATATGTATATGTATATGTATATGTATATGTATATGTATATGTATATGTATATGTATATGTATATGTATATGTATATGTATATTTATATGTATATGTATATGTATATGTATATGTATATGTATATGTATATGTATATGTATATGTATATGTATATGTATATGTATATGTATATGTATATGTATATGTATATGTATATGTATATGTATATGTATATGTATATGTATATGTATATGTATATGTATATGTATATGTATATGTATATGTATATGTATATGTATATGTATATGTATATGTATATGTATATGTATATGTATATGTATATGTATATGTATATGTATATGTATATGTATATGTATATGTATATGTATATGTATATGTATATGTATATGTATATGTATATGTATATGTATATGTATATGTATATGTATATGTATATGTATATGTATATGTATATGTATATGTATATGTATATGTATATGTATATGTATATGTATATGTATATGTATATGTATATGTATATGTATATGTATATGTATATGTATATGTATATGTATATGTATATGTATATGTATATGTATATGTATATGTATATGTATATGTATATGTATATGTATATGTATATGTATATGTATATGTATATGTATATGTATATGTATATGTATATGTATATGTATATGTATATGTATATGTATATGTATATGTATATGTATATGTATATGTATATGTATATGTATATGTATATGTATATGTATATGTATATGTATATGTATATGTATATGTATATGTATATGTATATGTATATGTATATGTATATGTATATGTATATGTATATGTATATGTATATGTATATGTATATGTATATGTATATGTATATGTATATGTATATGTATATGTATATGTATATGTATATGTATATGTATATGTATATGTATATGTATATGTATATGTATATGTATATGTATATGTATATGTATATGTATATGTATATGTATATGTATATGTATATGTATATGTATATGTATATGTATATGTATATGTATATGTATATGTATATGTATATGTATATGTATATGTATATGTATATGTATATGTATATGTATATGTATATGTATATGTATATGTATATGTATATGTATATGTATATGTATATGTATATGTATATGTATATGTATATGTATATGTATATGTATATGTATATGTATATGTATATGTATATGTATATGTATATGTATATGTATATGTATATGTATATGTATATGTATATGTATATGTATATGTATATGTATATGTATATGTATATGTATATGTATATGTATATGTATATGTATATGTATATGTATATGTATATGTATATGTATATGTATATGTATATGTATATGTATATGTATATGTATATGTATATGTATATGTATATGTATATGTATATGTATATGTATATGTATATGTATATGTATATGTATATGTATATGTATATGTATATGTATATGTATATGTATATGTATATGTATATGTATATGTATATGTATATGTATATGTATATGTATATGTATATGTATATGTATATGTATATGTATATGTATATGTATATGTATATGTATATGTATATGTATATGTATATGTATATGTATATGTATATGTATATGTATATGTATATGTATATGTATATGTATATGTATATGTATATGTATATGTATATGTATATGTATATGTATATGTATATGTATATGTATATGTATATAGGTATATGTATATGTATATGTATATATATATATATATATATATATATATATACATATATATATATTTCGATTTTTTTTTTTTTAATTAACTGTTTTTTTCCTTTCTTTTTATTCCTGTAATCGAGGATTACAAACACATGCAGAGATAGGTCAACTTGTGTTCAATCAACGTTTTGTTCACCAGTGTTAAATTATATTTTCACAATTTTTATTTTTTGAAGTTTTTCGCTTAATTTGTAATTATGAATTGTTTGAGATATCCCGTTAATGTGTTATCAATAGCAGCGCTATAGGGGGTATCCAAACTTGGGAACAAAAAACCCGAATGGCTCTAACAGGTGCCTTTTTCGATTTTTCAATGACGTTAAAGTAAAAAAGTAAAATCGTTATGGCGCGATAAAATATTAATTTGCATAAATGTTATAGCTCTTTAAAATTAATCTAAAATTTTGCGTACTTTGTGTTACCATTTTTTTCCATTTTCTGTAAAATTATATTTATAATAAGTCCATTTATCCTGTTTTAGTTATGCAAAAAATGGGTTTCAAAAAAAAAAAAAAATTATAAAAAGTCTTCATGACCTGATATAGCGTTATCTTTAATATTTTATAAATCGTCGAGGCACACCCAAAGCATTAAATGAAATAGGTGAAAACTTATATCAAACAGTAGCTGTTATCACAGCTTAATCGAAATCAAGTCGCACTAAAAAATAATTACGTGTTTGAATTTAGTGCAATTTTTAAAATTTTTGGGCGTGTATTTTTGATTGAATTAATATTTGCAACTTCTAATTTATTAACTTCATTTAAAGATTTTTTTTTTTGTGATTAGATATGAAAAATACATCAGTGAATTAAATACAATTAAAAAATTATCAAAAATCTATGTGCATTTTACTGTTTACTCAGTATTCTAAAGGCAGGTTAAATCAGAAATATGGTGCCAATTATGCTCACTATTATAAAACGTATCAATTATCTTTTAATTTGAATTTTATATACCTTTTACTTTGTATACAGAAATGGTGATTTCTTCTCCATTAATATCATATTAAAAATTTTTTGATTGTCAAATATTAAAAATATATCAAAAAATTGTTTTAAAATGAAAAATCGAGGAAATCTGTGTATACATTGTTGATTAAAATTTGTTTAATAAAATGTTAAAAATCATTCGGTGTCATCAAAAATATCGTACCACTTTTAATTTGTATTTAAGACATATTGATGTTGATTATATACGTGTGGTAATTGTTTAAATGTTGTTGAAAATAGTAAAATCATTAAAGCCAAATAGAGTTGATGTGCCATTAAAAATCTTCAAATTTTATTTTTTTTTTTTTTTTGAACCCCATAATTAAACGAGTTTGAAGAAATGTCTATATAAGTTAACACACAAATTAATTAATTTACGTTTTTAAAACTTACTCTACACAATTGACACAAAAAAAATTATAAATTTACTTTTAAGCTATTTCCACATAATTGATACACAAAATTATAAATACACTTTTTATTTAATTTTGCAGATTTGCAGTTTCATTTTGTTATTTACCAAAATTTGGCAATAATTGCAAGATCAGCGTCTGCAATTAATGCCAATTCAATATTAAAATTAATAAGAATCAAATCACGCCACGTTTTTTATTGTATAATTTTTGTCCATATAAAAATAGAGAAATTTTGTAAAGTAAGTTAAGTTCATTTTTATACTGAATAAAGACCGGTCATGGTGACCAGAAAAAAAATAATTTTTTAATGTTTTATTACGCGTAGTAAATAAGTGGCGCCCGAGGCAAATCTTAAATGCCCGAGCAAATTTAAAATCCTTTTATTTTTCGGTACGTGTGAGTGTCCTTTCCGCAAAAAGCCCTCAAGTAGTACAGCAGAAAGGAGTAAAAAGTGTCCTCGCAAAAACTAAAAATAAAATAAATTAATTCCACATAGTGGAATTTAAAAAAAAAAACAGTTTTACATAGTAAAACTTAAAAATAAAAAAATCCTACGGGAAAATTACTAACTGTAAATATTTGGATATTTGGAAAATTTGTTTTGAACTGTTAATTAATAAAGAAAGATAATAAAATACATTAAAAGACAAAAATTACTATAAGAATAAAAAACAATCATGAGTGAACTAAAATAATTGTTAAATAACAATTATAAACTGAAAAATCGAACTTTTTTGAATTCAGTGATCGTGAAAAAATCTTAGTGAAATCAAAGACTACCAGGAGACATCAATAAAATATCAACTGTATATCTGTGAATCCTTCAAACAACGATATTCGGCCCCTTGGTAGCAGATTCAGCAAAAAGGACGGTATTACGTACCAGCCAATTACCCCCAGTAAAAAAGAAAAGGAAAAATATGATGCAGAAAATAATATTGCGTGAAGATCACACCAAATCAAGACGATAACTCAGAAATCAGGCCAACAAATATAGGTCATAACGAATCTTTTATTTTGATTACAAATCCACCCAAACCGCTAAGAGTATCTCTTTCTCATGTTTGAGGACAAACATTCTTAAGAGGGGAAGAGTTAACACACAAATTAATTAATTTACCTTTTTAGAACTTACTCTACACAATTGACACAAAAAAATTATAAATTTACTTTTAAGCTATTTCCACATAATTGACACAAAAAAAATTATAAATCTACTTTTAAGCTATTTCCACATAATTGATACACAAAATTATAAATACACTTTTTATTTAATTTTGCAGATTTGCAGTTTCATTTTGTTATTTACCAAAATTTGGCAATAATTGCAAGATCAGCGTCTGCAATTAATGCCAATTCAATATTAAAATTAATAAGAATCAAATCACGCCACATTTTTTATTGTATAATTTTTGTCCATATAAAAATAGAGAAATTTTGTAAAGTAAGTTAAGTTCATTTTTATACTGAATAAAGACCGGTCATGGTGACCAGAAAAAAAATAATTTTTTAATGTTTCATTACGCGTAGTAAATAAGTTATATTTTAAAGTGCTGCCGAAGACATTACGAAAAGAAAGAAAAGACATGGAGTCATGCCAAGACTTAACATACAGTTATGGAATTATCGTTATGATTCAGTTATTATAGGTGTTTTTAAGCCACATTTCATAAAAAATACTAGAATTAAGTAGTTACATTTTGTATAACATTCTTATAAAAATTGTTTTAAATTTTTTTCACTGTAACGTCTACACATTAGTGAAACTGATAAAAGGCGTATTTACAATTTTTTACGATTAAAACTGACTGTTCTTTCTTAAATGTCCTTATGTCTACTTTTTGGCGACTTCTATATAGGAAAACCACCCAAACGATGTGTATTGATGAGCTGAATGCGGACAAAATACTGAAACAGCTTTTTTAATACCCATTCTTTACATCCCATTTTTCCATGGTTTTATGAGGGTTACTTGAGAAATTCTTGATTTTTACAACTTTAAAGACTTCTAGGGGCTATGAGTGCCAAATTCTAGACTTGACTTATAATACATTTGTATATCACTATTTCTTGTCTATAAAATATGAGTGAATAATTTGCTCTACCTATTACCTAGAAAATTATATAACTTAAAAACTCCTCAGGAAAGGATATTTTGTTTAGTCGTCAATGTGTTAAAAATGTGACGTGATAGAAAAAAACCGAAATGTTCCTGGTGATTGGAATAACCATACCTACAATATTTGCAGCATATTTTTTACAATACTTTTTTAGTGTTGACCTGTGTTATTATTAGCTAAACAAACATTTTAGAAAATATAAATTACTACACTTATATGCAGATTTAGAAAATGTATTATCCCTATATCGGATTAAATATCATTTAAGATTTGAAACTAGCGGCCAAATTTAGATATGGGTACTAGTTTTCATCTTCTTATTATGACTATGTGAGAGTAACATTTTTGTGTATTTGAACCAGTTTCACCACTTTAATTTTCCAAATCATGAATTTGATTCTGGACTTTTAAAATCCCGAAAATAGTTATTCCTTTAACAAATAATACCGATAATAGAAATGAACTGAAACAGAACGGAAATAGTTTCCGAAAAACATAAATCTATAAGCTATATTTGCTTTTCTTTATCTCACTGAAGTCACCATAAAATTTAAAAATGGTAGAAATCGGTCTTTTTTTCAGAAATTACGAACTCCTAAATCTTAAAGCTCGAGGTGATTAACTTTGGCACCTTGAAACTCATTCCATATTATGAAATGAATATCAAAGTATTTTTCTGTAAGTTTAGGTCCTCCTCTATAACTCTCGTTTACATTTATTTGATCGTACTAGCGCCTTAGGTTAAAAAAATTTTTGACAATATTTTCGCGAATAGCCCTATTGTGCGGTCATCGTTATTTTGACTGTCCAAACTTTTTTCTAACACAGAATAGATAGATATAGATTTGTGTTACGAGATTTGTTTTCTAGATGCCTTTTTTATCAGTTCCAAAAATGATTTATGCGTCTAAATATACAGTTTGTTTTCATATAAAACATTTATATAATCAGTCAAGCCCGACCATATGACACCCATGGGGTATGTGCGATATTTGTATCAAATGAATTGTATATTTCTATAAAACATACGTCGACATTATATTGATATATTTATATGGGATATATGCACTTTAGAGTAATTCCCAGTAGTGGCCTTTATATGGCATCTATGGCCAATTATTGAGCGATATTAACAAACTTAGATAAAACTTAATTGTGCCAAATATTAATTTGATATTAATTTATTATTTATTAACTTATGCTCGTTAAGTTGATTTTTGAAGAAGTTGTTTATATGGGAGCTATGGCAAATTATGAATCGCACTTTCTGTAATTTTGCGTACTGATTTACATTTATGTAAAACTTACCTGTGATGAAGAGAGGGCGGATTTTCATGTATTTATAGATTTAAAATAAGCTTCCAAAATATGCTTTTAAAAATTTACACGTACATAAAAGCATATTATTAAAAACATATTTTAGGAATTTATAATTTATTTATTAAATCTATAAATCACGTAAATATTTTTTTTTCTGTTTGAAAAAATTATTTAAAGCCTTACGTCTTGTTTTGTAATGTACAAAATGATTAGAACTGGACTTTAATGCATATATTAAAAATAAAGCCACTAAAATATGTTTGCAAAAATTTATAATATGCACTTCTGTAAGGGAAAATTTTTAAGATCATGTTTTAGGAGCTCATTTTAAATCAAAATATCCTTGAAAATTCGCCCTATAGTGATGATGAATGTCATTAAAATATTGTTAAATTGAAGGCACTTACGAGTATTAAAACCCTATTCCGAAAGGACATTTGTATGGGGGGTGTAATGGATTGATCATACCCAATTTCAATTTGCTTATTTGTGTCAAATTTTAATTACTATATGTTTAAAATTGCGATCTGTACTTTGCGCACAAATCTACATGAACAGCCAGACGAACGGACATCGTTAAATTAGCTCAGAAAATGATTCTGAATCGAATGGTATACTTTTACGTGGGTGTCCGATAACTTTTTCTGCCCGTTACAAACATCAACACAAACACATAATACCCCAACCACATATGGTGATGTAGGGTATAAAAATTGGACGAATATAAAAAGTTTAACGTGCTTAATAGGAATCTGTTTTCAATCTTCTTCTATCGCGTACAGTCTTTTTTTATGATCGTGTCTAATCTAATTAAGACTGGTATCATATTTCATCACAACTCAAAAAAGGTATATCCGATATAGATAAATAAAACACCGAAAGATGCTTATTATTATTATTATTATTATTATTATTATTATTATTATTATTGTTATTATTATTATTATCGAACAAACTATTCTCGAGTTAAGGTGAGATATACCTTATCAAGGGAATCGCATGTCCATAAAAAAATCTCTGTATGATCGAAAAAAAAGTGAAACAAGATTACGAGTATTAAGCACCTTAAATACTTCATATTCATCTCCTTTGCAGTGTTATTGAATGTTCTTTTGCACTTTTTTCGTAGCTTATTAATTTTTTCAAATAATTTCTAATATTTTTCTTTTTTCTTTACCTCCATAGCACTAATAGTTAAAAATATTATTGAAATAATTATATATTTTCTATGAAACATGCTGCGACGTTAATGACTTAATGAAAACTAAAATGTATTAAGAATGTTTTTAAATTATAATACTATTAAAATATATTAAAACACATTTAATTATTGATAGTTATCATTGTTTTATAATTAAAAATTGATACAATGATGTAAAATGTTTGTTTTTTAAATAATAACATGGTTAATTATAAAAAAAATTTTGATTTTTGGGATTATAAAATATTTGAGATTTTTTGATGGCATATTAAAATTCATTCGTATAAATACACTGTGCGACAAATGGTAGGGGTCAGTGATCGGGAAGGGTTCAAACTACCGGGGAAAGTTATATCGATAAAAAAGAAGTTATACGTGTCCTGGCGTTTCGCTGGGTCACGTCTAGGAATCGAGATATATCGATTTGAAGTTAGTAACTATCATATAGGGGAAATTGTAACCATTGGTAGTCTTTTTTTTTTTTTGACATAACTCGAGAACCACCAGTCCGATTTTGCTGAAAAAAATTTAAAAAAATTAAGAATTACAATTCCTTTAATCTGTTCATACAACGTTTCGCTACATAAGCAACAGTTTCGCAGTTATAAATAAATGTATGAAGAAAAAAACTATTTTTTGCCTAAAAAATTGAATTTTTTTATTTTTAATTCGTAAAAAATCCAAAACGGTAAAAAAAGTGTCAAGTCCTATTACTTTCACGTAAAGTCACATAACCTTTAAACAAAATGAGACATAGATCATGAAAATCGATGGACGCGTTTCGCTTTTATTCACAATTAAGTGAAGGTATGAATTTCAAAAATTTGCTCAAGATATGCTCAAAATTCCTTGGAAAAAACATTGATGACTTTTTTTTTATGATTGTCAGAATTAAAAAAAAAGTAATAAACAAAAGGTTATTTGATTTTTATGGTAGCGGTAACAAACTAAAAAACGGTCATAAATGTGCGTGGACAATTAAAAGGAAAAAAGGAAAGTGCTCTTTTTTAATTATTTGGGTTTTTTCCGTTGGCTACCTGCATGATTTTTTTACACAAATTGCACCCACATTTATGAGTGGTCATGTTTTAAAACGTTTCGAAAAATTTAAAACGCACACTAATCAGGTTTATAGCCACCCTTAAAAGATGCGCGAATTCATAAGTACCTCTCAGTAAAATATCGAAACTTACGTAGTATTTATAGGTGTTCACTGATCGATTTTTGTCATTCAACAAGTGTCTCCGAACGCGTAAAGTACGGTTTTTTTTAAAGTGACGATAAAGTAATAAAAGTATAAAACCGAAATGAGTGCAAATTGTCCAGAAAATATCAATTTATTTTGTTACGTTTGTGGCAAAAGAGCTTTTTCAACAAATGCTGCATTACTCACTGAGCAAGTGGAGCGCGCTTTTAAACTTTATTTTGATTGCGAAATAATTCGCGGCGTTTCGTGGGTCCCAGACAAAATTTGCAAAACGCGCTACAATGGTCTTAACATGTGGATCCAAGGGAAACGCAGTTCACTTCGTTTTGGTGTACCAATGATTTGGACTGATCCAGAAGAGCACAATTCCGACAACTGTTACGCTTGCGCAAACAAAATATGTGGAGTAAATCGTAAAGGCCTTAAACGAAGAGTTTACATATCTGTTAAATGTGCACAAATACCTCTACCGCATTCGGATGAAATACCAATTCCACCGCTTCCAATTCCTGACAGAGAAACTTCTTTTTCTATTGAAACAATGGATCAATCGGATTTCACCTATAAACCAACACCAGAACCCGGCCCATCGAACAAAATAATTCCAATATCACAAGCAAGAATGGACAAGATTGTTGCAGAATTAAACCTTTCTCAACGTGAAGCAGAAAAACTTGCCCAGCTTTTGAAAGAAGGCAACAATTTGGATCTTAATGTCAAAATCACCGGTTATCGAAGACGACAATTGCTATTCCAACGGTACTACACTCTCAACGAAGGGAACACATTTTTTTACTTCCACGATATAAAGGGACTGATGGAGGCGATAGCCATTAATTATGTCGCAGCTGATTGGCTAATGTTCATCGATTCTTCGAAATCAAGCCTGAAAGTAGTTTTGCTACATAAATATAATAAAAAACCAAGCATTTCCATTGGTTACAGTACAGACATGAGCGAAACATACGATTCCATGAAAATAATTTTGGATAAAGTTTGCTACACTGATCACATGTGGCGGATCAGTTGTGATCTGAAAGTCGTGGCGATGCTAAGAGGTCTCCAAGGAGGCTATACGAAAAACATGTGTTTCTTGTGTCTTTGGGATACCCGATTTAAAGGAAACCAATACGAAACGCATGAGTGGCTTGCTCGAGATCCAACGGAGAAAGGACACAACTGCTCCATATCAAACTGGGAATTGTAAAAAATTTCATCAAGGCCATTGTGAAGCAACCGAAAATTCTTGATTGTTTGGAAAATATTTTCCCACGAATCAGCAAAGCAAGGAAGATGTTCTGAATGGGCCGGATATACGAAAGGTCATGAAATCGAAGGAATTTAAAGGTGCTTTAGACGGTAATGATTACTTTGCGTGGAGGGCAGTGAAGAAAGTCATACGATATTTTTTGGGAAGTACGCGAGCACACAATTACCCCGCTCTTGTGACCAAGATGTTGCACTACTTCCAGAAAATTGGAGTGAATATGTACCTAAAAATTCACTTCTTGCATCACCATCTCGAATACTTCAGAGTCGGATGAACAATGCGAGCGCTTCCATCAAGTGGCAATGCCAATGGAAACGCGACATAAAGGCAAAAGGCTCGATTCGCTGGTGGCTGAAATTTGTTGGTGGTCGCAAAAGACGTACGATCCCGACAATGAAGATGAAGAAGAAGAATATACAATGGGAGTTTCCTCCGAGGGTAAGTTACAAAAATGAAGTTAACTGACTGATTAAAAACAATTGATTTTTTCCAGATGAAGACAGATCCTCATCCGATACAGACTCTGAACAAGTAGGCGAACCACCACGCAAGAAAGTAAAGGGCGCAAACAAACGAAAATAAGTTTTGCGTTCATCGATTTTTATAACCTATGTATCTATGTAATAACCTAATAATTACATGTAATAATTTTTAATTTTACGTGTTAATAATTATAATAAATATTATCCAAATTCATTGAAACATAAAATCAATATTCTTGTCAAAATGAGATACCTTCACTTAATTGTGAATAAAAGCGAAACGCGTCCATCGATTTTCATGATCTATGTCTCATTTTGTTTAAAGGTTACGTGACTTTACGTGAAAGTAATAGGACTTGACACTTTTTTTTACCGTTTTGGATTTTTTATGAATTAAAAATAAAAAAATTCAATTTTTTAGGCAAAAAATACTGAGTTATTCAAATAAAACTTATGATATTTTCAATGTTTGATGGTATTAGTGTAGCATATTTTTATAGTTTCTGCGCAAAATTTTAAAAACTGTGTATAATAAAAATCCCGATTTTTTAAAATTTTGCTAAAAATGGGGTTCGTATCTAAGTTATTTCTCCATTTATTATATGAAAATCTATTTTATTTTGGCAGGTGTATATTACAAAAAATGCTATTTAATACTGTGATGTTTTTTTACTTCCAAGTACATTTTTTAGATGCATAAAATTTGTTCCTCCCAAAATAAGCATTACTACCAATTATGTTAAATTATGTGATACCAATCCTTGCGATAGCCCCGCAGGTATTTGTCTATCACTAGATAGCGTATTATCTATAGAATAATAAATGAGCGTTGATCTAAAAACTCTTTATTATCTTTTGCAGATACGTTGTATAAATTACGAGGGTGGATCAATAAGTCCGTAACTTTTCGAACTTCCCTCGTAGTTATATGAAATGCAACACTATTCCCATCAAGTACTACCTGTTAATAGACTACTGCCAAAATTTGAGCAAGTGTCGTCAATTACTTTGCGGCATTTATTGGCATTTATTTGGTCAATAATTTAATCGTTGCAGCTGAATCTCTTTCCACCGAGCCATTTCTTTAGGTTTGGAAATAGGAAGTAGTCACTAGAGGCTAAATCCATAGAATATGCCGGATGAGGTACCAATTCGTGGCCCAATTCATAGAGTTTTGCCATTGAGACTTCACACGTGTGCACCCGTGCATTATCTTGATGAAAGAGAACTCTTTTCTTGGCCATATGGGGTCGTTTTCTCTTTAAATCCTCATTGAATCGGTCTAATAAGTTGGCATAATATTCGCCGTTTATTGTTTTTCCCTTTTGAAGGTAATCGATGTGGATTGTCCCGCATGAATCCAAAAAACTTTTGCCATCATCTTATTGGCCGACAAACTTACCTTGGCCTTCTTCGGAGCAGGTTTACCCGGAGAAAGATATTGTTTAGACTTCTGCTTGTTCTCCGGAGTACAGTAATGAATCCATGTTTCATCCACAGTTACAAAACGCTGCAAAAACTCATTCGGATTTCGGTTAAACAACTCCAAACAATCGTTTGAAGTAGTCACACGTTTACATTTATGGTCAATTGAGAGCAAACGCGGTACCCTTCCTGCAGACAACTTTTTTAAACCCAGCTGATCATTTAAAATCGAAACCATACTGCCATATGAAATGCCGATGGCATCAACAATCTCACGCACTTTTACTCTTCGGTCGGCCAACACCATATCGTGGATTTTTTCGATATTTTCGGGTGTACTGACCTCAATTGGCCGTCCTTGTACTTGTGCGACCACAACGTAAGTCATTAACAACTTTTTTACCATTGAAATCTATGGTGCAGAATCCCCATAGTATTTATCGAGCATTTCCTTGGTTTAATTGACGGTTTTTTTTTGGCAAAAAAAATTTAATAAGCACCCAAAATTCACTTTTTACCATTTTTAGAAAACTACACGAGGTTGTATGTTTTGAACAGCTGTTAGACGCAAAGTAAATGACAACACTTGCTCAAATGAAATTTGTATTTCATATAACTATGAGGGAAGTTCGAAAAGTCACAGACTTATTGATCCGCCCTCGTATGTCAAATATAGTAAATTTCGTGCTGTCCTTGGGATGTGCAAAACAATGTATAAAAACAAAAAAGTGAAATTTTTTATTTTTATACATTTATACTTTATAAAAATTATGTATGTAAGAATATTGTTTGGTACTTTCTAATTATTTTAAATTAATATCATTAAAAGTCATAGTTAATTTTTAGTATTTTCTTAAATATAAATCTTTATTATTTATATTTACTAAAATAATTTAACAATTCAAAACCTATGTTATAAGTCGTCAATTCGGTAGCATTTAAATATGAATAATTTTACCTAGAATATTTTGAGTATAAAAACTAATTTCGGTATTAAGTTTCGGTAAAATACTTGTTATGTAAAAGCGAAAAGCTTATATACTTGCCTGATGACAACAAACTTTTATTCCTCTCTAACGCTTATATATAATTTATAAAATAAAATTTTAGTTTTCCTCACAAAAATAAGTTTTTTATTTGTTTATACACAAAATGAAATTTCGTCCCTTTGTTTAAATTAAAGTCTTTTATAAAATTAAATTTTAGTTTTTCTCTAAAAATATATAATTTTGGTGAAAAATATGTGTAGGTGACCACAGATTTTTTTCTTACTCACGTCCTTTCTTAATTTTTTTTTTTTATAATATTGAACATGGAATTTTTGTGAAATTTTACATTTTAAACCCTATGGGCCGAAAATTTTGTTGCAATGTCTTGATATATGTATGTTAGAGTGCCCCGAGACACTGTCTCTTTAAGATTCTGATGTATAAACGCCCCTCAGACGATGAGTATTTTTGAGCTAAATTCAGGAAAAATATTCAAAATGTTCTACAATTTCCTACCAGCGATTGAAAAATTATGGATCCCATACATTCTGTTCCAAAAAGAATTTTGATTTTTTACCCGAAATGTGTGTCAAAAAATTCATCATTTTAAGCTAATTATGGAAAAAATACTTTAAATTTTTCCACATTAAATTTTGGTTCTCATGAGAATCTTTTAGTGTATTTTTGTGAAAAATTTTTTAAAACTTCTTTAAGATGAACCATAATTATTGGAAAACAAATTTTCAATATTTTACCAAAGAAAGAAATAAAAGTGTGTATTTTTCATATATTTTGCAAAAAATTATACTGAACTTTTCGCATGACGTGCTAAGATGACGGTTTATGTGCCAACATTTTTGAAAAAAAAAAATTTTAATATTATAAGTGGCTCAAAATTACGAATCTGTTGATAGCTATTTCGAAACAAAATTCAAAACTTTTTTTTGACAAAATATTCTAGACCAATCAATGAAGATCAATTTTAAAAACCTTTAAAATATTTTTCAGATATTGAGGTCATTAATACACACCGTTTGAGGAGTCTTCTTGAGGGGTCGTCCTTTCTACAGGATACTATAAAGAATATACACAACAAAATCTTGATTAGGCCCAAGTTGTGGACGTTAAAAGATAATAAGTAAATTAGTAAAAAAGTATTATTTCTAAATAAAAAATGTTGAAAATACTATGTCAGTGGTGGAGGGCATATAAGATTCATCATAGTCGAATATTTTATTTTTACTTAGGTTTTTATCTTTTTTGGCAGTAGTTTTTTTTGACATCCTAACTCGCCATACAAATGCCCCCTGTTAGAATTTTTACTCTGTGATATTTTTAGGATGTTATTTGATGAACGTTCAGCATGATATACGTGGATTTTTTTATTTTTAACAGAAAGATAACCAGAAACTTTTTAGATCAATCAATAATCTTCTTTAAAGAAGAGAGATTGAGAAAATGCGTTTGTGTCTATAAATTCTACAAACTTCGTAATTTTTAGGATAAATCTTGACAAAACCTTGCTACTCTTACATTTTGATAGTTTTTAAGCCGAGCATTAGATGTGCAGAAGGAAAATGCAGTTAATTTGACAGATTAAAAAAAAGTCTCTCAATGTGTATTATATAATTCAAAGATATTTTTTGACATCCAAAAAAGCTGAAGTAAAATCTGAAAATTTTGCTAAATTTTCAAAAAGTCTATATTTTTTACAATTAAATATTTTAATGTGCCCCTCAATTCTTGCCCGAAACCGATTTTCTGCAAGTAGTCCTGAGAGTTTGCCTGACGAAAGAGAGTCTTCAAATTGCATCTTCATGGAGCGACGCACATACAGTGACCAAAAAATAGAAAAATATTAAAATAGCTAAAATTTT
This sequence comes from Protocalliphora azurea, assembly GCA_932274085.1. Taxonomy (NCBI): domain Eukaryota; kingdom Metazoa; phylum Arthropoda; class Insecta; order Diptera; family Calliphoridae; genus Protocalliphora; species Protocalliphora azurea. The sequence goes on along the minus strand of OW026521.1, from coordinate 140,038,034 downwards.
TGTTTCAAGGTTTATCATCGTATAACTTTTGGGCGAACAGCGATAGAGTTATAACCAGGGCAACCAAAAGTATGCTCTAAAAAAGGTGTTTTATGTGCATTTTTTTGTCGAAAAATATGCCTTTAAAATTAAAAAATATACTTTTAAAATATTATTTTTTTCTGGCTAAATCTGAGAGTTACAGATACAGTGACCAAAAAATAGAAAAATATTAAAATTGCTAAAGTTTTTGTTTCAAACTTAATCATCGTATAACTTTTGACAGAACAGCGATAGAGTCATAACCAGGGCAACTAAAAGTATGCTTTAAAAAAGATGTTATGCGCACCTTTTTGTCGAAAAATATGCCTTTAAAATTAAAAAAATATGCTCTTAAAATATTATTTTTTCTGGCTAAAAGTTAAATTATCAGCTATTCGTGTTAAAAATAACTTGATTTTTATTAGCAATTTCTAAAAAATCAAAGCAATACATTGCATCTGAAAAAACGTATGTGACAGTAAAACAAAAAAATGACAAATATGAAAAAACCCTGGTTTGTTTCATCATATTTTTCTAAATTTTTCAACTTTGAAGAACTGTAACTAATAACCTCAAATAACGTGGACCACAAAATTTTACAATTTGATTGCTTATAGCATTATTAGCACAATTTTATTAGCCATTTTGCTAAAATCAAAACAGTGTGCGAAATTATTATAACATTAACTTGGTTTCATTGACTTTAAAAATTTTGTGTTTTTGCCACAAATATGTATATCTACCAGTGTTGCCAATTTAGCTTTTTTAAGGCTTAATCTAGCCTTTTTATTTTGTTTTTAGCCTTAAAATTTTGGTTTTAGTTTCTAGCTTTTTTTCTAGCCTTTTCTGATTCTCAAGACTGACTTAAAGAGTCTAAAATTTTAGTATTTCAACAAAGAAGAAGATAATTTCTTATTTGATTTTATCATCCATTTAAGAATTTTTATGTAATCGAGATTATTTATATTTTAAAAAAAATTTCGATTGCAGCGCTTCATCCTTTCAATTAAATATAACTCAACTCATTATTAGTTATTTATTATAACTATTTTTTAATACACCATTAACTATATAAACTAAAATAATATAAAAATAAATATAATTAAGAAAATTCTTATAAAAGCGAAAAATCAACCAAAAATTTTAAAATGAATAATCAAAAATGAACTATAATTCAAAAATGGCGAATCCCTTCAAAACATTGGGACATTTTTCGTATGAAATATAATCCAAATTTGTATTGGGTCGTTTTGCTAACAGCGGTACTGTGTTTTATTTATAATTATATTACAATATCTTTAAAAATATATCAAAAATTAATGAAAAAAAAAAAATAAATAAATAACTATATTTAATAAGGCCTTATTTTTTTTTTTTTTGGCATTTAGCCTTTTCTGCCCTTTTTTAAAGTGCAATTTAGCCTATTTTTTTCTCACCTCCTGGCAATACAGATATCATATAACGGTATATGTATATACATAGTATTAGGAGAATTAATTAAACTATTCATTTCCTTAATTAAAATTTTATCCATAACATTATTTTAATAATATTTTTTGCACCCAAAGTATTTAAAACTTAGATTATTTTCAATTATTTTTAAAAAAGTTTTACAGTAATAATGACTTTGTTATAACGTTTGTAAGATAGACAGAGATAAGAAAAAATCATAATTGAAAAAAGAGAATCAAGTTTTAATAGTAGTAGTGGTCAAGCCCAACCATATGATCCTACACCATTTTGAATATGATTTTTGGAGAGAGTATTACATGAAACCTGTGTCCAATTTGGACGAATTTTTGAGGAATTTTAAGGTTTGATTTATACACTTATAAAACTTGTTTAGGATTTATGCATGTTACAGTAATTTTCGGAAGTGAGCATTATATGGGAGCACACTAATTTCGAAAGTAAATGCAAATGTTTCGTCAATTCACTGACGATATATATAACGTTCTTACTTATAAGTACAATACTCTTTTGTATTATTTATACGAACAAAATTCTACCTCTTTTAACATGAGCTTAAATAAAGCACCTTATAATTAAACAGCAATTTATTTCCTTATCCCTCTTTCTTTACAGATTTTGTGTTTGTGTGTGTATGTGTTAATTTTCCACCGGAAAAGGAATGTTATTCAAAAGCTAAAAATTACTATAATTTGGTAAGTTGAATGTGAAATATTAAATGCAAAAATATTTAACAAAAACAGAAATAGAAAACGATTTTAAATTTACTAAAGTAAAACTGTTTTTATATTATTTTTTGAATAATATTCTTAAATACTCATTGAAATGATGTTGTACTCATATTTCAACAAGATTTTAAGTAGTTCTATTATATTTGTATGTCCTATTTTTTGTTTTTATAAAAAAAAAAAATTAACTATACATAAATACAGCTGCAGCTGAAATAAAAATGAAATTCCCAGCAGTCAGAAGTTTAACTACAACTATCAATAAATCTACATAGTTATGTGTACTTTGTTGAATATAAGGAAAAAATTATAATGGTGCTTTTAAAGTGTGACCAGAGAGAAAAATTATATTATTATTTTTAATTTTTTTTTTTTTGGAAACAAGAACCATTACGTTGGAAGCTACACTGGAATTACTAAATGTAATGCAGCAAATTCAGCAAATTCAAAAACCTAATAATGAAGCTAATTTGGTGCTATTATAGCCTACAACTGAAACTAAATTGGGACTAAATAAAAGCATATTATTGAAGAAATTCGTAATTTCATAGACCCACTGTTTATATTAAGCTGGAACTAAGCAAAAAATAACGATCAGTGATATATTGTGATTAAATAAAGAAAAAAGCTCAAAATTAAAATGGGACTTTACAAAAACATACGATCTGAAACTGAGACCACATAAATGCCTGCGACTAAAACTGAACTAGACCAACGACTAAAGCTAAACTGGGACCGATTTTCAGTTTTTTTCTAATTCTCGGTTTTATTCGAAACCGGGTTTTTAAAGGCGGTCAACCGGTTTTTCCAAAATAGCATTTTAATTAAAATTTTATGTAATTTTACTCAGAAAAAGTTTCCAAAAAAAAAAGAATAATTAAAAATTACACGACTAAAAATAAAAGTTTCATGTAGCTTGCTAAATACAATAAAAAGGACAGATAGCTTATGTATTTAACTTGGACATTTCTCTATAAAAATTGTACAAAAGTCTGATAAGTTAAAAGGTATTGGGCCTTATTAAATAAATATATCTAGCAAAAAAGTTGCCTTTAACATGGTCACATTTTTGTAGAAAAAAATTATTTCAAATTTAAAACTTTCTTTCGTAAAAAAAACATAAACCATAATTTTTATAATCAGAATTATATGCATTACTAATTCGTTAACCGGTTTTTGCAAAAGTCCAAAACCGGTCAGCAGTTTTTTTTTTTCTAAAATAAGATTTTTTAGTTAAACCGAATACTCTAAAAGAATAAAATGAAATAGACTACGGCTGAACAGTGAACTACTATTGAAGTTTTACTATATATAAACAATAAGGTTTAAGCTAAGTTGGGAGTAAGCATAGACTTACAATTAATGCTGCGCTATGACTGAAAAATGACATACAATTAAAGTTACATTGAGACCACAAAAAAAAACCATTCGATTTAAGCTAAACTGAGACTAAATAAAAATCGATGACTAGAGCTGAATTGGGTCTTAAAGCTTGCACTTAAAACTGACCCAAATTGAGACCACGAGTACACAAATACTAACTATTGAAACTAAACCACACCAAAGACTCTTACTATATATAATCTATGATTGAAACTAAGTAAGGACCATTAAATTAGAAAATGACTTACTAAATAAAGACCATACGGTTTAAGCAGCAGAGAGAATACAGGGCAATATAACCATATATTTAACTGCATGTTAGTCATAGTAAACCAAATTAGAACTATACAATGATCTACGATTAAACCTTTATTGAGTCCACATAATACTTAATAATTGGAGTTTTAAAAGATTTATTATTAAAATTTCACTGCAACTGCATTATCCAACTTAAATATTTTTCTCCAAACTTGTTTATAAAATTTTCTCCCGAAAAAATCAGAACAAAACTAAAAACCATAACAATAACTGGGCAGCTAAATTGTGTTTAGTTATTTATTGTGTTCTTGTACCTAAAGAAAAAGTGTTTGAAAAAAGAAAAAAGAATTGGTGAAATCATATACAAATATTAGGATGCAGGTATTCATTCAACTGCACCATTAATATTACTTAGGGATTATTAGTATTTCTTTCATGTTTTTTTTTTTTTTTTTTAATATTTTCTCTTTTTTATAACAACTATAAAATGCCGGTATAATACCAAACAGATGGTACCTTTAAATCTTTTCAGACTATAAATCATCCTAAAAATTGAGAAAAAAAATTATCTATTATATTGTGGTTACCAATTTGATGTCATGGTTTTGGTTTAGTTAAAATTTTTCTGGCCTCTTTTCTTTCGGTTTGTGTACAAACAGTTACTGTAAGTAACAACTCTCATATGAATTGAGGCAGCCTGACCTACATCAGATGTTTATAAGGATAAAAAAAAGAAAAAAATATGAATGCTTAAAAATAATTGAAAAAATTTAGAGATAAAACAAATTTTGATAAAAATGACCATTACACAATTTGTTTACTTAAAATGTTTGAAAAAAGAACAGTACTCTTAACTAGAAAACTATAGTACTTCAGCAGGTGCTAATGAAAAAAAAAAGCAGGTTATGAGTGGGTTATCCAAAAAGGAAAACTTTCTTGTTTCGAGATTTTTATTTTTTTAATAAAAATTTTAATTTTTAAGTTGATTGTGCATATAAGCAGAAATATAACTTTATTTATTTCCGGTGTTTTTTACTCACTTAGAACTTTATAAATTTTTGAAACAGGTAACAAATATCAATATTAAAAGTTGTTAGATGCATCAATTTGAATGTAATATTAAATGTAATGATATTTTTATTTAAAAGCAAAAAAGTTATTAGTTATGAAACAGCAAAAATTAAAAATAGTTTGATAAAGTTTTATTTTATTTCATTTCTTTTTTTGGCGAGGTTTGAACTCACTATTTTGTTAGCAGAGTTATAGAATAAAGAAATATTTGTTGGTCTTCTAAAGTATTGTTTTCTATATGTTATAATACTATAAAGCAAACAATTATTATTTTTTATTTTATTATTTTTTATTTTTATCTGAAATGTTAATTTTTTTTTAACCAGAAATTAAAATCCACTTCGTTTACATACGGTTTTTGCCTCAATGTAGTTTTCGTTGGTGTAACACTTCTTGACAATTTCTAAATTCACTTATATTTGATTTGGATTTTGTTCTAAAATGATTCTTAATTGCATTTTAACATAAACTTATTGTAAAAAATTTATTAACAAATGAAAATTTTTCTTAAAACTTCAAAATTTATACAGTGGAAGCTCGATTTTTGCGACAAATTAAAAACCAAACCTGTCATAAAAATTGAATTTTCGTGAATCCAAAATTTGATGTAATTTTTAAATTTAGAATTGTTTTTATTGATATATTTAGATTTAAAAAATTTTTAAAGCAATTGGAGATTTTGAGTTGCTTTTTTGGCAAATTATTTAAAAAAACAGCTGTATCACGTAGTTCATATAAGTAGTGCTATTGTCGGCTTATCAGTTTCCAAAGCCCTTTATATGCATATGTTTATCGATGTTATACAAACTTCCACTTTAATTTTGTTTACTTCATGACCACTATCGTATAAATCCTCCGATTCCGTACCTGATAATTCCATTTGCTTCTCATTGCTTTCCACATGAAATTCTTCTGTTGTACGTACGAACTTTTTTAATGAATTTTCTTGCTTTATAATGCTGTAAAGCGAAGACTTATGCATCTAGTAATTCACTCAAATTGAATTTATAGAATTTTCACTTTTAATTTTTTTTTTTTAATCTCCAATTTTTGAGAAATCGTTGGCTTTAAAATATGTTGAACTTTTCCCATATTAAAGGATGTTATGTAAATAACAAATGACACGAATAAACTGACAAAATTGAAGATCAAAATCATCCCAAAAAGGTTAATATACCAAAAGACAGGGATTTCCCTTTTTTTGTTATGGACATTGTAATTAAATTAAAAAAAACAGATAAAAGTCGCGCAAATAGAACTGTCGGCATTATAAAACCTGTAATTTTAAAAATTAAACCAACGCGATAACCGGGCCATCGCGATAATAGGTAGTCGCGAATACCAAGCTTGCTCTGTATTTTCATTCATATATGAAAGCTTTATGTTATGAAATGAGTTACTGTTTCATAAATAATTATTTTAGTAGTTTTTATTTGGTTTTCGATAAAAACTAATTGAAATTTGTATGGAAATTAATGAAGCCAAAAACTAATAGTTTTTGTTAGGTGTAAATGGCATATTATAGAAAGTGATTGAAAAGTACCATTAAATTTTCGTTACACAGAAAACATTTTTACAAGCCTGGAATGTATTTCAACATAAACTCTATGAATTCAATATACAAAATCATTCCCAAAACTTTTTTAATTTTGAGCATGAAATAGACATGACGATTTTTTATTGAAATTTTTTGTACAAGAAATCGTCATGATTTTCGTACCAATTCAGTATCTGGAATAGCAATATAATTAAAGTAACACTTAACATTTTTGTATGTACATGCTTAAAAATCATGGAAATAATAAATAAAAAATTTCATTATTTTATTATCAAACATTTAGATCAGGGGTCCTTCACGACCCATTTGAGACGTTAAAAGCTGTAGAACGACCCACCGAAATTTTGAACAAAAAAAAATTTAGTGCACATGATCATTTTAACATGTTTCTCAAAATATGTTTAAGTAAAATTCCAATAGTCGAAAAAAGTATTTTATCAATTTAGCATCAAATGCAAAATTTAAGAAAATAAAAAAAAACATTAGATTTCAAATAATTAAAAATTTGAGGTGAAACTTTCGTGTTTAAAAAGGAAATAGAAAAATTGCAATTAAAGATCTTGAGCCAAGAGATTAAAGAGTTCCTAACAAAAATAGTCAGAAATAAAAAGTGTTTTAGCATTAACCTGAGATCAAACATTTTTTAAATCCGGCCACCCGATGAAAATATATATGGAAATATTTCATCGTATTTTTAAAAAATTTCTGAAAATATGAAATTTGAGCCACGAAATAATCTAAAATATTATTTAAAATCTTATAAAAACCTTAATATTTTTTACTTATATTTAAAATTAAGTAGATCAGATGAAGAAAAATATGGCTGACAAAGTCTTAAAAACCTCAAGATTTTAAATGCTTCTTTCGCAATATCAAAAATATGACGATTCCATTTGTTGTCGCGCAGTATTCTTGAACCTAAAATCATAAGGGTGTCTGATTCTTCCAAATTTACATCATCCATATGGAAGCGTAATGTAGGAGAGTTATCGAGCCTCTTTTGTGTGTCAGCAAACAACATTGAGTCTTAAGTGCATTAAAATTAACTCAATTAGAATCACCCCATGCCGATATTGAAGTCAGATCAAGGTCTATGGTCAAATGAATATGAGTGACAGATGTTGCTGTCATCGGCAAAGGAATAGACTACCAACAAATCGTCCATAAAAATCAAAAAGAATGGTGGAGAAAGCCCTGGGGTACTCGACTCCAACTATCACAACATGAATGATACAATCACGTGGAAAGCTCGAAAAGTCATCGCCAACACCAAATGAGACGAGTTTTGATACTAGGGCATCGTACCAAACCCGTCGCATGCCTTAGAAATGTCCAACGAAATTACCCTACTTTTCCCATGCAGTGAACTAAACGAGACCATTGCTCGGAAAGAAATGTCACTAAATCACCAGTGGAACAATCACTACGGACAATCACTATTGTTTCAAGATAATTGACAAGGTCAGAGGTATCACGTTTTTTAGAAATAGGTTGAATATTGGCAATATTCCAACTGCTGGGAAATATTAAAAAGATTACACGTGGACGGGCCAAGTACGAGAAATATTTTCTCAAAACTAAGGCATGGATGCCATCTAGACCCAGTGTTTTATTCACATTAAGTTCAGATAGGACCTTCTTAATCGCACGTGTTCTAAAGAATATGTGAGGCGTAGCATATGGTACATTCTGAAGAACAGGGGGTGTCTATGTACAAGATGGTAAAGAAGAGTTCGGGGATAATATACTCGCAAAAGATCTGCCTTTTCCCCACTATCAGAAACAACATGGTCGTCGCTTATAAGTGGTGGTATAGAGCTACAGCAGCTATTTCGAATCCTTTTAACAAAATACCAAAAACTTTTTCTGGTTTTTGATGTATTAAAAATTTTCGCATGAACGTGCCTTTTATAGCGACGCTTTTTGCGTTCAAGTATCCCAGCGCAGCCTCTCCTTGCCTGAATCCTAAAGATTTCAGTTTGGGCATTTCTATCCCTACACTAGTCCTGAAATAACCTATTCTTAGCCCTAACCGCGTCATCCCAAGTTTCCAACATTTACCATTTGGTCGACAAGATATTTTCTTCCTTGGTATAAAGCATTGCATCCACGAAAGAAATAAATTCACAATCATTTCAGCAGCTGCGTCTACATTTCCATCAAGAAAAGTGATGTTTCAATTAAATTTCGAAAAGAAATTATCAAGGGCAGTCCACTGTGCTTTCCCATAAAGAAACACAGATCTACAAGGAGGAAGAATATGGAAAAGTAACAGATGGAGTACAATGGGCGGAGTTGTCCGGAGAGGCAAGAGTGTCAACCTATATTTATCAGGATGCAATGTCTGAAATAAATTGCTTCTTCCATCATGCGAATACGGGAGATGTGTTGGCTCTGTTTCCAGTTGAACGAGGTTGTTATGTGTGGCGAACAGTTCCACATACTGACCTTCGGGTGACGTGTGACTGGGATGTCCAAGCCAGGAACATTATGAATATTGAGAGCAGCAGTAATGATTATCTCAGTGTTCACGCACGTTCTTAGAATTTGAGAAATGGTGGCACAGAGAGAGAGAGAGAGCATCGAAACTGTTGGAGGATGTTTTCCTATCTATATTAGAACTGCGATACAGAAAGCAGAAATTTACAGTATGAGAATGAATCTTGAGCCTTAACCAAAGTGTTAAAAACTGCAGATCGGTAATATTCAAAAAATAAGAATTTTACAATATTTTTCATTAAAAACATATTTAGAAAAAGGAAAATAAAATAACAAAAAATTTTGACATTTTTCGAAAATCATAATATTTTAATTAATTTAAAAATATCACACTTATACACGAAGTGTAAAACTTTATTAAGTTTTTATATTTTATTTCTTATACCAAAATTTTTACAATTTATAACAACATTCTTTAAATGTCCTTAATAATATTATTACGTTTTTGCTTTTCAAAACCGTTAAATTATTTTCTAAAAATAAACTGGGTTCTTTTAATTACAAATAATGATAAGTCACTACCTTTTTACTTCCAAATTAAAGCACCTCTTTATTCACACTTAATATATGGGCTAAATGTTTACGCGATCACCTCCTTATACTAAATAAACACACTGACTGACTGAAACTGAGATTCCTAGTACAAAGACTAGTGGTTAAATTAATAATAAATCTCTACAATCATCTAGCAATTTCAAGAATCAGTTGAACATTTTATAAATAACTGATAACATTATAGAGAGCTTGCATACTTTAGATCAGTACCCAACACTCGTGACCAATATTGGACTGATTCTAGTTAAATTTGGAAGTGTGATTTATATTTCTATAAAACTTACTTATGCAAAATATTATATTGTCACTAGAATTTACATATATGAGATTTATACACTTATACACTATATATATGTGGGATTTTTATATTATTAAATCCTTGCGATTTAAGCTTGATGGCTTTAATCAATTAAAACACAATTTATTTTGATTAATAAATTATAATGTACACAGTTTATTTCAAATTATCAAACTTAAATTAAAATATTCACTTCACTTTATTTTAGTTTCACAATTTATTAGAGTTTGGCTACTGCTGGTTTTAACTCAATTACAACTTTTAACTTCAACTTTAGAGCAACTCACTTCAACTTTTGCACGACTATTCTGCAACTCTTCGACAACTATTTTCAACTGCAATTTACTTCAACTTTATAAAACTCTTCTGCAACTAACTAAATATTCTCTTTTATTCCTATTTATATCCTATCCACTATTACTCGCTATTTCCCTAAAGCTCCAGAAACTTCTTAGCGAGCGAAACCTATATTTGTCCCTTTCCTGTGCATGGTAAGTCCGTTTATAAAATTAAAAAACGTCGTTTAGAATATTCGTTCTACGTTTTAAGATGTCTCGTCCATATTTTGTCTGTTGCGTACGTGACTCGTCACTAGCTCCGTCGAGAATGTTCTATCCGTTAACTATCTTAACCCTTTTCTTACCAACGTCTGCCAGATCTGGTGACGCGACCAGGCTCCAATCCCACATATATACCAACCATCTATGCTGATGTAAATAATATATTATTTAAATGTCAAAATAAGTTCTTCTTCAACCTTTGTTGATTTTATTTTTTAAATGTTGGACATTTTAAGGGACGATATATATTTTTATGATTTCTCCAACTTAGTTCCAAGGAAACAATGTATTCCTTTTTTGTTTACCTCTACGTATGAGTAATATTTATTAAAAATTACAGCCTAACACGGTTGTAACCAACTCGAAGGGAGCAATAACTTTAGTTCGTTAGAAAATTAGTTCTTTGTATCCGTAAAATATTCGTATTTATTTACTTCAAAAATTGGCCGTATTTATAATTTTTAAATTTATGTGAATTTAATATATCTGGAAGAATATTTTCTTACATTCATCGATAGTTTGAGAAGTGACAAATTGAAATTAAGTACTAATTCAATGTTTTTTTATTATTATTATCGTGGTTTTGAAATTGGTATGTTTTTCTAATATTTAGATTTTAATCCTCATAAATTTCAGTTTAATTTTTAGATATTTTCCATAGCGTGAAAAGAAAGCGACCTCGTAAGCCTTATATATATATATATATATATATATATATATATATATATATATTTGTACATACCACGCGTAACTGTCAAATTGTTTTTGTATTCGTATGTAATATTTTATGTAGCGCTTATTTACTCTTCCTCTTCTTCATTATGTGGTGTGGTTTTACACTAACAAAATACAAGAAATTGTTGTTTTTGTAGATACGTGGTCACTTTATTATTACATTATGCTATTTTCGATAAATGTGTATGATATTAAAAAGGTAAAAAAAATATATATAAAAATTTCTCTTTTATTAGTTCAGTAATTTAAATTGAAATCATTAAAAGTTATTTCTGTTATTTGACACCTTTTTTTAAAAAATTGAACTAGTTTAAACGTTAACTAATTGGTCGGTTATGCATGGCATCCAAGCTTTAATTGTGATGCCTACTAGTAACGCAACCTACAAGTAAATTTATATTATGAATAGCAACTCCATTTCAGAAACTGTAATAAATGTAAATAATTTGAATGAATCAATTTTGTTTGTTACAGGTCTTCCGTAATAATTTCACCAGGTTTAAACAGTTTATAATAGATGAAACTCTTCAGTATTCACCAAATGGAGGAGTTTCCTGGATGGAGGAGATTATCATAATAGATCCTTTCATAGCAACAACATCGCTTGTGGCACTGAATCACCATTTTAGACATGCAAAATCGATTTTAGATGCCTCTTCGATTAATATTTGTGTTGAATCTAACTAATTAACTATTGAATGAATCTAAATGCTTTTAAATATGTGGAATTAGTGCTTGATCTACAAGTATTCCTCTAATTATTAAAAAAATTTGTTTTAAATTTTCTGTTTTAAAAAACTTTAAGCAATCAAAAATTTGTTGCTGCCTATAAGACAATTGCAGTTGAAAGCTTTCATTTGCCAGTTGCCATCTGTAATATATCGACCTATAAATTTTTCATAACATAATTTCAATTCCATTATCAAATATTAAGAACTAACACAACATTAGAAATAAAATACCATAATAAGCTATATCTTGTTATATAGCTTTTTATATATTCTTAACTGTGATATTTTATAAGTATATATTATATATAATTTATCATGTTTTTCTATTTTTAAATTCTTTGAATATACACACAAATCTAACAAGTATTTCTGGAGATATTGATTAGCAATTGTTAAAAAATATTTTATTTTTGCACTTAAAAATATTCAAAGCTAATACATTGAATCAGGAAATTTTAAAATATCTAGCAATTTATAAGATGAAAATTATTAGGAATTCTGATTAGAAAAACGTTTGTGACAGTAACTTTTTACTAATAGCAAATTATATAAAAAATTTTACAGGGTGCAAAATATGCCAAATCTATCTGTAGTCTATAGTCAAAATATATTCTAAAATAAATATTTTCTATCAAAATTTGCTGCTAAGCCCAAAATATGCAAGCATATGCTATTAGGACTAAAATGTGCAAAAATATGCTATTACAAATCGATGCAAAAATTCTTAAAATTGTCTGAAACTGAGAAATAATTAACAATATATCATTTGAACATCATTTGAAGCCCAGAAAAAAATATGATTGTGCATATTTTTGATTGCCCTGCATATGATATAAAATATCCTATTGTTGCTTTGGAAGAAATATCAGAAAAGATTCAAAATAGACTAAAAAGAACAAGAAGGTTATTTATTTTATTTGTTTATTTTTTTATGCCCCGATAACCTAATTGCTAGTGAGCTAGTCTATCAGTCTGTTGGTTATGTGTTCGATTCTCACCAGAGACTTTGGTCTGTTTCACTACAGACCAAAGTTTTCGTTATTCCGCTCGTTTAGAATTAGCATATAATTTGTAATTGTATTAACCAAAAATATTTAAAATCAAAAGGGTAGAAATTTCTTAAAATTGCATCTTTAATTTGCATTATTTTTATGAGTGTATCTTTAGCAAAAAACATTATATTTGAATTTTCTAATATCATTTATAATATTTATAATATTTATTGTAATAAACTTTATAACGTTTTTTAAAGCACTAAAATCTGACGTATAGTTAAAGAGTTATGAACACTTAAAATTGCAAAAAGAAAAAAAGATAAAAAAACAAAAATATAAAAAAAAATTAAATTTTGTATAAAACAATTGGTGAACATTTTTCTAAAAGAATATTAAAAATAATAGATCACCTTGTTCTAGGACAATTATTATTTTATTTTGTAGTAAAGATAATGTTTTTAAATATTAAAAGAAAATTAAAATCGAAACGTTAGATATTTTTCAAAAATGCATTTTAAAAACTTCAATTGTATTACGAGTGAATTTTTAAAGAAACAATTACCTTTGAATTATTGCCTTTAAGGCGGTTTCAGTTGGCCTTGAATCTACATAGCAAAAAGATATTAACGTTTAAAATTACGTACTATGGCGGATTTTGTAACTTTTGTAAAAATTAAAATCGTGAATAATTTCACGATTGCCATTTTTTATAAATAAATTTCTTGTGCAATAAAATATATATATAAACTGAAAATTGTTGAAAAGCTAAAAATATGGAATGTTCTTAGATGAAAAATATAAAATTTATGTTCTATGTGTTTTTTAAACGTAAAATTAATGATACAATCCAGATGGGAGCCTGCAATCAATTATGCGGATTGTCAAACTTATACTACATTTGGTTTCTAATTTTCGGTAAAAGAATCGGATTTTAGTTCATCAAAATATTAACCTATGTGTTATTTGGAATAACAGATAATTGAGATATCATATACTTGTAAAACTTGTGATAAAATTAGAATTTGGAATAATACACTCATAAATTTAGTTTATAGCCTGGCTTTGTGATATAATACGAAAATTCGTTTCGAAAATTTGTATTGAAAACAACAAATAAATTTGAATATATTTTTTGTTTTCAATATAAACTTTTTAAACAAATTTTCGTTTCGTTTTACAAAATCAGGACCTAATTTCAATTTTATTACTTTTTATTTTATAAAGAATTAATTTCAGAATTGGATTTTATCACTTTCTTTAATGTTCTTTTAGCTTTAAACCTGAAAATAAATAATACATTTCTTTTTTTACAAACATAAACAATTTTTGTTATTAGCACTTTTTTCTAGTGCTCTTTTATTTTCAGCACTTTCTAGCATTTTTTTTTTTATTACATTCTAGCACTTTTTCCCACTAAGGTTTTGGCAACACTGGTTATAAACATAGTTATTTGTGTGGAAAATCAAAAGGGTAGAAATTCCTTTAATTTGCATTGTGTGTGGAAAATTTAGGTAAAATCAATGGGACTAAACAATAGTGTTTGCTATAGCCATCGTTCGTTATAATCGGTGTTCGTTATAACCGTGTTCGACTGTATTAAATTAAAATTATCTGTAAGTGGCTGGTTATACAAACTTAACTGATATCTTCCATTTTAAAATGTACAATTATTTACCAAAATAAATCAAACAATATTTATTTACCTCTATTTACAAGCTTAAAACTTTTCAAATTAACTTGAAAATAAATTACACTTGTATTTAACAACTTTATTTGTAATTAAATGAAGACTGCTTCATGTTAAGTTTCAAATGCAGGTTACGCCATTAAATTATAGCAAATTAATTGAAATTGCCACAACTAATATCTACGTAAGACAGGAGGAATTGCTAGTGTAAGATTTCTACCTGATGTTCATAAAGAAGATTTGTATTCTCTTGAAAACCCGCAAATTTCGTTTAAAAGATAACGAATAGGAAGTTGGTTATAACTTTTGGTTGTATTACCAAATAGATCTTTAGTTCTGTTAAATGCAAAGATTATATTACACTCAAAAATACAGACATTTGTTTGTATATATGTACATTACACATACTACATATGAGTACATACAGTATGTAAAGAAATTGTTTTTACAATAAACAAAAAATTATTGTTTCAACTTTATTTTACAAAATGCCCAAAATGTTTGTTACATTGTATTTTACGTATATTTCTTTAACGGGGTTTAACTAAAAATAATCCATTATGATTATAGTTTCGAAAGTACAACAACAAAAACTACATATACCCTTTAATCTACCTGTCAAGAAATTGTTTTTACATATGCGTTTTTGTTGCTATTTAAAACAATTCTTGAAATTTTGGAATGTATTTATAGTCTTCAATGATTCAGTATGATGCCTATAATCACGTAATAGAAGAATTTTAGTCTATAATATATGTTACCAATGATTCTCAAGTTATATATTAAGTAAAAGAACTGCGAAAGATAAACCCATTTTGAGATTATAACAACTCCCAAATTGGAAAAAGTATCAAAGATATTGTATATTAAATATATATTAAATCGCCCAAAAAATGACGAAACTTTGGAGCTTAAATTTAAAATAGATGTGCAACAATATTTGAAGGCTCTAAAAATTAGTTTAATAAAAAGTGGTAATAAATCTGAGCATACAAGGTACTACAAGCCAAAATTAAAGCTATGTTGAAATAATGGCTATAATAACATAGGTGCAAAGGGTGATTCTCCGACCATTGTTTAATTGCAAAAAGTGCTGAGTAGCCAAGAAAAGAGTCCAAACTTGAATCCTACATTAAATTTGTGCCCATATATGTAGAAAAAAGTAGCTAAGAGATATTACAAGTCCATAGTTAAGTAAAAAATGCAATATTGATATAATATCTAATATTCCAATTGATTATGTTATTAATTTATTTGATGAAAAAAGTTCCCCAAGCAGTTATACATGCCAGATGTTGGCACATTACATTTTAAATTTCACAATTTTTGTAATTTTCTTTAGTCATTTTACAAATATAAAAAGAATTTCTTGACACGAAAATTTTTGTGTTTGTTTAAAATCTTTATCTATTATTTTTAAAATCTTTATCTATTATTATTCTTTATATTATACGAGGGCGGATCAATAAATCCGTGACTTTTCGAACTTCCCTCGTAGTTATATGAAATGCAACACTATTCCCATCAAGTACCACCTGTTAGTAGACTACTGTCAAATTATGAGCAAGTGTCGTCATTTACTTTGCGTAAAAAATAGGATTTTTCGAGGTCCTTAAAATGGACATTTGTTTGGTCAATAATTTCATCGTTGGAGCTGAATCTCTTTCCATCGATCCATTTCTTTAGGTTTTGAAATAGGAAGTAATCACCAGGGGCTAAATCCAGAGAATATGGCGGATGAGGTACCAATTCGTAGCCCAATTCATAGAGTTTTGCCATTGAGACTGCACATGTGTGCACCCGTGCATTATCTTGATGAAAAAGAACCTTTTTCTTGGCCATAAGGGGTTGTTTTCTTTTTATATCCTCATTAAATCGGTCTAGTAAATTTGCTAATATTCGCATTTATTGTGTTTTCCCTTTTGAAGGTAATCGATGTGGATTATCCAGCATGCATCCCAAAAAACTGTCGCCATCACCTTATTAGCCGACAAACTTACCTTGGCCTTCTTCGGAGAAGGTTCACCCGGAGAAATCCATTGCTTAGACTGCTGCTTGGTCTCCGAAGTACAGTAATAGATCCATTTTTCATCCATAGTTACAAAACGCCGCAAAAACTCATTCGGATTGCGGTTAAACAACTCCAAGCAATCCTTTGAAGTTGTCACACGTTTACGTTTGTGGTCAATTGAGAGCAAACGAGGCACCCATCTTGCAGACAACTTTCTTAAACCCAGCTGATTATTTAAAATCGAAACCACACTGATATATGAAATGCCTATGGGATCAACAATCTCACGCACTTTTACTCTTCGGTCGGCCAACACCATATTGTGGATTTTTTCGACATTTTCGGGTGTACCTCAATTGGCCGGCCAGGACGTTCAGCGCCATTTGTACTTGTGTGACCACAACGAAAGTCAGTAAACCACTTTTTTAAAGAGTCCCCATAGTATTTATCGAGCTTTTCCTTGGTTTGATTGACGTTTTTTTTTCGCAAAAATTAAAGTTTAATATGCACTCGAAATTCACTTTTTCCATTTTTAGAAAAATGGAACAGCTGATAAACGCAAATTAAATGACGACACTTGCTCAAAATTTGACAGTAGTCTATTAACAGGTGGTACTTGATGGGAATAGTGTTGCATTTCATATAACTACGATGAAAGTTCGAAAAGTCACGGAAATATTGATACGCTCTCGTATATTAATAAATATATTAACTATCATATTCTTATTCAAAAAATATTACATTAGATGAAAATTATATATACTTTTTTAAAGCCCAACTATGGAAAAATCATGTTCTCTTTCAATGTAAAAACAATTTCTTGACATACTGTATGTATTAAAACTGAGTTCATCTTATAAGATTTTCTCCGGTTCTTTTGTGTTGCTCCCTTTTCATATAAATAGTAAGTATTTCCATTACTAGAATTGTTTAGTTCTTGGGGTAAGTAAACAATGTTAAAGATTTTTATATGTATGAAATATATCGTTACCTAAAATGCAAGAAATGCTAATATTCGAATCACAATGTAAAATCAGATATGTTTCATTACATTAAATGTATTTACTAAATATTGAACGCAATGACAAATTAAGAGCAATGTGTATAACTTCTCAAGAAAGAGATGGCTAAGTTTTCTGTCTCGTTACACCTCTTGTCTACTTTTTGAATCAAATAATTTCTGCTAAACAAGATAAAATAAGAGATACATATTTATAAAGTGCATACATTTTAAGTACTTTGTAATTTTTCATAAAATTTGTATTTCAATTACATTTTTTTTATTCCGTCTTTTCTTTTTGTTTGAACAACTTTTAACTTGTTTGTTATGGCCATTTATATTTTAGTTAACAATATGTAGAGACTAGAATGTCTGTGTGTGTATAATACTTAAGCATACCCAGCAAAGACGATGTCAAAAGTTTGCAATATGATGACCGGGGAAACCACAAATATGCAATTACATATTTTTTTCTGTATGTTGAATAATGCCATCATTAAATATTTATCCATTTCAAAACAAATAAAGCATTTTAACATCAATTTGTAAGTGCATATTTTTGCATATTTTACCCTTAACAGAATATTTTTGCATACAGTAACTTCTAAAGCTTATTTATAGCATATTTTGATATTTTTAGAGAATGTTTAAGCCTTTTAGTGCATATTTTGATATTTTAAAGTTTTTAAAATTGTAAATATTAAAACATATTTAATATTTAAAACTAATTAATGGATACCGCTAGAGTTCGTAAAAAATTTTTGATGAGCTTGATTTAAAGTAAGAAGTCCGAAACCACTGAAAATTTAATGTTGGTTTTTTATTGGATTATGATGTACTAATCTAAAGTAATTTTTTTCTTTTTTATTTAAATTCAATATATAATATTCATTCTAGTATCAACCACAGTGACTTACAAGCATTATTGGCAGACTTATAAGCCTATATGTACGATATTTATATGTAACTGTAGTACTAACAATAGAAAATTCAGTATAATATTTATTAATGTATTTACGATTTTCATAAGAAATACTATTCAAATAACGCATTAGACTTACAGAAGCATTTCAATTTTATTAAATTTTAAAATATTTAATAAAGTTTTAAATTTTATTAAATAGATATTCTTTGCAAGATGATTTAAATATTAAGACTCCATTTACCGATTTCAAGTCAATAGGTAAACGATTAAGTTTCATACTACCCATATAATCTAAACGTGGTTATGTTTTTTTTTTCTAATCTACTATAATGTAATTGATTTTGTGTAAAACATATAGTTCGGTGAGCGACATTATGTAAGGATTTGAAAACATATTTCAAACCCTGATACTCGTGAATTCCAGAAATTGTTAAAATTGTATTCCAATCATTCTTATATAATTGAACTGTAGGATATAACGTTTCTAAATTGTAGACTATTTTCAAAGTCCTATTCTGCATACGTTGAAGAGATTTCAACATGACATTATTCTTATTATAAGCATATATGATTCCCATGTAACGCAAATGTGAATGCACGAGTACTAAAGTTCATCAACTTAGTATTTACACTTTAGGGAAAAACACCAATTTCTGATAAATTGATAATTTCTCCACACAACGAGAAATTATACGAGGTTAGTTAGAATGTTATGGGGTACAGAAAATAAAGAATTATTTGTAAAGTAGAGATTTGTATTTAAGTAAAAAATGAGGTTGATTACGGATTGAATATGTGTTTTAAATACCTCACCTGGTGGCTTTTTATAATGGGATATTGTAAGTTTAATATTTAAGGAATACAGTTTAAGTCTCTTTTCAAATTTCGTTATAAAATTTATTTGTTTCAACACGCGGAGAAAAAAACATAATCACGGCATTGTCACTACAAAAATATTATGTTCTCATTGTTAATTTTCACTAATTTCAATAATACGATGTTCATAAGAACAATGTGTTTGTTTAAGTTTTATCACTTAATGTTTACATTCAATAAAAATTTTAATATAGTTGACTACAAAAATTTTATGTTTTTGAATATTTTTACTAGTAACAAAATTTTATTAATATGAAAAAATATCATTATTTCTACAACCATTGAATATTATGAATCTTTTTCCTTGTTCTATAACCATATTTTGTTTTCAAGCCATATTTATATTATTTTTTCCATAACAATAAAATGTTACAAATAAATATAATACATATGCTTTTTACAAATATGGCTGAAAAATTCATAACTTATTTGTTTTCAGTGTTTGTTTCTCAACTTCAACTTCAATATAATTTTCATTTAGTTTATACATGAATAGATATAAATATATGAGGTTTTTTATTAAAGCAATATAATACATTGATTAACTAAAAGAAATATCTATGTATTATTTTGCACAACATATGATGGCACTAATAAATAAAATCAATTAAGGAACAAATAATTATTGATTATAATAAGATTAATTTAAAATATACTATGAGTAATTTTGATTATGTTATGAAATTTTTTATGATAAATAATATGACGAAGCCGAATCATAATATGATAAAATCGGATCATAATATGAGAAAATCAGAGCATAATTTTATAAAATTGTATCATAACATTATAAAAAATGTAAATACAAAATTCAAAAAGTCGGATCATAATATGATAGCTGGATTATTTTATCATTATATTGTTCATACTTATTATTTATGACCATATAATCCATTCGTAATATGTTGTTCTTTGACTATGGTTCCCGTAACTACATTTTTTTCTCAGCGTGAATATTCAGTTTTTACATACAAACTTTCAAAGGAAAATTTTAAATATTTGAATATAAATTTAAACAGTTTTTAAATCTTATAGATGATGACATATTTATATTGAATTTCAATTCGGGAATTATTTAACATTTTGACAAAAGATAATTGCTAAGCCTAGCTAAATACAAAATGAATAAGTGTGTAATTTCGAATATTTTTTATACCAATTCACAATAATTTGAATTTATAACGCTATTTTGAAGAACAGTTCTAGTTACAATTATTGATACAGTATAAAATTTCAGAAATAAAATCAAAATTTTATGATTTTTTGAATAAAAAAATTTAAATAAATAAAATAAATAAATAAATAAAAATTAAAATTCAAATTACTTTTATTTACATTTGTCAATTTGAAAATGAATTCCTTTTTTGGAGAAATATATTATTTTCAAGTTTTCAAATTGGCCTCAAATGTTTGACATTTCAGTAAGGACTTGATTTCAAATCATTCTCAATTTGATACCAAGCATTTGTATTTGCTGAGTACATACTTATACCTGCACATTCTTTTTGAGGGGAGTTACGAATATGTTATATGTACTATATCAACTTGACTGATTGTGCCATTAATATTTCAAATTTAAAAAGGCATATTCTGTTGTTATTGGTTTTTATGTCTGATTGATGACTGTTGAAATTGTTTTGAGGATTTAAAATTATTTTTTTCAAGCTTAACAGTAATCTTTCAGGAGCTAGTCAGCTTTAAACTTTATGAAAATTATTGAAAATTGTTTAGATGTAACTTTAAAAAAGGGTTTATTACATTTATTATATATATGTAATAAACCCTTACTGGAACTGAAAAACGAATTGTTAAAAAAAATTTAACCAAAATTACCTATTTTTATAATCTTTAGCACAAGTAAAAAGTAATTTTGATTATGTTATGAAATTTTTTATGATAAATAATATGACGAAGCCGAATCATAATATGATAAAATCGGATCATAATATGAGAAAATCAGAGCATAATTTTATAAAACTGTCATATCATAACTATCATAACATTATAAAAAATTTAAATACAAAATGCAAAAACTCGGATCATAATATGAAAGCTGAATTATTTTATCATTATAATGTTCATATTTATTAGTTATGACCATATAGTCCAATCGTAATATGTTGCTCTTTAACTATGGTTCCCGTAATATCATAAACTCCACGAAAGAACACATAAAAAAGCACAATTTTTGGCTTCATGTCCTTCAATTTTCCTAATATACACTAAATATGTTCTCTTTGAAGCAAGTAAAATTTATATAACTTTTATTTTAAAAAAGATCAACACCAGTGTTTTTTCGCAGTTTAAAATTATTAAATATTTAAAAATATCGGAAAAGTATGTTATTTTAAAAGGAGATATTTTTCATATTTCTTATCGGATTTTCTTACTTAAAATGCATTTCCACATTTGTCCCCCTTTATAATAAATTTATTAAATAGTTTTAATTTTTTACGAAATACATTTTTCAGATACATTTTTAAAATTTTTCTGCCCCTACGATTTTAAATTTTTTTATTTCAGTGATTTATTGGATAAACAATTCAATTTAGATTTTTTGTCACAAAAAATTTTACTATTATTAATAATTGTTAGAAAAAAATAACAACACCTTTCTACATACAAACATTTAATTTTTTAATATTTTAGTGTTTTGTACGTTTTACGAAAAAAAAAATACAATTTAAAATATATAAAACTGCATACGTAAACAGATTTTATTCATTTAGAAATTATTTTAACGGTATTTATATTTTCTTCAAGTTAAATAATTTAAAAATAACATTTTAGTTATAATTTGCATTAGGTGCATAAATGCATTTGCAATTTTTCAATTGCAATTTCTATAAAATTTTTATAACAAAAATTTTATATTTATACGAGGGCGGAACAATAAGTCTGTGACTTTTCGAACTTCTCTCGTAGTTATATGAAATGCAACACTATTCCCATCAAGTACCACCAGTTAATAGACTACTGTCGTCATTTAATTTGCCTTTAACAGCTGTTCAAAACATACAACCTCGTGTATTTTTCTAAAAAGGGAAAAAAGTGAATTTCGAGTGCTCATTACATTATTTAAAAAAACAAAAAAAAAACGTCAATCAAACCAAAGAAAAGCTCGATAAATACTATGGGGACTCTGCACCATCGATTTTAATGGTAAAAAAGTGGTTTACTGACTTTCGTTGTGGTCGCACAAGTTTTCAAAAATTCATTTTCATTATACATGCATTTTTTAAAAAATTATTTCTTTTTTTAATTATAATATTAAAAGAAGAATTAATCACCTTTCTAATGAAAATAAAATCGGACTTAAACTTCAAAAGATATGTATGATTAAAATTACATAAAAACTGAAATATTTCCATTTTTACGAAATTAAAAACGTCAACAAAATCATGATCTTTTTTTTTTTAATTAAAAAAAAATTAAAATAAATACGTCAATGTAATTTTACAAAGCATGCAAGTGCCAAATATGAACAATGAGACCTAAGCTAGTTTTCATACGTGCTGTCTAATGGAATTCATGACATATAAAGAATGGTCGGTGTTGCCAGTTTAGCCCTTTTAATACTAAATCTAAAATTCTTATTTTTCTTTTAGTCTCAAAAATTTTGTTTTAGTTTCTAGTCTTTTTTGATTTTTAAAATTGCTTTAAAAAGCCTAAATTTTAGTATTTCAACAATGAAGCAAATAATTTCTTATTAGCTATTATAAATTTTATTTTTACCGAATCATCCATTTAAGCATCTTTTGTATTTATTCGTACAAAAAATGTATATGCGACGCTTCATCATACGAACAGAAAATCGATTATTATAATTATTTTTAATATACTTCATTAACCATTAAAACAATTTATAAACATTTTAAATAAAAATCTTAAAAAAGTTTAAAAATGACGAAAAATCACTTCAAAATATTCAGTAATTTTTCATATGAAATATAACCTAAATTTTCAAGGAAATTTTTTGCGAAATTTTTCATTGAGCTGCTGGCAGCTGTTTTATTTATACAAAAGTTTATTTTAATATCTTTAATAAATATCAAAAACTATTGAGAATGACAAAATAAATAGCTTATTAAATTAAAGAAAAACATTTAAGCTTTTTTTGCCTTTTGTGTCATTTAACATTTTTAGGCCATTTTTAAAACTCAATTTAGCCTCTTAGCAATACTGAGCATGATTCACATGTAATTTGTACACACTATAGCTTGTAGATAAAACAAAGTTATTTATCTACAAGCTACAGAAATAAAAAAATTCTTAAAATCGTTGATTTCATCCATGAACCGCTGCAGTGGCAAGAGCAATAATAAAAAAGCTAGTGCCATTAACAATCCATCTAGACACGCATGTGCGTTTACGCTCTTAATTTTTCACACCTACACGCTCTTACAGATTAACAAAAACTCTCAGCCTTGCATGAGCTTTCTAACATTAAGGTTGCGCTATTGCATGATTTTCAAAGGGCACTGAAAGAGATTTTTGGGAAGATTTGGGAGAATGTTTATTTAATAAATTTTATATTTTTTGTACTTTTTTAAAGAAAATTGTTTTAACATTAATTTATAGTTTTCTTTATAGAAAATAAATTATTTAAGAGCAACAGATATTTTTTAAATTCAAAATATTAAATTATAAAGTTGAACATTTTTTCTGTGTACAATATAAGAACGGGAGAGTAATTCAGAACATATACAAATATTCGCAACAAAATATATAAGATTTTTCTGTCAGAAAGTATCAAATTCATCCTCTGAGAGAATTATTTCACTTGTAGAATAAAATATTAGTATCATAAGAAATATTACGAGACTGTTGTGATAAGATTTCTCTACACAACTATATTATGAGATGTACTGTCAAAAATATACACATATACGAAAGCTTGTTTGTGTGTGTGCATATGTAACTTAAAAAAATAATGTTTTTTAAATCATTTTAGTTTTAAGGGTTATTTTACATTTAAAAAATATTTTTATCAAAATTGTACTAAAAAATGGGAATTTTTTTCATAAAAAGAACATGTTTACTATGCGACTGAATTTGAAGATTATGTCTATCAAATGTTGGCCGTTGCTACGTCGCCGATGGTCAATCCGTTGAGTCCAATTTTTGTTGTTTACATACCTATTGAGCCAGAAATGGGCCTTATCGCTGAACAACATTTGCCTCGAAAACGTCGGATCTTCTTGGAACTTTTCAAGAGCCCATAGAGCGAAGCGATGTCGCTTCGGAAGGTCGAGAAGCTTCAGTTGTTGCACAAGCTGTATTTTTTACGCTTTCAATTTAAGATCTCAAAGTAAAATGCGCCAAGTCGTTCCTTACGTCAGTCCGAGTTGCTGCGAACGACGCCGAATCGACTTGTGAGTGCACAAACAGCTACCGCCGCTATATTTTCTTCACAGCGTGCTGAACGTGGTCTATTCGGTCGAATATTATCTAATAATGAATGCTGGGTCTCAAAATGGGTGATGGTGTTGCGAATAGTACGCTCAGTAGGCCGATTATGTTGACCATAAGTTGAGCGAAGTGCACGAAACACATTCCTCATAGAACGTGAATTTTCGTAACATGACAGCATGACACGGCTCACACGTGATCTGTCAAAAAAGGCTACTGAAAAAAGTATCTCTACTTGAATCACCCATTGTATACAAAATGGTTACTCTCTTCTGCCGGCGTTATCTCGCGGCGTTATAGCAGTCCTGGGGTAAGGGCTTAAGCGATACTGGAAATGACGCGCGAAATACTTCCCAACGAAAGCTTCAAATATTGGATTTCCTATTTTTTTCTTTCAGCATATTCTTTTCAGCTTTTTATTATGACTTTAAAATCATTTACAACCAATAAAAAAAAAGTTAAAATCAAATAATTGTGATTATAAAATTTTATTTAAAACCGAATAATAATTTATTTAAAAAATGTAAGCCCTACTTTGTTCTGTCAGTATTTATGGCGAAAAACATGCAAAAATTTAAATTTTCTAGAAAACATGCAAAAATATGCACTAACAAATCGGTGCCATTTTAAGTAAAATTCTTTAATTTGCAAATAAAATTGTTATGGTATTCAAAAAATAAAGGCAAAAACGTGCATTTTCATAAGCTTCCGGTTCCTGGTTATTACCATTTTGTTGCAAGTAAGTGATTTACTTGTAATCCACTTTATTTTCTGTCTTATTTAACAAAAACACAATATAATCAACTGTCAAATGTATCTTTATTAAAAGCGTATTTAATTCATCAACTACTAAGACTACTAGATGACATACATATAGCCAAGTCAAATGCAAGAAGCCGCAAACGACATTAGAAGGTAGAAAATAAAAAGAACTAAAATAAAAAGTGTGTATTCTTCAAGTCCAATTTTTTTAAAAAATACAAAAAATAAAATTAATAATATTTTATTAACAATGAAAAATAATGAAAAAAGGTATCTGATAAATAAAATTTATGTACTTACATATTTGATTTATTTGATTCTTTTGAATGTACTAATTTGTTCAAATGTTACTTAGGGCCATTTGCATTAAATATAACAATATGTATGTACATATATCTGACTATTAGATTTTACAGTTAATGTAAATGGAACATGTATTTAATCAATTTGCTTGACATGTATTTACTTACCATAAAGATTAAACCATTTCTATTAATGGAAAAAACTTAAGATATATCTTTATATATATATATATATATATATATATATATATATATATATATATGCGTATTATATTTCTAATATTATATTGCACAGTGGAGCCGAATCAAAATATTTTAGAAATAAATTCTTAATTCCTAATCTGCTGGTCTGCTTTACATAAAAGTTGTAACAATTGTAGCAGAGGAGTATTCTAGTTTAAATTTGGAGGCCCGATCTCACAAAACTTTCAAGAGCGAAGCTATGGTGTCTCAAATTAGAATGCTTGCCAAGCGTTCTAATTGATTAATGGTTTCTTGCTGCAGTTGTTTTTTTTTTTTTAATATATCTGACGCATTATTATCTGATTTCATCTAAGCTTTTTCCTTTAGTTAAACATCAAAATTATTAATTATATATAAGTAACCTCATGTCGCTATCTTTACTTAGTCAAAAAAAATGATTTGAATTTGAAATTTGCAAAAAGTTATGCATTTTTCAGTATGTATCTGTGGCCAAAAAAAATGGCATCATTCATTCGCTTCTACATGAAAAATTTTCTTAAGAACATAAAAAGATTTTACACTTTTCTGAAAGATGTCTTTATGGAGATCATTTCAAAGAAGAAATCCCATCTAATTCTTTCATATGGGCCAGTCTATATTCTTCAGAATTTTACCTATTTTACATGAAACTTTTGACGTTCTGAAATCCCAAAAACTTTAGTATATTTAAAATCGCTTGTAAACGTCTTCAACAAACGAACAAGAAATATAGACTTTATTGCAAATTTGATAAAAAAAATCCATTTTCTAAAATTCTAAAATTCGTTTACTCTAAAATCTCATCAAATAATAAGTCGATATTCACCGAATATTTCATTAGGAAATTTAAACTAACATAGCTTATATAACAGACAAAATATTTAAAATTTCTCCAAAACCAAAATGTTTACAAACATTTTTTTTAATTCCAAATATCGGAAAAAATGTGGACTCTAATTTTTTTAAATGAATAATTAATCTATATATAAAAGAATAACGTGACTAACTGATTCATCATCCCACTACCCAAACGCCTAAAGCTAGAGAGATTAAATTTGGACCGTAGATCCACTGAGATGGGATTTTTGGAAATTAGAATGTTTAAGGGGTAAAAAAGGTTAAAAACGGGTAAAATCGGAAACATTATATATATCCTAAAATAATAAAGATATAAAAAAATTAATGCCTATCATTATAAATTTAATATGCGGACAGGTGTCTGATACTTTTTTTAAATCGGGGTTTTTTTTTGTACTTTTTTGCAGCATACGTATCTTCTAAACCAGAAAACATAGAAATAACATTTATGTCGTATTCGTAATTTATCAAAAAATGTCAAATACTAATTTGCTACTTTTTGGAAATTTGAACGTTTAAAGGGGAGAAATCGTATCTAATTTTGGCACTTTTTCATTAAACATTATTTTCCATTTTTTGACATACACATTAAAGTGCCTTGCGAAAAAAAGTTGCAAATTTACCGCTCTAGAAATGAAGACTAATATGTTCTTGTATGATTCTGAAAATATTCAATAGCATTATAAAAATTTTCGTTATAAGAAAATTAACTTCAAACTATTATGGAGTTATATTAACACTTGAAATAATTCTTACACCTACATATTTTCATTCGCGAAATATCAACAGTTTATTAATATTTTTTGTCATATTTTCATTATTTAAATATGTAACTGTATAAATTTCGGAAATTTTTCAACATATATCAGGTTTTCTGATACTATTGAAAATTATAGATAATTAATCCTTTAAAAGTAAACGGGTCAATTTTATACATTTGTTTCCTAAAAGGTTAAATGAAAAATTTTTTGCGAATAAGTTGAACGGAAGTATTTATTATACTTAAATGAATTTATAAAAAATATAATAAATTCTCTTAACACCGCGATAATAATCGAATAAGTGAAAGTCTTTGAAGTTTAGATGCTATTTACACGATTTTATAGTTTTTTGACAAATTTATGCTTTTTGTGACATTTATTTTTTTAACAAACCATTTATTTGCCGCAAAAATTAACTTAACCTATTATGGACCGGTGATCCCAAAATATTAGTTTTGTTACCAAAGAGTTAAATGAATACATATATCACTAGTAAGAAAATAAAACCTTTCCCATGATGCTCTAAAATTACGATGGCAAATGTCCGAAATATTCAAACTTTAATAAAATAGTACGAGTATTTAAAAAAATAACAAAAAATTTTACTTAAATGTTCATTTCACTATAATGAAAATTAATTTAAAAAAAATTTTTGCTGATTACCTATAGTCGTCATGTGTCTATTATATATTGTAATTTGTTTGACAATAGTACTTTTTGGTACTAATGGTACTTTTTGAATTTTTTGCAATAATTAACCTAGAAGCATGAAATTAATGATATATGGTCCTAAGTGAATGAGAATCATATGAGTGGACATTGCGTTATTTTTTCATTTTCAAATGGTACTTTTTGGATTTTCTATAATATTGAATATAGAAATATTAAATTAAAGATATATGGTTTCAAGTGAATGAAAATCCATAATTTTTCGTTCTTCTAATAGTACTTTTTCAATTTTCTATAAAATTGAACATAAAAACATGAAATTAGAGATATGTGGTCCCAAGTGCAAAAGTACCCAAAGTCCCTCTTATGTATTCTTACATAAAAGGGACAAAATCACACTTAGTTTAAAAATCACTTCACTTGCCCAATGGCGAGTACTTTTTTGTTGTACTTTCGCGGCTTTTTTGTTTGGAGATAACCTTAGATTTACGTTGGCTAGGTTATTTACTGGCATGCTTGATATCTTGTTAGCACTGGGAACGACTAATCTTGGGTTTCGCGTTACACTTAGCCATAATTTTGGCCCAAGAAGCTTCGACAATATCACGTTGGAGCTTTTATGTTCTGCGAGTATGCTTGTTGGAGGCTTTTCCTCTTTATACTTATGGTGCTTGCGATGGTACAAAATTTTCCAGGTAACCTTACGGGAATTTTGTTTCATCAAGTAGGAGCATTCGCATTTTTAAATAAACAAAAACCCATTGCGATATTGTCACAAAAAATGAAGTTATTATATTATACAATTTATTAAAATAATTTAATAATAACACCAACAATTTATAGTTCTTTTTTATTAAAAGTTTTTTTATTGAACATTATTATATGTTTGCAATTTAATTTGTACACTTCTAGTGTCCAATTCCACTCATTGAAGATAATAATACTGATGTAAAAATAGCGTCATATTATATTACAAATGTTTATGGTTGTCAGTAAAACTGTAAATAATATTATTAAATCATAATAACAAGCATAATATTTTTGTCTAATCAAAATCGTTTTATTATAGCTAGGATTTCAACAGCAATAACATATTCCTTAACCAAACATATTGCTAAACATATTGCTCCAGCCACATAATTATGGAACTATTAAGAAAAATCTTATTTCAGTGACCAAATTGTTGTTCAAATAAATAAAGAAATAAAAAAAAAATAAAAAAAATTGCGATATGCAGAGAAATAGTGTTCTTGCGTCAATCATATTGTGAACGTATCTTTTCCCTTTGTGTAGAAGCATGGAAATAAATATAAACAGTTCTAAGTGAATAAAGTACTACATGAAAGGAGTTTTTTGTACCTTTTCCTTCTTCTTTGTTACTTTTTGTACTTTTTTTTTATATTGAACCTAGAAACATGAACTTATATATGTGGTCCTAAATGAGTAGGAATCCACAAGTGGGGATTTTTTCATTCTTCTAATAGTACCTAGAAACATGAACTTATATACATATGTGGTCCTAAATGAGTAGGAATACATAAGTGGGGACTTCTTCATTCTTCTAATAGTACTTTTCGATTTTTTTGTAACAATTAACGTAGAAACTTGAAATTAAAGATATCTGGTTCTATATTGTTGAGAATCCACAAGCCCTATTATTCAAATTCTTCTCTACTAAAAAATATTATAAATAATTTGGTAGTTTTTTAACCTTCTAATATTTAGGATTTAGAAAGCTGGTACTTTATTGGTATCCTACGAATATTCTAAACCAAAAAACCTTTTAAACAAATTTTTAATAGTTTTCTTTCATTATCACAAATATATCAAATATATTGTTGCTGCTTTTTGAAAATCCTATTATTTATTTTATTTGGTACTTTTCTTAGCTAAAAAATTTAATAAGTTGTTAATGCCGACAAAATGTCCTATACAAATTGTACTGTAAATATCTTTCCCCCAACATTTTTAGAAATTTAGAATTTTGAATGGAAAAAGTTTCCACAAATGTATTTTATACATCTCCTATACTGTGAAACGTAAGAACAAAACTTAAATGGTGTTTTTTCAATCCAAAAAAATTAAAACCGATTTTTTAATTGGGTGATATATATATTTTTTGGTACCCTGTGTTATTTAATGAGAAGCTCGTAAAAGGCTACAATGTGATACAATATCTCACTCCTTGGACTTTCCTTATTTTGATATAAGCATTAGAAGCTGCGATTGAGACATATGTATTCAATTTGTAGGCAGAAATATTATAACAGTTTCCATGGGAGTTAGGAATCCTAATTTAGTTTTTCGGGTGTTTTCGCTTTTGGTATTATATATATTTTTTTTTTTTCTAAATATAAAAGCCAACCGACCAAGTTTATATCTGGTGAATGTCCAGCAAGTCCGCTAACGCAGTAGCAGGTTACATATAAATAAAAAGAGAACAATCAAAATGTATTTTGTTATTGCACAGATTTGTAAAAAAATATTTTTAGTTTATTTTAGAAAGTTTTTGAATATTAGATAATGATTTATTTATTAAGTAAATAAAATTAAATTAAATTAAAATTCAAAAATAATTTATTTTAAAATTAAAATTAATACCTATCATTTAATTTAATATCTACAGTATTTTAAAATTAATTGTGGTTTCGTAATAATTTTTTTGCAACATTATTCCCAAGTATGAAAATTCCAATCAAACTTTATTCAATTTATTCTATTAACATTTGAGACATTTTTAAGATTTTTATTATTTATTTGTTTATTTAAATTTTGTAATAAATATTTAATATTTTTTACATAACTTCTAAATAACAATTTTAATAAACTCCTTGCATCTCATGGGATGGAATACATATGTATATAAAGTGGGAATTTCATGCTATTGCATTGAAAAGAAATAAAAAAAAAAGATGAAATCACGAACATGATAAGTTTTTTTTTTTTTTTTTTTTTTTTTGTAAATACTTAATAAATATTACACAGACTTGTGAACACAATTACAGAAAGGAATGTATCCCTATGAAAATTTATCAAATGCACTTTTGACAATTTTTCCATATCCTATATGGATCCAATTTTGGAAAAAATAAATTTAATAGCATAGATCAAAAGCCCTCCCGTTGATGGTGATAATTCCAAGATTAGGAACCGACACACAATGAACCGTTCAGTATAAATAATTGTAAATTTGTTTATCAAATACTTATATCAATGGAAAGCCAAAAATTTATGTACATTGAATATATAGGGTAAAAGGGGAGCATTAGCCAATTTTTTGTTTAAAGTGCCCTCTTATATCTTTATAATTTTCTTTTGTACTAAAGACTATGTTATACCATTATTTGGGTTTTCTTATTAATCGGTTAATTCGACAAATAATTATTTGAAGTAAAAAAGTTGCTTGTTGAAAAATTGTTGTTATTGTTACTGAGCCTGAATAGTCTTAGTAATAAATGTAATACATATAAATAATACATATTATAATCTTTAATCTATTGAAATAGTTATTAAAAAACATAATCAAATCAAAGTCTTTCACTAAGGGTTCATTTTGTCAGTACTTTCGCCAACTTAAAAAAACAATTATTGAAGTCATAAAATCCTGAACTTATAATCCAGAAATAGTGCAGATAGGTATAACATTATAATATTTTTCATTTTTTTAAACAGTTCCTTCTAGTAACAAGTACTTACAAAAATACAACCGAATCTCAACGTTTTATATCAGAACAGTTTATTTCAATCTCTTTTTAATTACTTCTTAAGCACAAAAAAACTTACACTAATTGGTACTTCGGAGGTAATGAAAAAGTACTTTCCTAAAAACTAATTTTATTTATTTTTGCTGGAAAATAACAGGCATTTGAAATTTGTGTATTTGACACAAATTTCACTTAAAAATATAAAAATCTAATTGATATCTTCAAAAAACAAAATTTTGATTAATCGGTTATTCGACACAAATTATTCGATTTATTCATTATTCGATAATATACAGTTTTAAATTATTCGAACAGTTAATCGACAAAAATTAATCGGATAACCAAATGATAGTTAATCGATTAGAACCCTACTAAAGATTTAGATATGTTCTGAAGTGATTGAAGGCTAGATAAAAAGCAAAATAAAAAGGCTAGATTTAGCCTTAAAAAGGCTAAACTGGCGACGCTGATGATCAAGCATAAAAATCGTCAATTACTTCCACATACCATCAAAATTTAAAAAAAAATTGGTAAGAACATTAACATTAGCACTGATAACGGAAATACCTAAGTTTAGCATGATTTCTGCAATTTTGTGTATTAAATTTCTCGCTGGCATATCTGAAATACTGGTGTTTTTAAATTTCTTAAAACACATATGTCAATGAAGCGGTCTTCCTCTATATTCTCAGTAAGTATCGTGCTGGGATTCTCCATAACTTCTGAGTTATTACAAAAAATGTTATAAATTTGTAAAACAAAAAAGCATTTATTTTTAAAAATAGTTTAAGTATGAATTTGTTCACTTTATCCGGCGTGACTTTTTTAATAGCTCAGAAACTATTGAGAGTCCCATCATGATACTTACTGAGAATAAACAATAAACCTTTTTAACCTGTATAACATGCCGGAAAATATCCTATGTTCTGTCGATTGGATGGCTTGACATATTATAGTGAACATTCGTTCATTAACCGTGCTGTTAACATGTAGAATAAACTCCCTGCATAAACCTTGCTTATCACTTGCGATTTAGAGAAATTCAAATCGAATGTCTGCAAACACTACTCTCTACTACTAATGCAATTTATCGAAAAGCATCGTAATGCGCTGCATGAATTGCTCCCCAGGATTATAATAGAAAAAATATTTGTGTTGAAATTTGATTGACATGAACTGTAAAAATCTTATGGAAATTGCAGAATATATGTATGTTGTTCACATATATCCTCTAATCTGGATCTTACTAAAAATATCAAAAAGAATAGTTGGTCTTTCTATTGCCAAGTGAAGCTAATAAGTTACAGGTTGTGATAGTGAAAATATACTTTTTAAATAACCTAGAGTAGGTTATAGGCCATTTTTATAATTTTCAATACAGCTTCAAATTTTCAAATTATCGATAAAAAACTTTTTTTAAGACTTCACGAATTCTAAAAATTCTTAAAAAAAATTAGTTTTAAGTGGATTTAAAATTTTAAAACTTTGCAATTTTTGTAAATATTTAAGTTTTATCAAAAAAAGAATTTTGATACCCGCATTGACTATGTCTATTAAAATTTTGTATCAGATTGTCTGTCAGATAAACTGCGAAATTTCAAAAATATTGAAATAAAAATTAGTAAGACACCAACAATTTATATTTACCCCAGTTAATATATGATTTCATATGATTTTAGAATATTAAAAGAACTTTTCAATTTCTGAAATTTTTATTTGCTTAGAAATTATTTACCTTTTTCCTGTTAAAAATACTTTTGCTTTCACTTTTTTGGAAGTAATTTTTATTAACTTCCAAAGAAGTGCATATTTTCTACTTTTAAAATGGTGAAAAAGTTCCTTTTTTTGCTGAATTAAAACAAGAATTAAGTACCAATTATACTTGGAAAAAAAAGACTTGAAAATATGTTTTATATACTAATTCCTTTCAAAGGATAGAACATTTTCTATGCCAAGGTTTACTGTCAAGGGGGTAACATAAATAACATTAATTAATGTTTTTTTTTTCTTCTAATTTTTAAGAATCTGATAGTTTTCGATTTTTGCAAAAAAATAAAAATATACAAACATAAAAATATTTTAATAGTCATATTTTATACGTTTACATTTTTATACCCTGCATAACCATAGGTTTGTGTTGATGTTTGTAACACCCAAAAATATTGGTCTATGACCCACCTTAATGTATATCAATCGAATTAGAATCATTTTCTGAGTCGATTTAACGATGTCCCTTCGTCCATGTAAATTTTGCAATGAAACTACATATCGCAATTTTTAAAATAATTGAATGAAATTTGGCACATATATATTTTATAGTCCATAGACGAAGCCTATTGAAATTGGTTATTATAACCCATTATTTCACCTAGCCCCTGAATAAATATAGCAATGCCTTAAATATAGTAATATTTAAATAAAATTTATCATATATAGGTTTTATATAGGTAAAAATCTATATGCCAAAATTCATGAATATCGGTCTATAAATGACCATAGCTCCTATATAAAGTCCACTTCCGGGAATCACTCTAAAATGCATAAATAACATAATATAAAGCATATATATGTTTCGTAAAAATATACAATAACCTAAATACAAGTATCGAACAACAATTGACCCCAGGTCCCATATAAGACCCCTCCCCGAACTTTGATGTACAAACAGAATGTGTAGATTATCATATAGTCGGGCTTGACCGACTATATTTTTTTCACTTGATTTATTTGTTTTAAACTCACAAAGTAATTTATACAAATAAATTAATTAAACTCCAAAATATCACTAAAAAATTACGTTTTTGTTAAGAAAACTAATTTTTGTATTCATTATATCTAAATATTTGATAAAAAAAAAAGAACATCATTTGTAAAATACTTGTAAAATATGAAAATGCTTATGTTTTAAGAGAAAACTTTGAAAAACTTGCCCTGATTATTCACTTTGTATGGCGGCTTCTACCCTCTAAACCTACCCTAACTATTTACACCTCAATTGTGGAACTTGCCTTGTATGGGGGCTAACACTGCCTCTAGGATGTCCGCTGTATTTTCATCTCAGTTATATAATTTAGTAAGGAAATTATTCCAAAACGATTTTAAGACTTTTTCCTTATAGTTCATCACTTAAGCGATAAATAAATTTTACTTCCTTTTATTTATTCTGTACCTACTCCTCCTACTTTCATTTCAATTGTGAAAGTTAATGAGAAAATTATTACCTCAAAATTTTAAGACTTTACAACGAAAGTTTTTTATATACACAATAATTATTACTTTGTTTGTGTGGAGATACCATTCCCCCTCTTTCCGGTCTTAAAATAAAATAGCCTATTTGAATTGTGTTGCTTTTAACATTACTATTTGGTTTACAAATTGTTAAATCATACATTAAATGGTAATTAAATGTATCTTTTACAACGCAAACCCCTCTATATAATTATTGTATACATTGAATATTTTAAAAGTTCAAAGCAATCTATCTCTAATTAAAATTGTAAAATATTAAAAACAAATTATATGTAAATTATTTAGTCGTGGTTTTAAATAAATATGATAGATGAAAAATTTTTTTTTAAATTTTAAAAATAAGAGAATTAGGTTTCTTTCTTTCCCTCTGAAAAAAAATTGTGTTTTAGGTAGACAGAGATATGCCAGTTTTCAATATAGGCACCGACATATTCGTCTTTCCAAGCCTGTTTTCAAATTTAAAATCTGTTTAAGAAGAAATTTTTAAGCATTTTTTGAGTTCGTGCAGTCTTAAAAAAAGTTTTTCGTCGAAAACTTTAGAGTTTGAGGGTGCATTGAAATTTCTGAAAATTGTAGATCATGTTCTACAACAAACACTAGGTTAACATAAACGTATGTATATAAAACTTTTTCGATTTTGTAACACAGTGTTGTTTAGGAAAAACAAATTTCAAATCTCTCTGAGCGACTGCTTTGTATGGCTTGACGTTTTGTTTGATTTCAAAGTAATGATTCTTACATTATTACACCTAATAATATCAAATTTTGATCTCACTAAGCATACATTGACTAAGTTTTGCTTACTCCAAAAACTTTATTTAATCAAAAGTTTACGGTTGTAACAAACCAACATTCAAATTCTTTTGATAAACTTTCTTGAGTTAAGTTCAACAATTCCATGATTTTGTGTTTTTTTTTTTTTTTTTTCTTTCAATATTTCTACCCAGAATTAGAACTTTCTTATTTTTTATTTTTAGCGCAGTTTACTAAATATTTTATGTACTAACTTTTTAAACAAGCCACATAAATTAACATTTTTATTAAAGGATACTTTCCTTAGGATTCTTTTGAATGTTTGTCTTAAATATTTTTGCTTAAACCTATGTAGATTTATAAGCGTTAGACTGCTCCAAAAAATATCTGAAATTAAAATTTCGATCTTAAATCCCTCTAATATTTCTTTAGGATGTAAAAACATAGTGCGCAAATATTAGAGTGATCGGATGACGCTAACACGTGCGCATCGACTCTGAAGTTTGTAAAGTGCATTTATATGAGGAAAT
This sequence comes from Protocalliphora azurea, assembly GCA_932274085.1. NCBI lineage: Eukaryota > Metazoa > Arthropoda > Insecta > Diptera > Calliphoridae > Protocalliphora > Protocalliphora azurea. Next base: position 140,001,451 of record OW026521.1, on the reverse strand, counting down.
TTTTACTTCTTTACAGTTAAAAAAAAATTACTATTATTAACTCTTTTTTGCAATTTAATGTAAAGGAATCGTAATCTAGATATAATTACCGATTGAACAAAATAAAGTTATTAGAAATTCCGCAGACCATTATCGTGTTTTCGAACACTTGTGTAAGCAACGTACAGACAGATTTTTAGTTTTTTAGAAATGTTGAAATAAAATGCTATTTTCAGTCAAACTTAAATCACAATTACTGAAAAATAAGCTTTGACATCCGCAAAAAGTCAAAGGCATTTGTTGGCGATTTTTGTTTTGTATAGTACTTTTTTATTATAATATATAATTATATATAATTTAAAATAATAAGATAATATAGATTGTAGAAAATATATTCCGAAATTTTAAAAATTTTGAAACATTTAATATTTGTAACGAAAATATAACACAAAATTATATACTTTTAGTTAAATTTTAAGTTATTTTACAAAAATATAAATAAAAGCCAGTAGATGCTATCTGCAGCAAAAACATAAATTTAACCCTTAACTGAACATGGGGCCAACATTTTTGAAACAATCTTTTTTCATGAAAGTAAATTTTATTAACTGATATCATGAACAAAACAAAAAAAAAAAATAATAATAATAATAATAATAATAATAATAATAATAATAATAATAATAACAGTGATAATAATAATAATAATAATAATAAATAAAAGATAAAGGTAAAATTATTCAAACAAAATGAAATATATTACAGGAATCATTGCTTTGAAATCCAGATAATAATAAATAATTTTCAGATATATTTTCGTTAAAAATCTCAAATATTTCAAAATTTTACCTTTGACCTTTCTGAGTAAAGGGTTAACATTGTTCAAATTCGTTACAAATTTTAACAAATATTTAATTGTCATTAATCTATATACTAATACAAAGTAGGTATCGTAGTCTCCCGGACTTTTTGACTTCCCAGGAGAGCGAGAAAAATTTTTCAACTTTCCAGAATTCCGGATTAAAAGCGATAATTATTACTACTCTCATTATTTGAACAATTTAAACCCACATAGGATATGAATTTTTGCATTCGTAGATTTAAAACAAGATTGATAAATCTACAAGAAGATAAATCTACTGATAACTCAAATCGAATGAATATTGACTAGTATATGTCATGAAAGAGCTTTATATGTATCATAAAAATGACATATTTTTGAAAAAAATAAATAAATAAATAATAAACATATCAGAAATTAAATTTAATAATTCTAAAAATAGTTGCTGATGATTGCCTTTTTCGAAAACTTTCGGCGTGATTCAAACGTGAGTTTAAATGGTATTAAGTTGTTTGTAGCTTCAATTGGGTGATACAACATTGTATGAAAATATCAAAACAGTATCTCAAATTTAAATATACCTACCTAAAATTTTAAAAGCAGACTTCATATATAATAGCTTAACCAAATTTCAATTCTCTACTGTGCACACTGGTCAAAAATCCACTTTTTCTGGCATAAATTCAAAAAGCATTGTTAGTGCCTTTTTGAGGTTGTATTGTGTTTTATATAAAATTAAAAATAATATTTATTAAAACCGATTTTAGGTATTTTTGCTTAAACCTCTATAATACATAAATTTACTAGATTAGATATATTTATACCCTACACCACCATAGGTGGTTGAGGTATTATGCGTTTGTGCTGATGTTTGCAACGCATGGAAAAATTATCCAAATTTTATGAGAATCCGTCCATAATTTACCATAGCTTCCATATAAACTCACTTCCAGGTATAGCCCTAGAATGCATAAAATCATCTAGATGTTAGTATCAACGCATTATTCTTTTTTACATTTAGTAAAATTGGTCACAGGTGTAATATAAGTCCTCTTCCTGAATGTACACAATGGTGTAAAGTCCTCGTTTTTAATTATGATATTCACTTGTTTACTTTTTGTTTTATCTCAATTATTTTGTAAGTTTTTAGATTCTTATTGATTAGTGAAACTACCTAATAGGTTCGTATTACTGTTTAGGTTATCAAAATTTAATTGAAAGAAAGTTGACAATTTCAAGAGTTTATCGAAAAATAATAGCGCTATATAATTTGTTACACTTTGGCGAAAACTTTCATATTTTTAGATTCGTACAAGCTCATGCTCAAACATAACTTTGCGTCTTTCAAAGTTGCCTAGATAAACAACCCATATGACCACAAAACTCAAAAATAACGACAAATACACTATTTATATAAAATTTAAAACAAAGATCTTCAAATACCTCTCCTAAGCTACAATATTTATTAAACAATATTGCTATAAATTTATTTAGTATTGCGAAACAGCTTTTAAAATTCTAGTTCCATTTTAATATAAATGTTAAAAATAATGCTAAACTACCAACTTCAATGCCATTTCAGACTATCAATGTTGCCATATTATATTTATTAATATATATTCCTGATTACTTGGTCTATTACCATTTATAAAACACATTCACTTTTTATAATTTCTTAAATTATTATTTTGAAATTTCTGCCAAAAAAAAAAATTGGCTTTTGACCAGTGTGCGGTGAGTGAAATAATATGTTATACCGTTTTTTTTTTCGAGTTGAAAATTATATAAATAACACTGTGCTAGTCGTAAATTGCAACAAGCTGGGCACCCCAATGGTAAAGTTAATTCAAGTACGTTGAATTCAATGTTGGCAGTCGTTTTTCGAAGTCAGCACTCGTATTAGCGATATTTGGGCTTACATTGAAAATGAAAGGGACATTATTTGTGTAAATACTTTTTTGTAAAAATATATGCAGTTTTATTCCATTTAAGTACTATTTCTCGGGAATGCCGGGATTTCTTGTCTCTATCTACAACACAAATACAAATGTACTCAACAAACCTCAGGGTTGATGTGACACGTATTATCGTCATCCGATCACTTTAATATTTTGCACACTATGCTACTACATTACAAAGAACAATTCTAGGGTGGAATTACGATCGAAATTTTAAAGACAGGTTTTTTGGAGCAGTCTAATATATATACACTTATATGTATGTATATATCTATATATATTTCGCCTACTCATGTGTATCTTTATGTATGTATACATGATAAAAAATATTATATATGGATTATATTGGAATTTATGTACTTATTCACAGCAGACTACATTCTCTATCCACGGCATACGCCATGCTATTACTACGTCTAGAAGGATAAAAATTTACAAATAAAAAAAAATGTAAAAATATATATGTAAACGTGCATATAAACCGAAATAAGATAGCAGAAAAATTAAATGAACTAAATATTTATGTATGTCCATGTAATTTATGTACTTTATGCGTAAAAATGTAAATTTTTCGTTATTTTTTGCATTATTTTTTCTGGTGTATATTTTAAGCAATTTCATGCTCAAAGATAAATAGACTGATAAATTTGACTGAGGATATCGTATCATATTTTGTTTATGCGTTTTCATTCATTTTTGTTTATTCAAAATATGTAAAGCTGGATTATATTTGGTCAAGTTTTCTTAATATTTTAAAAAATATTAAAAACATATTAAAATTTTTTTTTAAGATTTTGAAAAGAGAGGAATAGTTATGTTTGTTTTAATTTAAACGCTGCTCGCTAATTTAAATTTCATGCTTAATGAAATATCATTAAAATTTGGGCGCGGAAAAATATTGAGTCAGTGCTCAGTGCTCTATTTTATATATATATATATATATTTAAAATTTATTTTAAAAATTTAAAATAAATGATTTTTACTATCAAAAACCATTAAGAAAATGTTTCAACAAAAGCCTTGCGACAAAATTACTTAAGTATATATTTTATTATGAATTAATTATACCCTACAATAGCATAGGTTGTTGGGGTATTATGCATTTGTGCTGATATTTATAATGCATAGAAAAATTTATCCAATACCCACCTTAAAGTATACCAAAAGAATCATTTTTTAAATCGATTTAACGATGTCCGTCCGTCTATCAGGCTGGCTGGCTGCCCATATAAACTTTGTATACAAAGTGCGAGTCGAAATTTTTAAGATAATGCAATGAAATTTGGTACGTGGGACTTTTATGATGCCAGGACGTAGCCTATTGAAATTGGTTGTGATCGGTCCCCATACAAATGTAACCCGGAATAGAGTTTAAACACTCAGAAATGCCTTAAAAGTAAGAATATTTTAATAAAATTTACTGCAAAGAAGTTCTGTACAAGTATCAACCTTTGTACCTATTTTTATGAATATCGATCCACAATTGACCTCCTATATAAACCCCTCTTCCGAAAATCACTTTAACGTGCACAAATCCCATACGAATGTGAGTACCAATTAATAATATTCGACACAAATAAGTTTTATGTAAGTAGAAACAATATTGCCAAATTTTATGAGAATTGGTCCATAATTTACCATAGCTCCCATATAAACTCACTTCCAGGAATCGCCCTAAAGTGCACAAAATCATTTAGATGTTAGTATCAACGCATTATTCTGTATTTGTATAATTGATTTTACAATTTAGTAAAATTGGCCACAAGTGTATATAAGTCCCATTCTCGAATTTTTATGCTTCTATATAATGGTGTAGGGTATCATATAGTCGGTATTAACCGACCATATCTTTCTATCTCGTATTTTATTGAATTAGTTTTTATTGAATTCCCTAATTTATGCTACCGTATTTATTTTAAGTATCTTAATTTCTGAAAGTAATATTTCGTTATTTTTGAAAAAATTTTACTCAGTTTACATTAAACTTCAGGTGTGTCCTGTAATTCCAAATCGCTGCAAAATTTCAAGGTAGATAAAAATTCATTATCTGTTTTTGTACTTCAATGAATGTACTTTAAATTTTGATTTGTAGGATAAATGCTATTCAACGTTAAAAATTTTTACATAGTTTTGGTGCTTTTTAAAAATTAAAAGTTGACCACGCTGTCTACAAGCAATAAAATACAAGATAAATAAATTTTTACTTTCTTAAACCTCCACCACTATGGTCAGTAAAATATTATCGTATTATTTTGTACTTTTTTACTTTACTCAAAAGGTTTCTTTTACTAATATATTAATTATAAATTTTATTTCTTTCCTCTTACCTTCATTACCATTATTTTATGGTTTACATTTCGGTCTTAAGCTATTTTTCCTTTTCCTGCCAGATGTTTGTTATACTGCAAAAATAATTAAAAACGAAAAAAAGAAATAAAAACATTACAGACCTTTTATAAGTAGAGCTTTAATTTTTAAGTACTATTAGTAATAGTGTTTTTAGTATAAGTACTATTTACTATTAAAAAGTGATTTACTTTTAAGTCACAATTTCTTTCTTGTTTTTTTTTTAGTTATGCCCCAGTCAACCCTTTACTTAGCAAACATGATTAAATAATGAAGAAAACTTTAATGTTGTTTTTTTCAGTCTTAAGTAGAAGATTGCAAACACTTTGTTGGTGTTAAAAAATTAACTTTTTTAATTAAAGTGCTGTTATAAATTACAACAATAGAAACATTGCACTATGGTTTCAAATGGCTCAAAAATTAAGTTTTAATAATAATGTTTGGTGTGTTGTGAAACTAGACAAAATTTTGCATCACCAGTTGTTAAAATCAATCATCTGCGTTGTTCAGTTTATGTGTACTGAGCTGTCAAATTTGACAAATTTTGTGTAAATCGATTTCCTATTTTTTTATTTAAGTCTTCTAGTAATGAAACTTTTTTGATGGAAACGTCCCAGGTTCTTATTTCGGAATATTGTATGTAAATATTTTGAAATATTTTTTCAATAAAATTCCAAATTTGGGGTATTTTTCATATTTCATTTACCAGATCTGGCCTTAGATATGCATATCAAAAAAATTTACGCATTCAAGTCTTCTGAAGACAATAATTAAGCAAAAATATTCTATAAATGACTGTTTTAAATGTAATAAAATATGGAATTTTAATTTCAATTCAATTTTTTTGGTATTAAAAATATATTTTACAAACTATCAAAGTGATCGAGTATCGTGAAACCGTTTCGAATCGAATCTGAAATTTTGAAATATAGTAATATGATTAAATTTTGTTTTTTTTTTTATAATTTCCTAAAATAATTACTTATGAAATAATTTGATTATAGCGAAATTGGAATCAACATGTAATTATCTATCAGTAAATTTTAAAAAATATAAAAATCTGTTAAAAAATGGTAAAGTAATTACAAATTTCCCCGACCCACGGAGATGTGAAATTGAGAAAAATTTTGATTAATTGAGAATTAATATTCTAGGTAAAAACAAATAAAATAAACCATCATTATCTGTTTAAAAAAATCTTTAATTATTTCACTCTTCGTGAGTGCGCCGTCAAGCGAAAGATTTTTTGTGATGTTTAATTACAGTGGTAAATACTTTTTTTTTTGCGTTTTATTTTTTTTACAATGGTGTTGTTAAACATAGCTACTCGTATTTAAAAACATAATTACGCATTTTTTTTTTTTTTTTTTTTTTTTTTTTTTTGTTAAAATTTTGTAGTTATATTTTTAATATTTTTTTTAAATATATCTGAAATCAAGCATTTATTACTTTTATAAAAAAAAGCTTTTAGACGAAATATATATATATATATATATATATATATATATATATACATAATTACGCATTTTTTGTTAAAATTTTTTAGTTGTATTTTTAATTTTTTTAAATATATCTGAAATCAAGCATTTATTACTTTTATAAAAAAATATATAAAAATAATATAAAAATATATGGTTCGTCAAAAAGCTTTTTTCTTATAAAAGTAATAAATGCTTGATTTCAGATATATTTCAAAAAAATTATGTTTTAAATACGAGTACATATGTTTAACACACACATACATATATATACATATATATATATATATATATATATATATATATGTGTGTGTGTGTGCACATTAATATACGCTTTAATTTAAAAAAATTCAAAATTTGGTCAAAATCACTTCAAGGATACCCATAGCTGTCATATAGCCTGGAAGTGAAAAATTTAATAAAATCTACAAAAACTGTTGCAATTCGATGAAATTTTGTATATATCTTATTTGAGTAGTTGGAATTGGCTGTGCAAAATTTTAATAATGTCCAGCTCAAAAATGTCCTTCAAGGCGAAATCTATAAAAAAGTTGAAAAAACTACTAAACCGAAAAATATATTACTATATATTTACTATATTTAAAGTTAATGACCAAATTTGAAGCAAGGACACAACAATCTGATATATCCTAGAGTCTGTTTTTTATACAATTTTAGATTAAGTCAGATTAAATCAAGAGGGAAGTGAAAATAATTATATAAATCCAGAATATAAACATCAAAAAATATACCAAAACCTTACTAAATGCCAAATACAAATGTATTTTTACTATGAGAAGTATATGATAAATTCGAATTTTATTATCCTGTCGCACAAAAATCCTTTTAAAATTTTTTTTCCTTTTAAATATTTTTATGATGTAAAATAATAATTAAACTAAATATAAAATTTTGGACAAAAAAACCTTATGTTTTTGTAATTATTTATAGTATTTATACCCAGCAGAAATAAATAGAAGTAATTTTTAAGGAAGTACTTTTTCATTACTTCCAAAGTTTCAGCAAGTGTACGGTTTTTTGTGCTTAAAAAGTTATATAAACAGCATCCAAAGATGTTATTAAAATCGATTCAGATAAAGTTTACTGATATAAAACATTGAGAATTTACAAATAATTGTTGCTTAATAATAACTGTTTTAATCAAATGAAAAATATTTTTTTCTTTTTTTTAATAAAAAATATTTGGTTTATATAAAAATTAAAAGAAGTTTTCTCGAATAAATAAAAAAGTACATACAAATCAATTTTACATGAAATTGTGTACATGACTTCCTACTCAGTGAATAGGTATACAAGAAGTGAAAATCTTCCAATGATAAGCCTATGTTAAGTTCATGGGAAATGTTCCGAATTTGCACTACGTCTGGATCACAAGTTCAAGATCTTCTTTTTTTGCTGGATAATTATTAGTACCTATTTATAAAGTTAAACAAACATATTGAATATCATTTGCATCACACAGTTCTATAATATGTTTGCAAAATATATGACATTGTTAACATTACAAGTTGATACACTCTCCTCCCTCTTGTTAAGTCGGAACAATCAACAAATTATGTTTAAATTTCCCAACTAGTTTCTATTTTTTTTTTCTTTATGAAATATTATACTTACAAGCCTAACCTATGTTTCCGTCCTTTACATATAAAGTTAACGAACACAAGTTTTTCAAATTTCTCCATTTATTCAATGACAGTGTTTCCAATTTAATTCAATTTCTCCGATTTCTTTTTAATTATTATTAAATAAAATTTTAAACTCTTTATTAGTTTTGTTTTAAACAATCTTTTATATGTGCTATTACCTGAATCTGAGCAGCTCTAAGTGTGCTACGCTTGTAATAATTATTGAAAAATTGCATATTTTGAGCCTGTGCCGACACAGAAAAAATTATAAAAAAAATTAAAGGGGGACGAAGAGGGAAGCGAAAGTAACTCTTATGAAATCTAAACACTTATGAAATTAATCCCTTAAAGTATAAAAAAGTCTTTTTTAGTGTTTTTTTTTTTTTAATTGTCCATTAAAATTTTAAATTATTTAATATTAAGACTTTTTCCAATTGATTAAATTTAAAATAATGGTAAATCAAATCATTAGATAATTAATTAAGAAGATACGGGTAGGGGCAGCCTTTCCCGTTTTGCATTATATATCTTTAAATTTCTTTCACATGTTACAGTGTCTGCATGCCAAATTTTAGGAAAACCAGTTGATTAGTTAAGAAGATATAGGGAGAGGGAGCTTTTACCCTTCTTGTGCTATTTCCCGTCTTAAATAATAAAAATTATAGGCTATAGTTCCTTCCAGATTTTACACTATTTACCTGCTAAATTTCAAGAAAATCGATTTATTAGTTAAGAAGATTTAGGGAGGGGGAGCTTTTACCCCTTGTGGCCTATTTAACGTCCTCTAGTAATATAAAATATACTTTACGACCTATTCTCATACCTAACAAATACACATACAAAATTTCATAAAAAATCGGTCGAGCCGTTTCGGAGGAGTTCAATTACAAATACCGTGACACGAGAATTTTACATATATATAGAAGATAGATTAGTCTAGTTATGTTTTTATAATGTAACAAAAATAATTTGTGCAGATTTAGGCATTTTTATAAACAATTTTTAATGTTACTAATCTTTTAGCATTTGCCTATTTGTTATGTTACTTCCAATAATTTAATATCAAACAAAAACTTTGAACTTTGAACCCACATAACTTCTGAAAGGAACAACTTTTATAGAAAATTATTTTTGTTTTTCCATAACTGAATTTTTTTTATAAAATTACGTTCACTTTTCTAAAATTTACCATGTCATTTTTTATTTCTAGCCACATTCACATCGCACAGTATCATGAACTCATATAATGTGTTATCAAAAATAGAATAGATAATAAAATTTCCTATTCAATTAATATATTTATTATTATTTATATTTTTTAAATTAGAGTTTTAATATCCAATTTGACTAAAATTTCAAAATGTTTTGATATTCTATTTCTTCATGTTATTTTTTTATATAACATTTTTGCAAAGCTTAACTACAAAATTTCCGTTTTTAACTTGAAATATTCCTTAACCATTCATCCGTTCAAAAAACTTGCAAAAACTTTATGGAATTCTTTTATAATTTTTATTTTCTACACCATTTTTGCAATTACATTTGCGTGTACCTTCTTTTATGGCAGTTTTAAGAATTTCATATTGAAAAGGGCAAAACCAAAATGTAAAAGGACTAGGAAAGAAAAAAATATTAGAAATGGAGAAAAAGAAGTTATTACAAAGATTAGCTGCCAAGAAACATTTTCTGCAAGCCTTTAGCTTCAGCACACACTGAACTAAAATATAAAAGTTGAAGTAGATGTTTGAGCAGAATACAAATGTATATATTAACGGAACAAAGTCACGAACAAAATATATTTGTTTGTCTGTAGTTGCGTGTCGTTTACAGTAGAGTTTTTGTTTTTCCCCTGTTAAAAGTAATTCTCAAGTTTGTGTGTATCTTTATACATGAACAAATTTAGACATTTGTGTTAAATTGCATACATGAAATAATTTCTGTGAGTTTTAAATTTATTTATAGTGCGAGAAAATAAGGGTTCCACCTCGGAATTCGATGGCATTTAGCTTCGTCTTGGAATCTTATACATACTGTTATTCTGGGTTAGAAGTCGCAAAAAAACAGTTTTTTACATATATCTCGCTTATTCTGCACCGCACATGTTTTGATGCCGTTTATATAAAATATAAAATTTCAAACAATTTTGCTGAATTATATTTTTATGTACCGTTATTATTTTTTTGGAGTTTTAGCATATTTTAAGTTCGATGTAATGTTTTTTAGTATCCGCTATATTTCAGAAAGGTATCGTAAAATTGTAAGAATAATTAACCATCCATTAGCAATAGAAGTTTAAAATTTTTAATGCCGTTACACGCAGAGAAAAAATATGGCTATGGTGACTGTAAACTAAGAGCAACATATCATGATTGCGATAAATTATTACAGTTAAAAATTAGTATGAATATTATTCCATTTTATTATATTGTTATCCTGTTTCATCATGTTATCATTTGATTTTATAATATTATAAACTTATTTTATCATATTATGATTCGACTTTATCATTAAAATATCTTATCACATTATGGATATTATCATGTGTTTTTATCATACTATGTTTATCTTCAATCATGTTCTTTATCATTATATTATCCTATTTTTTCATATTATGGCCATATTATGATCAAAGTTATTAAATTCTTTTAAGTTTATTTATGATAATTTTTCTAAAAAATTGTATTTATTTTCTAATTTTAAAAATATTTATTTACATACAGAAGTCATGTTTATTTATTACATAGTTGTATTTTACTAACACTCTGAAAGAAAAGCAGTGTTGAAAAACAAAATTTTTCAAAATCTATGGTAAAATCTCATTTGAAACTAGATTTTGATTTTTATGGAAAATCTAATTAAAATCTAATATAATTATGTAGATCTTGCTTCAAATCTCATTTAAACTAGATTTTGTACAAAAGTAAATGGGTTATAAACTAATTTTATTAAAATAAAACACATTAGTTCAAAATTATTATTTTTATTAATTCTTTATTGAGTTCATTACAACTTTTACAAAATAATAAAGAAAATTGTTTATTAGATATAGAAATTAATTTACATACTATTTATTATTATTTACATCTACATGAGAATTTAGTTCAGGAATTTAGTTTGGAAATACAAAAATGTAGGTAATAAATTAAATTTTAACGATTTAATGAAAACCGTATTCTAGTTGATTTTTTGATGGGGCATTTAAAACCTTTATGGTGAATATAAAAAGGTTCGAATACAAGTGGAATTAGTAGAATTATGTTATTGATTATCCTGATTTTTAATGTAATATAAATAGCTACTTGAAACATGATCTTAAATCAAAAATTCTATATTTGAGGAAAACATAACATGGTCTAAAAATAAATATTCAACAGTTGTACAAAATAGAATATAGCTTCAAAACATAGAAAAATATTGGTAACATTTAATGGTTGTAGAAATAATGACATTTTTACATGTATCAGGCAAAAATATTTCACAAATATAATATTTTTATAGTCAATCATATTAAATATTTTATTGAGGGTAAATATTAATGTATAACACTTAAACAAAAACGTTGTTGTCATGAACGCAGTATCATTCAAATCAACGAAAAAACACTATTAGAACAATATATTGTTGTCGTAACCATGCCGCAGCTATGTTTTTTCTCTACATGTAGATGTTAAAGTTACACTTGCAAATTAAAAAGACTTCGGGAACATATTTCTGCAAGTAAAAGGACTGTATCTACAAATTTTTATAAAAATTTTTGTGAACTTTAATTGCGAATAACTTGTGTAGCGTGCATGTGATTATCGGTATGTATAACACTCCAAGGCTAGGCTATATGCCAAAATTCGCTTGTCTCCATCATTTTCCGATGTTGAGACATTTTTGACACCAAAAACGAAAGTAATTATTAAATTATATAAAGATATAATTTGAATGCTTCTAGAATATTTTGCGAAAATCTTATGAAAGATTCTGAACGTTTTCGGCAAGGCAGAAATTTAGTAGGGATTCAAATTAATCTTCATCCATATACGAAGCATTAAAACATTTTTCAATCCACGGTGCTCTAGATTATACAGTGGGAAGAAACAAATATTTTTGGAAATTAATCTGTAGCTTCTATTCGGCTGGTTGGATTTACATTAAATTTCACAGACGCGTAACAAAGGAGTGTACGCTTGTCAATTTTTTGTTTCTTATATGATTTTTTTATATCCTATTAAAACTCTGGATAAGGCTATGAAAAACATGCTTTTACATGTGCTATGTATCTTTTATAATTTTAGAGTTATTTGCATTTGAAATTTTAACTATCTCAATTTTGCAAGATCTTAGTAAAGTTTTTTTCAACATTTTCGACCGGTTTCGTTTTTTTATTACTTAATGGACTTATCGAGAGCTTGAAGAAGATATAAAAATCTTTGAAATATTTTATGTAAATCCAAACAACATATATGAAGTTATAGATTTATTTTCAAAAATGTTCAATTTTGCTCACTGTCCCATTCCGCTCCACTGTGTATTGTTAAAAGGACTACAGAAAAGTATGTTTGTTTTTTAGTAATAGGGTGTAGCTGTAGAAATAGTATTTATATCAACATACAATATTTAGATTATTAACAGTCATTATGTGTTTTACACATTTCCATAATGATTTGTTTGTTGAAGGTGTAAACATGAAATTAATTTTTATATTTCTATTACCTAAAAACAACAACAAAAAAATAAAATGAAAGATAAATATTTTCTTTAATAAAGACACACTAAGTACTTAATTAAATATATATGTACGTGAGTCTGTATATTTATAAGTATAATTGCCTAATAAATTAGTTAAAATATGCGTATATTTTGTACAAGAAAACACATTTTATTTAACTTAATCCAAATTATTCTTATATTTACTTTTAAATTATCTTAAATAGTCAACAAGATTTCTTTATCTCACTCTTAGCATAAGAGAAAGCTATAAGAAAGGTAAATATTGAGGAGAGCATTATAGAAGAACTATTTTCTCTCGCGCAAGTATAATATTCACATTAACAAGAAAAAGTGGTGAATATATTTTAATTTCAACGAAACACATTAGAAGTGTTGATATCAGGGATGGGAAAAAATGTTTCTTAGTATAGGGTGATTCGATATCAAAACGGTCAAAAAACAGCCATAGGATTTGACATCGCTGAATTTAATGAATTTCACTGCAGACATTGGCTATTTGAAGTGCTTCTTAAATCATCGACTTTTAGCTTCAGAGCTCTTTCCGGTTAAAAACAATGACGTTCTAAAAATCTAAGAAAAAAAAATATAAAAAATAAAATATAAAAAATAAAAATAAAAGTGTACTTGTTCAATATCTAATAACTTCTAAGCTATACATGCCAAAATTTTAGTTTTAGCTTATCTGTGACCAGTGTTGTCAGGAGGTGAGAAAAAAAGCCTAAATTGAACTTTAAAAATGTCAAAAAAGTCCAAATGGAATAAAAAATAAGGCCAAAAACGATTTTTTTTAATTAGAAACTTATATTTTTTTCATTCTCATTATTTTTTTTTTTTTTTTTTAATTAGAAACATATTTTTTCATTCTCATTAATTTTTGATATTTTTCTAGAGAAATTGTAATAAATTTATAAATAACACCCAGCAAAATGACTCAATGAAAAATTGCCCCAAAAATTCCCATACAAATTTGCATTATATTTCATTTCATTTTAGAACTATAATTCCTTTTTGATCAAGCATTTCTAAATTTTTATTAATAAATTACTTTTAACTATTTTCATAAACAGTTTCTGTGGTTGATGAAGTATATTAAAAAGTGACTTAGTAAGACCACAAAATGAGTTAAGGCACTTTTAATTTGGGGAACGAAGAGCTTCAGAAGAAATTTTTTATTAAATATAATCTCGATTTTTTATGGGAATAAATACACAAACAGGCTTAAATGGATGATTCTGTAAAAATTAAATTAGTTATAGATAACAAGAAACTATTTTCTTCGTTTTCGAAATACTAATACTTTAGCCTTTTAAAAGTAATTTTAAGAATCAAAAAAGGCTAGAAAAAAGTTAAAAGATAAAACGAAAATTTTGAGGCTAAGAGAAATATATAAACGCTAGATTTGGCCTTAAAATGGCTAAACTGGCAACACTGGTTGCAACATGTATAAAGTTTAGTTAGTTTGAAAGTTCAAAGGTCAATATTGGCTGTATAAAAATTAAACGTTTATATTTCCAGAAATAAAATTTTAATATATTCCTATTCCTCATATTCGTGCAAAATCTCAAGTTAAAAGCAATAAATCAAAATATGGTAATAAGATAATTTGTATAAATTTAATAAGAAAAAAAATTCTCGAACAAGAAAACGCAATTTTTGACTTTACCACCCCCGATTTTGTTAAAATGTGGTGTGCATACTCATTACATCAATACGAAATTGGAAGTACTTCAAAAATTTCCATTTCGCTTTAATTTAGTTTTTATCGCGGTTCAAAATTCACTTTTTTCAGATTTTCTTTTAAATACATGAAATTTAAATTCATATTTCTTCGGACTATTTGTCCGATTTAAACAAACATTAGCTCAAACTGATGCTTAATAAATATAGTTTTCTATTTTTTTTTTTATAAAAAACTCCATTTAAAAACAGGATTTTAAAGTCCGTATTCGTCAAGGATAGTTAAAAAATCATATCTCCCATTTTTATTATGTTTCTTGAAAACGTTCCTCAAAGATTTGGCAACATGAATGTATGTCATTTATTTTAGTAATAATTTGGAAATATCTAAAGTTTTTTTAATGAAACCATTTATATATGTATAAAAGAGCGTTTAAAACGTCGGCTTATTATTAGCAATTATATTTTATTAATCTGAAAAATTGTATAAAATAAGTATATCTTTAGGGATTAATACAAATAACATTAACAAATAATCCTTGAACTAAATAAATCTGCGATTTCTAACTGACTTTTAAGATTGATGGCGAATATCTAAGCTATCCCTAGGAACCTATTTATAGGTTTCTGTTATAGTTTTTGGAAATTTGTCTTTACCTATTAATATTTTGAAAAACATACAAAATCATATGTAACTTTAAACAACAGTATCTCAGAGATTTCTTAACAAATGAAGACAACTCAAACTGCATTTAAATTGTATTGTTGTCATCTTCAACCAAAATATTTATAAAATTATTAAAATTCTGAAAAAATGCATTTTAATGCAATTGCATTTTTTAGATGCAATTTTCGTTGAATATACCACCTAATGGATATGGAATTATTTAATTACAATTAAAATTCAAATTTTTAGAAAATTCTATTTAAATATTTTCATACACAAGACAAAAATATATTAAAAATATCAAATTATTACTAAATGATAATTTTCTCAGCATCCTCTCATGGTCCATTCTAAATTGTTTATATGTTGTTGCCAATAATGATATGCACAATGTTTAATAGACTTTTTAAGAAAACAATAAAATAACATTTAGCTTTTAGTAGATATTCAAACAATATTTATTGTTGAATCAATAAAATTTTTAATAAAAATTTCTATATATATTTTTTTAAATATTGCATATTTTGCAATTAAAGCAAATAATCTAATAATGCTTGTGTAAATTCAGAAAATGCTGATCCTTTTTAATTTGTATGTTATATAAACTACTAAATCGACCTAAAAAAATAAATCCAATCGCTATTATAGTTTAATTGACAACTATTTCCAAATGACAACTATTTACTCGTGCTAGATGTGGTGATGATATCTAAAAGTGGTGATTTTGATGTATATGATAAGGAGATTGGCAAAAAGTCTCCAAATCTGCAAGAAGTCCTTGCAGAATTGTTGCATGTAATTCAAACAATAGTTTCCAGACATGTAAAAGCACTTGGTTCATTTAAAAGCAAGGAAATTAGGTGCCACGGTAGCAGAAGCCAAGATATGTCGTAAGGAAACTTAGCATGTCTGCATCGAGTTGTTACGGGCGATGAAAAGTGGATCCATTATGATAATTCAAAGCACAAAAAATAGTTTATGAAGCCCGAACAACGATCACGGGATATCTGTATCGAACACAATTAATTCGTTTGAAGGGAGCATAGAAGGAAAAACTTTCGTGCAGCTGTCTATAAAGACCGACATTTGAAAATTAACTCACTAGATAATATGGATGGGAGATAATAAAATTATATTGCTTACGTATAGTTATTTTATGATATCAAATACATTTATAGTCACTTGTTTTCGAATTATCTGAAGGATACATAAATTTTAATCGTTGTTAGAAAAATCTATAAGGAAATAGGGATAACTTACCTTTTTACGTCTTCAAATGTTGTATTTCATACCTTTTCCTCATTTTTATAATTTTATTTTTTATTTTACTGAAATTATTATTTTAATGAAATTATCAATACATCAAATTGCTTTGGTTTTGTGTCCTATTTTTAAAATCGCTTTCAACCAATAAAATGTAATGTTAAATTTATTTACAACCAAATAATGATTTATTAAAAAAATATTTTAGCTATAAATTTTCTGTGTAATACAATAATGTTAAGTAAATAAACATAAATGTTCGTGGCATAACCGGAATATGGTTACAACACATTAAAAATAGAGTTAAAGAAAAAGCCATTAACAGCCTCAGAATAATATTTGCAAAGAATATTCAGAAAGGCTTCATCGTCTAGATTAATATTTTTCACGAATTTAAAAATAACATTTGCTTAATCTAATTCGTGAATTATCGATCATTCAAATTCAACGTAAAAACATGTTTCAGGTATCCTTTTAAAGATAATTTTATTACCTTTAACCATGAACCTATATAAATATTGTAACATAAATATTCGTATTTTTATAAAGACAATTTATCTTAATTTAGAAGTATTGTAAATCGCGAACCGTCGCGGAAATCATACTAAGACTTGGTATTTGCGTTACCAGTGTTAATTTTAATATTCTTAAAAAATATCATTAAATTTGGACAATTCGTAGAAGCAATTGGTGATTTTTCTGTTTGATTGTAAACGAAACAACACAAGCTGAAATGAATTTTTGTATTTATTTTGACATTTTTTATAATAATTCCTAAACTATTGCTAGTCCCAAAATACCGTTTGCCAAGGGTATAGAAAACATTTTCATCATTAACATATATATTTTTTTTTTAAATTTTTAAAAAAGATCATTTTTTAAGATATTTACCCAGAAACTTCGTCATTAACATATATATTTTTTTTTTTAATTTTTAAAAAGATCATTTTTTGAGATATAGACCATTTTAATGTTGAGAGAAATGTCATATTGTACGTCATATTAACAGCAATTGATAGCTTTCATACGACATCTCAATGAATCTTGTAGCATAAATATTTTGAAAGATATTTATACTTTTGTATATACAATAATTTTATGATTGAAATATAAATTTCCTTACCTTTTTTAGTCCCAAATTTTATACATAAATATTAGTGATTCAATATGAACTATTCAATAAAATTTTTTATTTAGTGATACTTTTACATTAGTGGAGAAATATTTCTTGAACTAAAATACTTAATGAATAAAAAATTTTACACTCGACTAAAACTGAAAAAAGTTCATTATCACTAAATTAATTTACTGGAAAATTGTTTTAGTATAACTATCACACTATAGGTTAATGAGGCTGATATTTTTCAATTCACCACTAAAGAACAAAGATTGTAGTGAAAAATTTTTCACTATAACTTACTATTAGTAGAAACTGGAAATTTAGTACACTACCCCTAACTCTGTTTAAGTAACACATCAAATTATTCAAAAAGCATGGGGCCTGTTCGTAAATGCATCACTGCGCTGCATATTATGCGCAGTACGTTCGAAAATGCAAACGGCGCTATTGTTGCAATAGTTGAATGTTCGAAAATGCTACATTAAAGCATATTATGCTCAAATATACACAAAATACTAATTATAAAAATGGCTGATGCATTAACAAAAATGTTATTTATTTAAGGAATTTGCAGCATTTGCAACAGTTGATTTACATCAGCAGTGCAAACTACTCATATGATGCTGTGCAGTGATGCATTTACGAACAGGCCCATGTTTGATCAATTTTTTAAAACTAAATTTTGTATATCGTGGTTGCACTTTGAATTAGGTCTAAGCTTTTTAAAAACTCTTCAAGAGACATGGTAAATAATTTATTTTTGGTTTGAGTGATACAAAATTACATACTCATCATTTTAATATGAATTTCTTCGGACTTATTAGATACTGCTAGATTTTCATAACAGGAATTAATATAATTTATTTTTAATTAAAAATAAAACATAAATAAAATTAATTTGATAATGAAAATAGCCTTAACATATAAAAACCCTAATTTTTAATGTTGACAATTTGTTTACGATTTCAAATAGTCGATTTTGACGATTTTTTCTCAAAATTTGACTATTTTGCACCAAATTTATCTGGCAACTACCGTTTTCTCCACGAAAATAATAGAGAGAATAAACAAATATAAAATAATATAAACAAAATGCTGGCGTTGTTGAAAGAAATAAGAAATTTAAAAGCTTTTAATTTACTCTCTTATTTAATGCAACACTCAAACTTCTCCTACTCTCATAATTGTTTGTTTTGGTCTCTTGATGGTTTGATTCCTTTCCACTCTCAGTATTTTTTTGCTATCATTTTTTTTTTTTCTTACATATAAAAATAAGCAACCACAGCTCCCTCCCATTTCCTTATCCTTAATTATGACGTCAACTGAAAATTGACATCAAGTTTGAAACTGTTAGTTTTATTTTTATTCGTTTTCTTCTTTTTGTTTTACTTTGGCTTACGATGAGTTGTTATTTTTTGTCAGTTTTATTGTTGTTCCTTTTTCAATGTTGACTGATGCCAAGGTCTGATTATGGTACTTGGCAATAAACGACGGATACCATTCGTTTAATTTTACTACCATTGTGCCGGATTTTCAATGGAAACCGGGAGTTTAAATAAAATACTCACATAGACAAACTCGTTTATTGTTAAAGAACGCAAAAGAATGAACCCAGCAAACATTTTCTATTGAGGAAGTCACTAAGAAGAGCCTTACACAAGTTTTGTAAAAATCATCTTCCGTCGGGAGAGCTGTTCTTCATAGAAGTGTCTTACAGAAGACTCGAAGAAGACAATTCTAGAAGCATCGAAAGAAACTCATCTAGATGACAGTTAGATGATTCTCACAGAAGTGTCATCTTATTATCTTCTGGAAAATAATTTTGCACGTATACTATTCATGTATTTATAATTAATATTTTAAAATTATTTTTATTACAAAAGAAATTCAGAGATGTTCTTCGATTGGCATTACGGGTGCCGCAAAAAGTACACCTCAGATAGCACTGGACATCATTCTCCATCTTCTTCCAATTGAGGAATTCGTGAGAGGTATAGCTGTGCGGGGCTTATTTAGACTGAAGGAATTGGGATTAATAGGGAGCTTCACAGCATGCTAGCATACTTAATGAAGTCAAGTTGAATGGTCAAACATTATCCTCGGCCTACCAAACGGATTATGTAGGTACTATAATTGACTTCGAGGCTACTCCTGTTATTGAAATCCCTAGTAGGTACCTCTGGATTGGAGTGGAGAAGCTCCACGGAGGGTGTGCTACCTTCACGGATGGCTCGAAGATGGAAGTAGACTCAGCTGCTGGTGTTTATTTCATGGGAACAGATATCAAACGATCTTTTAGATTGTCTGGCAGAAATGCAAGGCATTGATAAGGTCCTAGGATTACTGGAGGAGAATGTTGAGAGGGACACTGAGGTAACTATCTAAGTGGATAGTCAGGGAGCACTGATGGCAATGACAAGTTACTGTGTCAGATCCAAATTAGTGCTGGAGTGTAGGAAGGAATTTAGGAGGCTAATGGATGCCTACAGAATAAGGCTTTGTTGGGTTCCTGGCCACTACGATTTTCTCGGCAATGAAATAGCCGATAAGCTAGCTCGTAGAGGCTTTGATTTGGACAGGTCTTTTATGGAGGTATCGGTTAGGATTCCGATTGGGTTATATTTCATGGCCATAAGGGAATGGACTATAGGTAGAACGAGTGATGGTTGGGGGAGATCGGACTGCACGGTATCTAGAGCGTTATCGCCTAGTCTTAAACCAGGAGATTCGAAGCATCTTCTGGACATTAGTCGTGTGAACCTAAGGATCATTGTTGGCATGATTACTGGTCACCTTGCAAATAGGGAATATGACTAGTAAGTGGGACACTACCGCGTCAGATTTTTGCAGGACGTGGGATGATGTAGAGGAGCTAGAGACAGTGGAGCATATACTCTGTCACTATGTAGGGCTTCAGCGAAGTAGACTGAGGTGGTTTGGGAGCCATATTCTGCAGGAACTAGAGGAGGTTACGGGTGACGAGCTTGGCAACCTTATAGGGTTCGTAATGGGAATAAAGTAGCTTAGAGGTAGTCAGAGTTGATTTGATGGGTCTTAAATCCCACACCTTTCTTATTTTTCTTATATTTTGTGCATTTCGAACAATCTTCCGATAATCATCTAAAAGTCAATAAGAAGTGATGTCTGGAAGATTTGCAACAAATTTCTCTTTTAAATGTTTGAAGGGAAGATTTCAACAACAATAACAAAATAATAAAGAATAAACATTACAGAAAAAAATTTAAAAAATAATAAAATATGAAAAGAGGGTGGTATATATGTATGTATATCAATTATTTATGTATGTTATTTTGTATCTTTGAGAAAGTACCCAGAAGAAATTTACTTACATACCTGGTAAGACAACATATTACATTGTCAAAAGGCGGTACCTACTTATAATTCGTGTGAAAAACTCTTTACGTTTATATGGCAATGTCCACGAATTCATGGGTCTTACACATCTCTTAAAAACTATTTGTTGAATACTAGGAGTCAAATAACGCGTAAAGGAAAATCCAAAAAAAAAAGTAAAAGTTAGCTCAATTGGGATTTGAACATAGGCAATCGATTAACCGTCATTCGGTTATCAGATTAATTTTGGTCCACTAACTCTTCGAATAATTTAAAATTACCAATTATCGAATAACGAATAAACCGATTAATTTGTGCCGATTAACAGATTAACCGTTTTTTTAAGTTTTAATTATAGAACATTTTTTATTCTAAAGAAACTACATCTTGTTTTTAAATGTCTATTATATAGAACGTTTAATAAAATGCAGCATATTACAATATCATACCTTCATAAATACTTAAATTTATGACAATCAAAATTGTAAAACACAGTTTCGAGCAGCGTTATTGTTGGGCAACTTTAGTCGCCAAATTACCCCTTTTTCAAGCAGCTGGCCACTTTTTTTGGTACCTTTTTTAAAATATTGCGCTTTTTTGAAGGCAATACACATTGGAGAAAAAAGGGGCTTTACGACATTAACTAAATCGTAAGTTTTTATAAAAAGATATTGATGTCGTTGAACAGAAAAAGATTTTGGCATCTTGAAAATTTTAAAAAAGTTATATGTCACATTTGTAAAACCAAAATAAAAATTAAAAATATGGTCAGATTTTTTTTTTAAATTGAACTTGCATAGTTTTATGGAATCTTTAATAGTGCTTATTAAACGCAAAAGTGATAATATTTTACCACATTCAAGTGTTTGATATGACACTAAATAATAAACTAAACCGATTTAGAGGTGTCCGTCAGTCCATCCAACCGTTATTAATGTAAACGACCTGATCATATAGTAGATATAGTTTACAATTTGCAAGAAATCTTAATGAAACTTGACACACAAATTCCTTTCCAAGGAAGACTCAGTTTCTATTTAAGTGAAAATTATGGTATTTAAATTTCACATAAGGCTCCCCATTGAAAATCATTTTTGAAAAATCATACGTATATGAATGCTGTTATCAAGATCAAATTTAGCAGTTAATTATATCAGCTCGTTTTACTATAGAAAAATTTAATAAATAACCGGTAAGTTTTAAGAGTCCTAATTATAAACATTAAAATGATTATTTGCACGATATTAATCTTTTATTTGTTTTTTTACATTACTAAATAGTATAAAATTAAAAGCCAATGCTGAAAAATTAATTATAAATAATTTTGAATATAAAAATGTACACAAATTAAATTAAGAATTTTATATTTTTTTCATTTTATCCTGAATTTTTTTAATTTAAAAAATTATTCATTTCAAAATGTTCGAAATATCTCAACCCATTATATATTAATTCCAACAAAGAAATTAATTATTTTGCGAAATTTTAACTTTTTAAATTGAACTTTCTATTGAAAAACTGTTCAAAAGACCCCTCTGTGCAATTTGCTAAATGGCGAAAAACTGAGTTATTCGAAATATCTTGACCCATTATATATGAGTATTAATTCCAACAAAGAAATTAATTACTTTGATATTGTTGCACAATATAAACCAATTATAAAAGGTCTGAAACTGTTAGATACTAAAGTTAATGATAAAGTTGATGAAAAACTATTTAAAATATCAAATGCCGAATCTTTTTCGACCGGATTGGAAAAATTTAAAAACACATATGATGAATATTCATAATTTATTTATTTATTTATTTATTAGTTTCAGTCTATGGATACAATATTGTTCTTACAGACATCATAATTTAATAGACTCGCTAACATATTTATACCCTACACCAATATAGGCGGTTCAGGTATTATGCGTTTGTGCTGATGTTTGTAAAGCATAGAAAAAGTTATCCAACACCCAGCTTAAAGTATACCAATGGCTGGCTGTCCATGTAAACTTTGTGCACAAAATACGGGTCGCAATTTTAAAGATAATGCAATGAAATTTGGCACGTGGGACTTTTATAATGCATGGACGAAGTCTGTTGAAATTGGTGATGATCGGTATTTATTTCACCTATCCCCCATATAAATGTCCACCCGGAATAGGGTTTTAACGATCATAAATGCCTTAAAAATAGGAATATTTTAATGAAATTCAGTGCAAAGAAGTTCTGTATAAGTATCAATCTTCGCACCAAATTTTGTGAAGATCGGTCCCCAATTGACCATGGCTCCCATATAAACTATTCCTCCGAAAATCACTTTAATTAAAGTTAATATTCGACAAAAACAAGTTTAATGTAAGTAGTAACAACATTGCCAAATTTTATCAGAATCAGTTCATAATTTACCATAGTTCCCATATAAACCCACTTACAGGAATCACCCTAAAGTGTATAAAATCATCTAGATGTTAGTATCAACGCATTATTCTGTATTTGTACATTTTATTTTACATTTAATAAAATTGACCACAGGTGTAATATAAGTCCCTTCCCGAATTTGTATGTTTATGTTTTATTTACCACACAATGGTGAAGGGTATCATATAGTCCGTGTTGACCGACTACATCTTTCTTTCTCGTTTTAAATTTAAATAGAATATTTTCTTAAATAATCTCATAGCTTTTGTTAAAGGTTCATTCAATGTTCAATGTTCTATGAATATTTATATAAAAGAAATAATTATTTTGCTTTAAAGGCCTAAGAGGTATATATAGTTTTATGGTATGAAGCAAATCAAGACAATCAATTAATCCACAAATTATAGCATAAGAAATTTTACGTCTTATTTCTAAAGTCTTTATAGAAACCAAGGCACACTTATCAGGGTATGTAGGAGTAGCAATTTGAGGGTTTAAGAATAAAAAGTTTAAAAATTAAAGTGTAAAATTTATAAATTTTACCTGAAGTTTTTCAATTCTATTTACATGTAATTCCATGATGCATATTCCAATCTAGATCTTACAAAAGATATAAATAGAACTTTTTTTTGTATAACGATGAAAATTAATAGAATTACGGCGTAAAAAACTTGACATTGAAAAACCTTTTTAGATATAATATAATTTAAATGATTATTAAATGATAATTTTCTATCATTATTATCATTTTCTAAATGTTTATGTGTTCTGTATCGGGATAAAACAGTATTACAGCATCTATGATAAGTCATAGAAAATCATTTGTAAACCATATCGGACTGACCAAGAACTCACCCCATTTAAATCGTCTTGGAGTTTGAAAATATCATTGGCGTTAGAAATTATTTTAAATGTTAAAATCATCGGCATACAATAAGTATTGAGACTTTCTAAAACATAGGTCAATGTTATTAGTAAATAAAGCGTGATCCAATTCGAGGTTCCCT
Source organism: Protocalliphora azurea (assembly GCA_932274085.1). NCBI lineage: Eukaryota > Metazoa > Arthropoda > Insecta > Diptera > Calliphoridae > Protocalliphora > Protocalliphora azurea. Next base: position 139,976,987 of record OW026521.1, on the reverse strand, counting down.
ACTTTTTTAAAGAAAAGAACACAGAAAATTCAAATTTAATGGGGAATGTTTATTATAATTTGAAAGAATATACTTTGGCATTTATTTTTTGAAAATTATGTCTACCAAATGTTAGCCTTTGAGTCCAATTTTCGATGACTGGTAACTGGCGAATGACACGCGTGATGTTTTCCTCCAAGGCCTGAATCGAAGCGGGTTTGTCCGCATAAACTTTAGACTTTACATATCCTCACAGGAAAAAGTCTAACGGTGTGATATCACACGATCTTGGTGGCCAATCGACCGGCCAAAAACGTGAAATTATGTGCTCACTGAAGTGTTCTCTCAATAAATCCATTGATTGATGCGATGTGTGGGAAGTGGCGCCGTCTTGCTGAAACCAAATGTCGCCGAGATCACGAGCTTCAATTTCAGGCATCAAGTAGTCGGTTATCATGGCACGATAACGGTCGCCATTGACGGTTATGTTCGCACCGGCATCATTTTTAAAGAAATATGGACCGATGATTCCACCGGCCCGCAAACCACACCAAACCGTTGTTTTTTCTGGATGAAGTGGCAGTTCTTGAATCTCTTCAGGTTGCTCTTTATCCCAAATGCGGTAATTTTGATTGTTTACAAACCCATTGAGCCAGAAATGGGCCTCATCGCTGATTAAAATTTGCCTCGAAAACGTTGGATCTTCTTGGAACTTTTCAAGAGCCCATAGAGCGAAGCGATGTCACTTGAGAAGGTCGTGCGGCTTCAGTTGTTGCACAAGCTGTATTTTGTATGCTTTCAATTTAAGATCTCGACGTAAAATGCGCCAAGTCGTTCCATACGTCAGTCCGAGTTGCTGCGAACGGCGCCAAATCGACTCTCCACGGTCTTCGTGTACACTATCAGCTACGACCGCTATATTTTCTTCACAGCGTCCTGTACGTGGTCTATTCGGTCGAATATTATCCAATAATGAATGCTGGGTCTTAAAATGGGTGATGGTGTTGCGAATAGTACGCTCAGTAGGCCGATTATGTTGACCATAAGTTGAGCGAAGTGTACGAAACACATTCCTCACAGAACGTGAATTTTCGTTATAAAGTTGAACGATTTGTAAACATTGTTCAGGCGTAAGTCTTTCCATTATGAAATGCCAAACATTACTAAACTAAAATAACATGACAGCATGACACGACTCACACGTGATCTGTCAAAAAAAGGCTATTGAAAAAAGTATCTCTAATTGAATCACCCATTATATTAAATAACAGAGGATCCAAAAAAATACTACATTGTCGAATACCAGAAGAAGGAATAAATGTTATAGAGCAAATACCATTAATAGAAAATACGGATTGTCTATCTCATGGTGTAACCAGTACAAGGTGTCATTATAAGTTCAGCTGATTATTTTTTTTTTTTTCTTATATTCTTGAGTGTAAGAATGAAATGTTAAATGTTTTTTTTTTACGTTTGCATATATTGATTTGTATACAAACAAAAGTAAATTATTTCAGTGGTTAAATTTATATTTTTATTAAAGTAAAAAGAATTTTGTTTTTAATGTTTTTATAAAATTGTTGCAATTTAGTCGTATTACTTTGCAATTTCAACTATCATTCTTTTGTTTGAAGTTTCAGTCCACGAAAAAAAATGGCTGCTATTATTGCATTGTTGCCTTTATGCATATACCCTGTTAAATTGTTGTACCATGGTCTATCCGAAAAGTAATAATGAAACCAAGATAACCTTCCGGAATGAATACCAAATTTATATAATTTTAATAATAAAAACTCATGTGGCATTCAGACAAATTCCTTAGCAAAGTCTATGTAAATTGCATCAATTCGCATAAGGTCTTCAAAACTATCAACGCAATATTTGGTAAAAACAGTAAAATTAGTAGAAGTTGATCTTCCAGTCATAAAATCAAGTTAAAATAAAGAAATATGGCCCTTTACATTGTGCAGGAATTTTTTAAAGATATATAATAAGCAAAATTGTAGTAAATTTCAACTTTTTAATAAAATAGCCATTGCTTAAAGATTTGTTAAAAATAATTTTCAATGGTAGACATAATGAAGAAGAACATTTCTTTATTAAAAAAAAGCTGGTAAACCATCATTATCACCCTTAAATGAATTAGAAAGCCTGACAATACCTTAAGCAACATTTTCTTCTTCTTTCATTTAAATCAAAATTTATCATACTGTAAATTTGCATCATTAAAATTCGATTTAAAATAGAATGCGAACAAGTTCAATGAACTAAGTCGATTATTTGAAGTTAAGTTATTATAGTTCATACATAAAGGTTTAGGTGTAGGAACAATTTTTTTTTAGAATTTATAAAAGTCCAAAATCGTTTTGAATTGTACTTTAAGTTATTATTAAGACTCATAATATACCGATTTTAAAGAAATTTCTAGGGAAAATTAAAGTCTTTTTTGAATCGAAGAAATTGTAGTTTATAAACATTATTTCATTTGTGGAATTATATTTTTGTAATATTTACTTCTGCTTTTTTTTAATTTTTTGAGTCGTTTGGTATAAAATGGAAGCTAATACATCAATCCAATATTTAATGTACTAATAAGCATTTTTAATGTATTAATGTCACATTTATTATAATTATAACGTATTGTTATAATTAGATAGATATTGATAAAATTCAATATTAATTTCTAACGGAAAATGATGAGAAGTAGATGGTGATATTGGAAAAGCACATAAATTTAAGGTAAACCTCAAATATGGGCTAAGAAATACTAAATCAAGAATTTAATTTATTATAAAACGTATTTGCAGTAAGTCAATACTAAAAAATGAAACAGATAGATTTATCTCAAAAGATTTATTTGCATTATTGGGTAAAAATACCTCAGAGTATTGTACTTATGATCAAACAATATATCACCAAGATTAAAATCTCCAATAATATATATATATATATATATATATATATATATATACTATATATGTACTGACTAAATTGATCAAGTAATGAATCCATATAAGATAAACGAATGTTTCTACAGTGTAGAAACTTTTTAACAGCTATAAGTACATCTCATTCTCTATTAAAACCAGTTTTTTTAGTATCTCTATCTTTACGACACACTACATATGTGTATGGATTAAAGAATTCTTCACTATAAACGTCGATTTGGATTTTTTGTAAAGAAAACTTAAAAGGGTGTACTTTGGTGGCAGCTATCCAAAGTTCAGGCCGAAAAAGTTGTTCATAATAAAGTGCTAAAACGCCAATTTTAAAGTTAACAAGCTTGAGATCATTGATAAAGGAGTGCTTTTTTCACAATATATTCTCATTTTCAATTTGTAAATGCTTTTTAATATACGATATTATATTTTACTCTTATTTATTTCAATTTATAGTTTATAGCAGTTCCTCGGCCAAACGTCCTTTTTTCTAAATTGTGCAAAAGACTTGTTAACATGCTTTCAGCCCTAAATTCATTAGACGAGGATTTAGGAGACTGGAATCCGAGTGAAGACCTTGTACAGAAGTAGAGAAGTACAATTTCTAAAAAATAATTTTTGAGTATTCATGACTTTAATTCACCCAGAATACAATACCTTTTGCTTTAATTCTCTACTTTTCATTATTATATTAATCATGAAATATTTGAAAATAATTCTTTAAAGCTATTGTATATGTATTTTAAAGTTTTATTATATGTCAGTTAATCTGTTATATGCAAGTGAATTACAATCAAACTTATTTAATAACGCAAAATTTAACCTTATTTACAAATGAAACAATTTTAATTAAAAAAATGAATTAAAGTAATTTTAGTTAGAAAACTCCATATATAAAAACGTATAATGCTCTCATATTTGGAACATTATTATATGAAAGCATATAGAGTATAAATATTAGTTTTAAACTATGAGAATTTTCAATCGTTTTTCCTTATTTTCGCATTAAATGTTCAATTAGAATTGCATTACTTTAAGTTTACTTTTAGTAACAGTTTTTATTAATGATACAACATTTTTGGTTTTCATTTTTATTAAATAAACAAATTTTAAAGAGCTGCATTTGGCCCTTTTTTTAATACTCTTTTTTCGGACACTTTTTAAAAATTATCAATGATAATGTTGTTCTCGAGTACAATAACTTTAAGTTTGTATAAATAAGTCTTTAAAATTTTAATTTTCATTAACAAAAAACACCAATACCAATTTTGACGTTTATAAAAAAAAATGAGTACCACACAGAAAATAAAAAGAGTTACAATAAAAATTATCAAATAAATCTGAATTAGGAGAATATTTTGCAGTACAGGGTTAAAGCATTTGATACACATATGTACGTTATGTTTCTAAATAACTACTAAAATAAATTAAATAGTATAATGTTATTTATATGCCTTACATTTATTACTTAAAGTATTCTGTTAACCGAACAATTTTCCATTAATCGGTTATTAACCGATCAACATTTAGCCTCGAATAATTATTTGTCGAATTAACCGATTAATATGAAAACCTGAATAGTTGAACACCCTACTACTGTTTTACTTACTACGCTACGTCCACGTTAAATTTGTGTGCGAATAGTTTTAACATACAAATATAATATAGTAAGAAAAATACGTGTTTAGTTTGGGGTAGAACTACCTTCTACGTGCTAAACAGTTGCTCTAGTAATCTGAGCCATTGCAGAACTAAATGAACTTGTTATTCACTAGTAATTAGTTATTATTGACGACTCTTTACCAGATAATGAGTTTAGTAAGTAGTAGTCATAACCAAAAGCCAAGAAATTGTTGCTGTCTCAAAATGAAAGGTTTCGATATTCCCAAAACAAATGAAAATTTACTAATTATAAGATACCTTTTCTGAAAATGTTTGTCCCAAAAAGGTCCTTATTTAGGTTTTTGATTTTTTTCATATTTCTGCTAAATGAATAATATGAACATTTAAAAAAAAATTCATGTTTTAATTTCTTGCATACAAATATCTGACGCAATAACATCTTATATTAGTTCCACCGAAACGGTTTTCTCCTTTCTTTTTTTGATAATTATAAACAATAAATTGAATAGTAAAAATATTCAAATATTATATATGTATGTGTGTAAAAATACATGTTTATATTTTTGTTTTTTGTTGTCTTCCCATTTTAATTTATTAAGTATTTTAGGCACGTACATGCACAATACATACATACATATATATATATATATACCTATCTAATGTTTCCAATAAAACAAATACAAAGAAAAAAATTCGTAGGTGTTTACAAAATTAAAACACACGTATGCACATACATATGTATATGTTATATTTAATAACACCCCAGGCGATACAAATTTCAAGGCTTCCATCATGCAGGCCTTCTATAAGGTCTATTTGCACTTTCTTAAAGATGCAGTTGCTCATACTAGCCTGCCTTATATATCAAGGCTTCCAAGGATGCCTGTTCCTTGCCTTCTAAAAGATCCTATAGAACTTACTACTTCTCTACCTTTAGAAGAAAAGTAAGTATATCTGTGGATTTTGACAAAATGACTTAACTCAAATTTAAAAGTTTTTCAGGAGACCTAAAAAATATTTAAAAAACCAACAATTTCTATGGAAATATACATTTTTGGACAAATTGTCTTGTTTCTACTTGAGATGTTTTGCCAAAAGTCCACAGATAATCTTTTTTTAACGCCGAATTGTTATATATTTTAAGTTTTAAACTTTTTAAAACAATTTGAAATGAAACAAGTTAGAGTACTATTTTTTATACCCTTCATCATTTTACTTTTTTATACCCTTCATCAATTACTACCAAATAAAAAAAAACTAATGCCTTAAAGTATGCTGTCATTTTTTGCAAAGTAAAAAGATATAAATACAAAAAACTATTAAATAAACAAAAAAAAACAAGTTAGAGCATCATATTCAGCTGTGCCGAATCATTTATACCCTTCGCCACTTTACCCAAAAATAATGCCTTAAAGCACGGTTTTCCAAATGGGGTACGTAGTAACTTTTTAGGGGGTCCGTTAAGAGGTCTGAAATAGAGAACAAATTAATTTTTTTGGAATAAAAGTTTTAAACGTATCAAAGAACGAATTGAGGTATTAAAATATGTAATAAAGTCATTAAGTTCTTATGTATATTGTCCAGTACTCATGAGTATTTTCCGAGGAATAGAAGCCTGATTGAGAAGTTCTACTTTATTATTATTATTATTATTATTATTATTATTATCATTATTATTATTATTATTATTATTATTATTATTATTATTATTATTATTATTGTTATTGTTATTATTATTATTATTATTATTATTTTCTTTTTAATATAAGCAATGCGGAAAGCCATCGTATTTTGGTACTTAGTTGAAACAACTTGTAGTGTGCGGTTTAGACGATTTAAAAGAGATGGGATTTCTGCAAACAATCTTATTATTTGTTGTTAATAAAATCAAAAATATTTCAAAAAAATCGCGTAAAATTTGGACCCGCTATAAAAATAAGAGTTTTAATCTTTGATCGGATCGTTTTAAAAATTTTTCATATCTGAGGTGTCCAATTTTAGACTCTGTGGACTCGCCACCGGCAGGTCTGTAAAAAGTCCAAACTCTAAGCTTAAACTCGCCTACACTTCTACTATCACTATGTAATATTCAATTTAAATCGGACCAGCCGCTCCGAAACTGTATATTTATTTCCTTTGCATTTTTTGGATCACACTCTGTATACTGCTTACTTATACAAAAAACAAAAACAATACTGATAGTTATAGCAATGCTTCAGTTTATATACATAAATGTTTGTGTGTGTTTATTTTCAATAGATTTTTTTTCAATTTTTTTTTTTTTTTTTTTTTTTTTTTGTTTATAGACCGATTTAGTTGATTAAAAAACAAATAATTTAGAAAAATATTTGTGACCGTAGTAGTCCCTAGCTTATATGATATACATATATAAAAAGAAGGGCCTTTTTAGACCTTCTTTTTACCGCTGGGTTTCTGGTTTGTTAATAATACGTACTGTGGTCGTAATTTCTGCGAAACATAAATTCTTTATTTTGTTTTTGTATTTTTATTTTATTGCGTTATAATATTGTTTCAACGTAATTAAATATTATAATTTGTTTTTAAACGTGTAATTTTTTTCTTTTTAATCTAGAATTCTATCAATTAAAAATATTTGTATTTAAATAATAAACGTTTTCCGTGAATTTACATAAAAATTTCATTGTAAATTAATTTATAAATATAAAGGTCATGTTTATGTTAAACAAATAATTAAGCTAAATAGAATTCTAACATAATAAATAATATTAAACAATTTCGTTAATGGAAGTGCTGATAGCTATTTAAGTTGAAATAAATATAATTATATTCAATAAGCTTTTCTTAAGAATTCTTTCGAAAAAAAAAATCCTTATTTCGTAAGTATAGATAAAAATTCATAAATATATCACAAGACCTCTTGCTTTTTAGTTGACAATATATTGACAAATGTTGTTCAGTTTCCTTTCTACATACCTTGAATATTTAACTGAAATTATATGAAATTTAATAAATATTTCATAATGACATAAATTTCACATTTTAACCACAATAATGTTCACAATAATTAGGAATGTAAAGATGGAATGCATTTGAAATGCAAACTCACAAAATATATTAATAATGAATTGTGGTGGTCATTTTGGTTTTCAACCACATATTCCAGTAAGTATTTTGGTATTTTAAATTAAAATCATAATAAACATAAGAGAATTTGACAAAACGGGTAAACAAAAATGTCATAACAAATATAAATCAAAAGGATTTAGTATTATTAAATAGGGTAAAAACAAATTTGTTCATCCATTAGTGTTTATAATCAAATTTACTTTGCAATAAATCTTATAATCTATGATTTTATATTTATTGTTTTTAAATAATATAAAAAATTGATATAAAGATTATTCACTATAGGAAGGAAGGAAACGTTATCATGCATCCGACGATTTCCATGAAATTCGTTATACACACTCACTACAAACAAATACAAAATTCTTCAAAATTTTTCAAATTCTTTGTAGTTTAATTTTCAAAGTTCACTTTTTTCAATTTTTTTAATCCATATAATCCATATATTTTCGGACCTATTTGTCCGGTTGAAACTGATGCCAAATAAATATAGTGTCTAATTATTTTAGTATAACGTTTTTACTAAGATATGAAAAGAAAAGGATAATGTTCTTGTATCAAGGATATTCAAAAAATCATATCTTCTATTTTTTAAATTTTTTTTAATGTTCCTTAAAGTGTTGGCTACAATATATAAAAACTTTAAAATGGTACCATAGGGGATGCTCAAAAAATTAACATTTAGTAAAATTGGATAATAATGTTCTTGAATGTATTTTTTATTTTATTATTTTTTTTTTTTTTTTTAAATATTTGAAATATAGATCTGAGGTGGTATATTCAACGAAAATTGCTCATAAATTCAATTTTTTTTTTCAGAATTTAAACAATTTCCCAAATATTTTAGTTGAAGATTCTTCTTGTCATCTTCATTAAATGCAATTTGAATTGTCTTCATCTGTTATTTTTATGATTTTTAAAGTTCTTAAAAATATATAGATAAATTAGTAAATTTTAGGCTAAAGCAGAAACTTATAAACAGATTCCATAGAATAGCTCAAATATTCGTCATCAATCGAAATAGTCAGTTAGAAATCGACGCTTTATTTTCAAAATATTTCCATTTGGCCTCACTATGAATCTAGATTTCAAGGATTATTTTTAAAGTTATTATTCCCCACAGATATACTCAAAAAATATTATATACAAATTATAACTGAAATAAATGTTTTTTTTTTTTTGTCATCCTCCCATTCTAAGTTTTTTAAAATTTTCCTTAAAACGTTGGCAACACATTTTAAGGAAATTTTTAAAGAAAAATTATAAAAAATAGATATGAAGATATAATTTTTTAAATATCATTGATGCAAAGATTTCATTATTATTTCTTTTCTAAAATGTGATTTTTGCAAAAACTATCACTTATATTTCCTAGCAAAATTTGATTTTATTGTGAAAAATATAAAATGAATTTTATAGCTAAACCAGGACTGATAGAGTAAAAAATTCAAAAATCTGCGATCGCTCATACTTCCTACAAAAAATTTCAATTTTCAATGAAAAAATATACATTTTATATAGAGGTAAAGCCGTTCTCTCTTTTCGTCGCCATATTATTCTTTTGACGTTTGAACATTTTATTATTTTATTGTGCTGCCACATTTTCTTTAAAAAAATCGAGTTTTTTTCTTGTCCTAATTAATTTTTTTTTTTTTGTTGTAAACAACTACATATTTATTTAATTATTTAGTATTTGGCAAATTCAAGTTCATCGACTTTCATTACAAAGTTTAGACATTATATTCATCTCTAATAAAAAAGGTGGCCCACACGTATTATTATGCACATACACCTAACCGAGAAGCCATAAATATTTTATATTTATCAATTATAAATAATAACGTAGATAAATACAAAAGACTTTTTATACTACAAAAAAATTTAAAATCTTTTTCTGATTTCTATTTTTTGTTTAAAGAAATAAAAATCATAGAATAAGTCACTGAGTTTTACTTTAAATAATTATCAATAGCACCATGCGACAAATACTGCTTCAATAATTCCAACGCGAAATGAAAATATATCATCAGATTAATTAAATCTCCAAAGAGTTTTTGAAAGTTAGTTCGAATTTCGATTTTATTGACTCTTAAACGGATATATATATATTTATTGGAGAAAACTATGAACTAAAATATAAGTTGGATGCCACGCCCAGTTTTTAGCCCACTTTAAGTAAAAATCAAGTTTGCTTCATTTTTGATTCTACTAAGATAATTCACGAAAAATTTAACATACACAAGGAATAGAAAATATTGTATATTATTAAATTGAATCTGTATGGGTGCCACGCCCCTTTTTCGTCCATTTTTATTATACTGTCATATTTGTTTACCTCTGTCATCAAAATGTTTATTAAATTTGAAATTTGCTTACTAAGAAACAAAGCAACACTTTCATAAAAAAGTGGGCGTGGCATCCAGTCAGTATTTCCTTTAAGGATATACATATGTGACAAGTTTCATTGCAATCGATTGAACATAAGGTCAAGTCAAATAAAGTAAACTGTATTATGGCAAATTATTCTTTTCAATCAATTGATACATGAATTGAAATAAAAGAAAAATAATGCATTTCAATTTAGTGTTTATGTTCATAATAAAAATTATTTATAGACATTAAAATTTTATAATCTATTACTTTATACTCTATCATACGATGTTTGAGTGACTTCGTAGTCATTATTTTAGTGATACATTCATCGCTCTATATTCCCAAATTTAAATAATAATAAAAAATTAATTAAAAATTTTGTTTAAGGTAATACAATGGTCAAAATCCCATATCCAATAATATTGTAAATAACATTTTTAAGTTAAATTTCCTGTAATTTAATAGGTTAGCGAAAAGTACATAAGAGAAACAATTTTTGTTAAAACAAATTACACAATTTTAATAACAATTTCCTAAATATAATTTTTTAATGTTGTAATATGGCAATGATTTTTTCATTTCTTTATAAAAAATATATTTCAAAAAATCTTTCATACTTCAAAGATGTTTTCTATGAGAGAGAACGGTGTTACCTTCTTTTTTTTTATATCATGTTTTATAGCTAACAGCCTGTCTAGACATAACATAATATGTAAGATTTTTGTGTCAGAAAGTGTCAAATTCGCTCTCTGAGAGAATTATTTCAAGTGTAGATTCAAATATTAGTATTATAAGATGTATTATGAGACTGTTGTGATGAGATTTCTCTACACAACCATCTTATAAGATGAACTGTCAAAAAAATACACATATTTGAAATTTTATTTATGTGTGTGCATGTGTATTTTGGAAATTTCTTAAAGACAATGTTTTTTTTTTTTGTAAAATTGTTTCCTTTTAGTGTTTATTTTACATGTTAAAAAACATTTTTATAAAAATTGTGCTAAAAAGTGCTAATTGCTTAAATAAAAAGGACATGTTTACTCTGCGACTGATCAAAAATAATGATTTCTTATAGGATTTATGAGAATACGTGTACCCCTTATTTAATATTTAACATAACAAAAACAAAATGGATACTCTCCTCTGCCGGCGTTATCTAACATATTATATCAGCATTAATCTCAGTTGTAGTACTATGGTAAACAAGCATAGATAAAGCAAGAGGGATGGAAATATGTAATAACTCATATTTTTTTCCAAAATAGATTTTATTATAATAAGCTAAATCATATATTTCTTACCAAAAACAGAATTTTATACTAAAGAGCTAAAAATCAGAGGAAATATATCTAAATTGAAGTCAGATAGAGCAAAAATTATGAAAATCTGCAATCACTCATATTTCAGACCGACAATGGAGAAATGAGAAATTCGTCACGGCAAAGATTAACATAAAATATTTGTGTAATATTTTTATTAATCGTCTTTATGAAAAGACACTAAAAATTAAACAAGACAACACATAATTTTTTTCTACGCACTTGATTTACTGAAATAATAATTTCGATCATATGGCTTCTTCTGTACCTTGATACTCTTTCAATTATGATCTTTATTATTGAATATTCAAACCATAAATTTTTTCGTTTTTTTTAAAGTGCGAGTGTAAGAATTTTCTTTAAAAAATATTACATTTTCTTTAACTTTATTTTCACAAAATTGCATGGTGCGACAAAACAAAAAAAAAGTTGAATACTCTTGGAATGTAATATACTGAAGTAAGTAGATTGTTGTACTATTTTTAGAATTTTCGATATACTCCCAAATCGGTAGTTATATCTAAAAACCCGATTTTTCGGACTCGCAGCTTTAAACATTTTTATCTCGAATACTTGTTGTAGATGGGAATTGTACAGCATATGATTTTTATCAAAGTTGTCAATGATTTTTAAAATCGCAAAATCCAAAAAATTGGTTTTATGAATATAACTCCTCATTTTAAGGGTATATCGAAAATTCCAAAAATGGTATAATTATCTAGTCGTATCTACAAACTACACTATATTATATTCGAAGTGTTTTTCAACCATAACATCGTGTTATTTGTATACTTTTCCTTTTCCCTTTTTCTTTAAACAAATTTATTTAGAACAGATACTATAATTATATTCTATAATAAGTATGATTTATGTAAACCGACATTTCCTACTTGTTTTGCAAAATATTTAAAAAGAAATAAAATAAAATAAAAATATATATATATATATATATATATGTATAAGAAAAATTATAATGATACACCCCATTTGAGATGTCTTTATATATGTTGAACTTATGCATCTTTTGAATTAAACAAAAAAAAAAGTAACAAATATAAAAAATCCTCAAAGCACAAAAACCTACAAATGGTATACTTATTTTTTCAACCAGTGTTACCAGGAGGTAAAAAGGACGCTAAATTGATCTCTAAAAAAGGTCAGAAATGGCTAAATGTTCCAAAAAATAAGGCCAGAAAAAAGTTTTTTCTTTTTTTTAAATTGGGAAACCTTATTTTTATCATTTTTATTTATTAAAAAATATTTTAACTAATTTCAAATTTTAATAAATATAGAAAGGCTGCCAACAATGTTTTGAAGTGAATTTTTTTTTTTTTTTGTAATTTTTGAATTATAATTCCTTTTTTACTAAGCATTTTCAAGATTTTTTTTTTTTTAATATACGTTTAATGAAGTAAGTCCACAAAATAATTAAATTATTTTCAATTTGGTAAATGAAGCGCCGCTGGCAAAAATTTGACTTAAATATCTCGATTTTTTGTGCGAATAAATACACTGAAATGCTTAAATGGATGATTATTTAAAAATAAAATTAGTAATATCAAATAAGAAGTTAGTTTCTTCGTGGTTGAAATTTTTCATTTTAGCATTTTTAAGGTCATTTTAAAAATCAAAAGAGGCTACAAAAAAGCCAAAAGCTAAAACGAAAATTTTGAGACTAAAAGCAATATAAAAAGGCTAGATTTATCTTTAAAAAGGCTAAACTGGCAACACCGTTTGCAACAGCAAAAACCTTATTTAAGATACAATTTAACCTACAATTACTCATTAATATAAAAACAACTTGAACCACATAACAAGAAAAACATATAAAAGTTAAAAGAGAAAAGATGAAAGTAATAATATAATTGTAGCCTACTTTAAGGATGTTAATAGAAAACAGTCTCCCTGGCAAAGAAGAAAAACAAGTTTGCTCACACTAATACATAACACAACGGTTCTTAAATGGGGGTCCGTAAATTTAGTAAAATTTTTAAGGAATTCATAAAGTATACTAAATTTTAATTCTGGATATAATTAAAATTTAGTACAATTTGGGAAATTTATTTATTTATTAAAAAGTGTAACTTTTAAATAGAAATTAGGACATCATGAATCTCATTTTTTATATATTTTGTTTAATACGAAGTCGTGATCTCCAATTTCAAATGATATAATATTAAACTTCTTCTCAAGTGTCAAAGGTTTAAGAATAAACAAAAACTGCGTAAATAAAAGGAGAAATTTATTCACAAATTAAGAAATGTATTCATTTTTAAAAATTATTTCAGACATAATTTTTAAATATATTCGAAATGTGGCTCTTAGACTTAAAAATATAGATTTATAGCTTTGTTACAGTATTAGTCAGATTTGCCAGTTTTAGTCAGAAATTATCAGAAAAACTACAAAATACAAAGAAATTCGGATAACAAATTTTTGATATCGTATTTCAAATCTTTATTATGTTACAAATTATTCCACAAAAGTTGTGGTAGGCCGTTCTTTAGTTGCAATGTCTCAAGGGGGTCGTGAAGTTGATGCTTGTGGGAACCCCTGACATAAACATACTTGTTTTGCTAAATCCACAATTATAGATAGTAACCTTAAGAATTTCCTCTTGTAGTCGCATTAACGTGGATGGTTGTAGATGTTCCTAAAAATAGAACAATATATAAATGAATGTTTAATATACGTAAATATACATAAATAGATAAATAGTTACAAGGGCGTTCCAATTTTTTTTTTTTAACTAGATGATGGCTTTTTTAGAAAATTAAAATGTGAATAATAATAAAATAATTTTCAATTATTAAAAAAAAACAATTTTCAGCTGTTCTCGTAAATTTAAAAAATACGTTGTTAATGTTGAATTTATTACTCTTATTACACTTTATGTCTTAAAATGTTGTTGATGTTAAATCAACACAAATAGAATAATAGAATACTTATCCAATCAAACTGTTATACTACTCATGAAGACATTAACACATTCATAGACTCATATCAGTAATACATACATACATACATACATACATACATACATACATCTATGTGTTAAGAACATCATAGCTTAATATCTATTCTATGTGTAATATGTTTTCATATTTATATGCCTATTTCTATTTCATAATCTAAATTTACTCGTTGCACAAGATTTTAAGTATGTGTTTCAAAAAATTACACGAAAGAAAAAGAAACTAAACAAATTATCAACATATAAACCGTTTGAAGTAATTATACCCCGTATTGAAATATGTATTTAACTGAAATGTTTTTAAGGATTTCGTATACTAAGTATTATGATAAAGCAAATCATTCTTCTACTATGTTAGTTTTTATTCTTAGGGCTATACGGTAGTATCAATAAAAATTATGAAATTATTAACATTTCCTCATTTAATTGCATACTATGGCGTATGTATAACCATAAAAATCGATTAAGTAACACTCTTACGCAAAGTATACATAAAATATGTAAAAACTAGATTATTGCACAATGACACAGATTTTCAAATAAATTTTAATAAACTCGATATGTTTGTATGTATTTCGAACTTGGAACATCGTTAAAGTATGATTCAGGCTCGCATAATCCCTACCAACATTTTCTATGCAAATTTGAACTAAATAGTAAAATCAAATTGTTTCTAACAGTCCAATATGATATAATTTTCTTATCGAAGAAGAGTCACCGTGAGAGAAGAAGTGTGCAGCAATTCTAATAGTTTTTTAATGACACTATTTAATGCATTCCTTGGGTGTCGAAATATTATTATTTAGAAGTGTAAAAAGAATACATCATGTAAAATAAACATGTTTTTAATGCAGTTGGAATATTTCTCATGAATATTTTTGATTGTAATTGATAAATTTGATAAAAGTAACGAATGGGTAAGATGGATGATTTGTCTCGAATCTAAATTTATGCGATCGGTTAAAAAGTGTTGTTGATAGAGGCGCTCAAATTAGGAATTTTTAAAGCGAAATTCTTGAAAATATATAATTTTTGTAAACGATTCAACAGGTCGTTTTTTTTTTTTTTTTTTTGTTTCATTTGAAAATTCTGTTTATTTTAAATAAATCAAAATAAAAACAAGCAAAAAGATATAGTCGGCTATATGAAACCCTACATCATTATGTATTTGCTACAAAATTTGGGCAAAGCTATTATGTTAGGGTGTTCCAAAATTCTTTTTTGTTATATTTATATTTATTGTTATATTTAAGATATTTTCGATCGTTAAACCCCTATTCCGAGAAGACATTTGTATAGAAGCTTATTGAAATAATAGACCGATCGTAACAAGTTTCAAAAGCTTCGTCCTAAAATAATTATTTAATCCAAAGTTCATCAAGATATCTTTAGAATTACGACTTGTATTTTGTTCACAACTCACAGTGTCACATTTGGCAGTTTTAGAACGACAAAAATCCTGACTGATCTTTTATATTCTGTTGGTAGTTAAGATGGTAGATATTCTTACTAAAAATGGGCGGGTAGAATCACTGCCACTCAAGTACTAAAAAATTTTTGTTTTTATTTGAATTTTGAACATTTTTTTAAATAAATTTTATTAAAAAAATTTAATACTTTGAAGGCAGACTTACTAGGACCCGATTACACCAAACTTAATGTACTACATGAATAACAAATTTTTAGTCAATACATTAAAATACCAAACCATACCAAAAAAGTTATATCAATATCTGCAGTATTTTTAAAAGATGAATACTCTAAGTATTTTTTTCGCAATATATTATATGTCTACTAGTAAATGCGAAAAAAAAATAACTCAATTAATAAACTTTTATTTTTATTTCTTTTTGTTTTTCATTCTAATTTGGATAAATATGACACTTTTCAACGTTTACGTGGTCAGCCAGCCATCCAGTCAGAAGGACGGAGGGGCATCGTTAAATCGACTCAGCAAGTCATTCTGACGTCTTCAGTGTTGGCATGTTTTAAATGGAGGACCTTTCGCCACTTTTTTCAAAATGGTTTCCTTTCACAACCGTAAACGATATTTGCAAACTTGTTTTAGCCTCAAAGTCTTAGATATGTTAGATTTAATTTATATCATTTTTGAACATTTGAACAAATAATATGTAAATATTTCTTTTTTTTTGCACTTTTCTCTAAAAAATTTATAAAAATAATAATTTTTTATTAACACGTTTTAAATTAATATATGATAAGACGCAATAATAATATGAAAAATGAAATAATAATACGAAAAATGAAATAATAATACGATAAGATGGGATAACTATATGATAACATATGACAATAATATTATGAAATGGAATCATAATATGACAATGTGGTATAATATTACAATAAGTTAGAATCATAATATAATAACATCAATTCATAATCGGATATAATAGCATAGTGATGTAATGCGTTCAATTATATGTAAAACTAGAATCATAACACGTAAAAACAAACCATAAAATCGGACACAATATGGCAAAATGGATTCATAATAATTATTACTTACAGTCATTTTTATTTTTCGCTGTGATCATATGTTCCAATCATGTTGCTCTTAGATTTTGGTCACTACAACTATATTTTTTTCTCTGCGTGTGGAGAGAGCATTTTTGAGAATAAAAATAGTGACAATTATTCTAATAAGAAAATGAGAGTTAAAGAGGGATTCTAAAGATTTTTGGGTTACTATTCATTTTTTTTTTTTTTTATAAATAATCCACCTATTGGGTAAATTCGCCAAATAAAATATGCAAAAAAAAATATTTAAAAAATTATCAAATTAAAAATAAAACTTATTAATTTAAAAATAAGTTCTTAACACTTAAAAGGTACCATAAAAAGAATTTTTAAAAACAACCAAATTAAAAAAATATTACTTATTAGTACTTAAAAAGTACTAATTTTCAAAAAATATCAATATTCAAAATAACGAATAATTAAAAAAAAATACTAAATTTTTAAAAGGTACCACAAAAAGAATTTTAAATAAGTACAAAATTAGAAAAAAAAAATGCTGTACCAATTAGTACCAATTTTCAAAAAAAAAAAAAAAACAATTTTTAATAAAGGTAATAGTTTTTCATACGTACATTATTTTTTATTTTAATGATATTAAAAATAATATAATAAATTAAAGATCATGCAAAATAAATACAAATTCCATGAGATAATTCTGATCTAAAATCAGTGCATTGTGAAAGTAATTAAATGTTTTCTTTTAATTTTTATGAACTTTAGAGAGTCTCCATGTAAAGTAGATTTTCCCGAGAAACTGCGATCCTACTAAATTGATTTTCAGTTCCCCACCAGCGCTTAAAAAAAGGCATGAATCTCATATGTTTAAACCAAATAAAGTTTTGATTTTTTTCGACATGGGTCTCAGGAAAATCATAATTTTTACTTTTAAATTTTTTTCCATGTGGTTTTTGTCCACGAAAGGCCTTTCTGGTGCATTTTTGTGAACAAATTTTCAAAAACTAGTTTAATAAAAAAAAATATTATAAAATAACTTTTAACTTTAACTTTTAAATTTAAAAGGAACAAAAGCGTAAAATTTTAACATAATTTAAAATATTGCAAAAAATCTGTTATCAAGAGGACACTCTAATTTTCAGTGACAAATATTAACAATGTTAATTTTTTCAAATTTTCAATAAATTTATAAAGTCAATTGTTGGCAATTCCTTTACATTATTATCAAGTTTATACCACTGAACATATCTTTTTTAAACCTCTATTTTAATAAGAAAAAAATACAATTAATCACGTCTGCCCCCGATCATATGTAAATTAAAATTGTAAAAATTTGAGAATGATAGATCATCGATTAAAGAAATGAAGAAATGCCACCAAACTAATACTTCTTATTCGAAATAATTGCAATGGCAAATAAGCCCCTTTGCAAATAGACTCTACTCTACTCATTCTCCTCTAACTAAATATCAAGCGAAATATCAATATTCCCCTTTATATTTCCTATACCAAAAGCTAATTTAAAATCCGAATTTTTCACAATTTTTAAATTCAATTTGTCAAAAAGATGACGCTCTATCGCCTTTTGAACACTTGTTATTTCTACATAAATACACATTTTTGCTTTCAGAATTTTATTTTATTATTTATTTTATTTAAATGTTTTTCAGGTCGTTTTTATTTTTCTTTCGTACCAGAAAACATGTTTTTGTTTTAATGAAATAAAAATGTCCCAAAAGTATTTCTCTAGCTTAATCATCATTTAATCTTCAAAATAAACGTTCGAAAAATACCATATTGAATGAGATAAGATTTCATGGGTATTCATAAAAATTGTCAAAGAAAAATTTGAAAAAAATGGGAGTAATATATATACATATAATATTAACAAATTAATATTTAATTCAAGCTAAAAAAAAAAAATCAAAGAAATAATACCCTACAGTAGTATTGCAGATAATATTAATGTATATTGAAATCATTTTAAACAAATTTTAACGTCATTTTGATATCAAGAAAGCTGATTTAATTGTCCTTTTTTTAATAGAATCGCTTTTAAAAATTAATTTTTATTATACATGTTTTCTTTTCTATTTAATAAAATTTTATTATACTTTATTTATTGTTTTGCCTTTCTAAGAAGCTTTCAAAAAGGTGTACTTGTATACTGTCTTCATTTAAACAAGTAAAATGGTAATAAATGTTCAAATAAATGACCCAAATTGTGTATAAAATGCATGTCAATTGAGTTGTACACACAAAAGTGTCCTAATGGAATTGTAAAGTGCGATATTTTCTTTAACTTGTGCTAGAAACAAACAAGAATAATCGTAAAAAAATATTATTTTGTAAGTGAGAGAATGGAAACAAATGAAAATTGCTAAAAAAAAGTATTCAATAGAAATTTGTATTGAGAAAAAGTGGAATTTAAATCTTGGGCAACTGTACTGATTTCTTTAAAATTTTTTTTTTTCATACACGCAGAGAAAAAAACATGGTTGCGCCGTTGTTATGTAAACAATATAATGTTTTTATAGTTATTTTTCATTTAAGTAATATGTGTTCGTGATGGCAACGTTTTGTTTTTAGTTCTGAAATTTAATGGTTACCTTCAATCAAAAGCTTAACATCAGAAACAAAATTTGATGAAAATATAGAAATAACATTATTTCCACAATCATTAAATGTCACCAATATTTATATTTGTCTTTAAACCATATTTTGTTTTGTACAACTTTTGAATGTTTGTTTTTGGAACATGTTATGTTTTTCTCAAATATAGAATATTTGTTTTTAGGCTATGTTTTGTTTTCCACAAGTATTGAATGTTTGCTTTTAACCATATTTTTTCTGCACAACTACTAAATACACATTTTTGTGTATCAGTTCTGCAGTTTGACAGAAGCAATCACTTTAACTTTGATTAATAAATTTTTATATATTTATTTAAAATTCGTGATAAAATAGAGAATATATGTGAAAAATAAATAAAAGTAATTTAAATGCAAATAAAAAGGATAAAAAATTTAAACTTTCATTAAAAGCATTTATAAATTCTCGGTGCACGAAGATTGCTGTATGTAATTTGTTCAAATTTATTTTTTTTATAATCGAAACCAAATCGACGTTCCATTATTTGGTCTTATAAACAATATATATTGCGCTAATGAATCCTACTATCTTTGCAGTCAAACGCTTTTAAACCAGGGGTTTAACTCGCATTTTCAATACTTTCAAGTAGATAATGACAATTTTTATTTTTCGGTTTCTATTAAATAATACGGTAAAATGGAATCATAATATGATAGTATGGAATCGTAATATCGTAAAATGAAATCGTAATATGATAAACTATATCATATATTATGATAGAATAAAATTATATCATATATTAATAAAATATTATGAAAATATGGAATTATAATATGATAAAATGAGATAATAATGGGACAAAGTGAAATTATAATATGATAACATTATATCAAAATATGATAAAGTAGAAACACGATATGATAGAATAGAATCAAAATACATTAGAATGGAATCATAATATGATATACCATGGAATTATATATGATAGTATGATATTATAAAAACACTTAATTATATGATAAAATGAGTTTATAATATGATAAAGTCTAATAATTACATGATAAATTCGGTAACAATTTTATAAAAGAAGTTTATAATATTACTACATGATGCAACCGTACTACAGTATGATAAAATGAAATAATAATGATAATTATTTACTAACATATTAATTTTTAACTGTAATCATATATTCCAATCATAATAATATGTTCCTCTTAGATTATGGTCATCAGAACCATGCTTATTTTCTGCGTGTAGGATAATCAATAGAATTGAAAATATAAATTGATCTGAACCCGAGTTTATAAAAATTTTGATTTGAATTCTTTATTTATTTATTTTTTATTTTTTTCGCATATTCAAATACATATATTTTTAAACAACGGTTTCCTATGTGCACAGTGGGGCCTTTTGCAAAATAAATAGTAATCTTTTTAACGGCTGGACCGACTTGGAACATCGATACAGGCGGAGTTAGAATGAAAAATATATCATTCTTTCTGTACCACGTTATCTTTTATGGTTTAAAAATATTTGACACCAAAAATTTAATTTCCCATTTTTCTGCGCTGACTTTTTTGCGTTTTTACCCTATAACTTTTAAAAAATTTTTAAAACTTTTAAAGTTTTAAAAATTTGTTGAAAATATACCGAACATCTTCATAATTTTCTAAGATATGCTAAAGAATTTTTTTTTTTAAATATCTAAATTCAGTAAGAAAAAATTTTTTCAAAATTATAATTTGAAAACAGGTCTCAAAAATTTCAATATTTTGCCAAAAAAAGTAACTTTATATGTCTCAATTTTTTTATAAATTTGGTTAAACAACTTCAGTATTTTCCAAAAATTTCTGAAAGACTAGACCTTAAAGAAGCGTGTAAGTTTAATTTTTTGAAATTTTGCATCCTATATCCAGCAGTGGTGGAAATGGCAAATTTTTTAACAAAAGTTCAAATTTTTTAACAAAAGTTCAAATTTTTTAGTCTGAAAAAAAAAAATTACCATTGATTTCTGCGCTTTTTTGAATTAGAGAAGATAGTACGATTTGCTTTTAAAGCTTTTGCAAAAACTTCTGTAAACCTACCTATATATATTCAAAAATATTTAAAAATTTTTAAAAATATATAGTAAACTTTTATATATTTATCTGAACTTTGTATTTCTAAAATTCTCATTAACTACTCTATAACGTGTAAATTTCGAAAATATCCACATTTATTAAATATCTTCTTTTACTTATATCAAACATAGTCTCCTATAAATTTTAAAATAATAAAATATTATATATATATATATATATATATATATATATATATATATATATACAATTATACAATTTTTGAGACCTGTTTTAAATTTTTTTTCTTTTTATCGAATACAGATCACTAAACAAAATTTTATAATTTGGAAATTATAAAATTAAATTGGTTAAATTTGACCCACTGTGGTTCCCACCATGCTTAAGTTACACACTCCAGTAAACAATATTCTAAAGGCCTAACTCCTTTTCTATCGATATTCCAAGTTTCATTAAAATCGGTATATCCGTTTAAATAATCCACATTTATTACCATTAATTTTGCAAAAGACCCCACTGTATAGTGCAAAATTTGTCAAGAAATGACTATTTGTATTATAGGCCTTCTAGAGGACATCATTCAAATTTTGAGTTATGCTCAAAACTATCTTTTTTCTTATTTCATCAGGTTAAAAATTATAAATAATGTCCTTCAAATATGCTATCCTTTCATATCCTTTTGAATTCTCTATAAATTTTTTGAAAAAAATGTTCTAAAAATCTCACACACTTTAATTTTTTTTTTTTTTTTCTGTATCAATTTTAATTTACTTTTGAGTTTTATGAAAATCGAGTACGTACTGTATATATATTTTGAGCTCCGTTTTGCATAATTGACATAAAAAGTTATTTTCTGATGAAATCATGGCTTCTTTTAATTAAGCGTCCAAATGGGTACCGTTCAACCCACTGTGCGCTAGACCGATTTTCTTGGAATATTCACAGCCTCATTCTGTAAGCTCAGAAAGTAAAACAGGCTACTTTATTTTCCAATCGGTGTTGGAGAATGCCAAAGAGCTATTATTGTGAAAGTCTAAAAATTTTTTGTGGAAATAATTTTCTTATTAAATTCCACAATTGTGTAGAAAACATGATGGGTAGGTCCCAATACAAATTAAGTATTAATTATCATTACAGTAGATGCCTTAATATTTTGTGGGAAACATTTTCTTATCAAATTTTATAATTGAGATGAAAATAAGATTGGTAGGTAAGCCTCATTTAAAGTAAAAATTTGTTGTCGCATCACCAGGGCTAGCGAATCTCATTGGGATAAGCTAGTGAATAAAATAGTTTGTTTAAAATACATAAACAATTTATAGTTAAACTTTTGAATATGTTTAATAACTTTCTGATTTCTGAATACATTTTAATGAATGATGTCTCGTTCTAAATAAAAAATCATTTAAAACCTATACAAACATGATTAGTTAAAAAAAAATAATAATAAAAATAAATTTTCATCAAAGTCGAGATTTTGAAAAGGAAAAGAAAAATAAATTTAGAAATGTTGAATAAAAGATTTTAATTAAAAAGTTAAAAAGTTATCTTCTTCTGTTTTTTACTTTAGATAATTTAAAAATCTAAAGTTCAGTTAAAATTTAGGAAATTACTCTCAAAACGGATTTTTGAAAAATATTATGTGATGACCTCAAAGAACCACAAAATCACATTAATTGTTTTATTTTTTTTTTTTTTTTTTGTGAAAATAAATAGTTTTATTTTGTAGCAGTGTAACCTTTAAACATTTTGAGTCTTTTTCTAACAATTAATTTCTTTTGCTTTCTTGCAGATGTTTAACAAATTAAGGAGCTTCCACAAAAGACAAATCTAAGCGAAATACATGAGTGCCATAAATAGTAAGAATAGTTTATATAAATATGTTTTTATGTACCAACACTATTTGACCATAAAAGAAACCAAAAAATATATAACAGAACAATGTTTAACTCATAGTGCACAGAATATACATAACAAGGAACAACATGAGCATTAAGGTGAAAATCCTTTTAACATTTAGCAACCTTTTAACAATATTTCACAACTCTTAGAGTAAAAAACCACAAGAAAAAAAAAGGAAGAGTTACATAACAAAGTTGCATTTAAATTTAGAGGTTTTATTCAAAGACCGAAGAAAATACATAGGTACATTACTACATAGCAAAAAAAAAAAAAAAAAAACATTACAGTACAGATTAAAAAAAAAAAAAATACTTGATAGTAGTATTATGCAAATAAATATAACAAATTCTGGTCCAACAATGGCTGCATCAGAGCCACCAGAACCACCACCGCGTAATCCGGAGCGTATTAATGCCACACTACATAAGCTAGCCGAATCTGTAAGTACTGTTAGCTATTAAATGTGTAGAATGAAAAAGAGAAAGTAAAATAAATGTAGACCAATTTTTTTGTCAAATAATTTTTTTTACTCCTCATTCACTAACCCACCTTTCTCTCTCCCCCCAGAAGATTCACTCACTCACGCAATCATTCGTTCTTTTCATATAGCCTTGCATTTATTTCCGTTCCTCTATTCAGTTAACACTACTTCTTGCCATTAGTCCACATCCACTAAGTGTCCTGCTAGAATACAAAAACTGCAGTCATTTTCACTAGTTTTAATGTATGTATTTTTGCATGAATTTCTCTTCTTTTTCTCTATCTCAATTATATATCTAATATGTTGGTTGGTTGGTTGTACCTGTTCTTGATTTTCATATTTTTTTTTAAGTACATTCATACATATATACATACATACATACATACATTCATACATATTTTTACAACTGTTGTTTTTCACCTGAACACATTTGAACTTAATGTCTGTTTCCCCCTTCTTTTTTACAATTTTGTCATCGTAAAACATAAAAAATATTGTTGCACGATTGTAATATTTAAACCAAATAGTAAAACTTCAGAGAATTAACTATGATAATATGCCAGAAGAACCAGTGAAATGATTTAAAAAAAAAATTATTCCAAATTACCAAAAAAAAAAAAAAAAAACTGCCACTCGTAACTTGAGATAGTAATTGAAATATATACATTAGACTACTCCAAGATCTTTAGAAAAACGTTAAAACCATGAACTCCGCATCCACAGTGGGAAAAAATCGAACAGTTTTGGAAATAAATCTGTTACTTCTAATCAATGTTGCCAGTTTAGCTTTTTAAGACTTAATCTAGCCTTTTTATATTGCTTTTAGCCTCAAAATTTTCGTTTTAGCTCCTAGCTTTTTTTCTAGCCTTTTTGATTCTTAAAATTGCCTTAAAATGGTTAAAATGTTAATATTTCAACAACGAAGAAAATAATTTATAATTTGCCATTACGAATTTTATTTTTGCGGAATCATTCATTTAAGCATTTTTGTGTATTTTTTTCGCATATAAAATCGAGATTATTTATATTTAATAAAAAATTTCGCCTGCGGCGCTTCATTCTTCAAATTAAAATACCTTAGCACATTACTTTTAAATACTTATGAAAATAATTTACAAAAAAATCTTATTAATGCAAAAAATCACCAACAAGTTTGTAAATGCTTAATCAAAAAGGAATTATATTTCAAAAATGACACAAAATCACTTGAAAACATTGAACAATTTTTCATATGAAATATAACCCAAATTTGTATTGGAATTTTTTGGACGATTTTTCATTTTGCTGGATTTTATTTATAAATTTATTGCAATTTCTTTAGAAAAATATCAAAAACTAATGAAAACGAAAAAAACGGTCTAATTTTTTGTAGCATTTATCCTTTTTTGAACTTTTTTAAAGTTCAATTTAGCCTCTGTTTTTTCTCATCTCCTGGCAACACTGTTTTTAATCGACTGGTTCTACATAAAATTGCACATAGCTGTAGTAGAGAAGCGTACAATTCTAAGTTTGTTAGAGGGGCTCTAATTACCCGTCAGGAGCGTAGCTATGGGGGTCAAAGTAGGGCACCTCTGACATAGAAAATTTTTAACGACTTGTTAAATTTTTGCTTCTTATCCGATTTCAGAGATAATATGCTTTCATGTGTAATTTTTCTCTAATAGTTTTAAAGTTATTTGCATTTGAAATTTAAAAGATCTTGGTCCAGTTTTATCAATATATAGCCCATTAGTTTTGTTCGATTTTGTAATTCTGTTTGTTAAAGAACAAAATTATCTAACGAATAAAAAACTTGAAGTCCAAAAATAAAAGAATTTGAAATTTCGAAAATTATGATTTTTGCTTTTTTGCCGAAAAATTTTACAGTCTTTTTTTTCTCTAAAATAATTTTTTTAGGAACATATAATAATTGTATACTTTTCAGAAAGGTATTTTCAAGATGATTATAAAATTAAGAACAAGACGAAACAACCAACAAGACCAAGTACAGACCTTCCTGTATTTGACTTATTTTATATCAAAATTTTGATTTTAGCCTATATGTTCTAAAATGTCAAAGCATCAATTGTCTAACAAAATGCAGTTTCGGAAACTTTAATACGTTTCAAAGAGTTTGCCTACGGCTTTTTTCAGACCTCTAACAAATTTGTAGTTTATGGGTAAAATTAAAAAAAAAATATTCCATTTATCAGGTTTTCGACGGTGTTTGGGAAATTGTGGGATTCCTTTTATAAAAATCTTAAAATTTTCTACACTACGATTTCAAATAATAAAGTCAAAAATCACCGAAAATTTTGTTAGAATATCTTAAAAAAACAATGATTTTATTAGAGATCAAATATTAATAGTTTCTTCAAACACCAATTCTTTACCAAACTTTTATTTTAATTCAAAAAATCCAAAAAATTATGTATATCCTTTTTTCCAAATAAACCATCTTGTATAATTAACATAATTCTTAATAACATTCAAAAAGACTAAGGTGAATTTTATTGTTTGTTGTATTTTCAATGAGCAGAATTTGACATTAAAGGGAAAAAATTGGGGAAAAAACCAGTGTTATTTTTGCATAGTTGTATTTGTTGCAGAATTGCCAACCTACAAAATTTTGAAAGATATCTTACTAGAAGAAATTTACGCAATATCTTCTTCTTATTTGGACCAATTTTAAAGAAAATTAGGCAATTAAAAACAAAAAATATATAATTTTTTGTTTATTATTTTTGCCTCAAAATGTCGCCCTTTTTTCAGTAAGGTGATTATCACCTCGGCAATAAATTTATGATATCCCTTTGATATCAGCTGGATGAAATTAATGCAATACTTCTATTTTTCAGTCAAAATTTTTTCAGTTGTCCAAAAATTGTTCAAAAATGAAAAAGTATTGATGAAATGGATATTTTATGTTAGGGTTTTAGTTTTCGTGCTTTATGATCTTAAGATTTATGTGCATGCATGCTTTATAATAGATATTATTTTAGTGATAATTCTGTTATATATTTATTATATCTTCCAGGAGATTATCTGGCAGTATCTTCCTTTTTTCACCTATATGATTATCTATCAATATTGCCTCCCGGTAGGGGAAACTTCCGCAATATGACTATTATTATTGTAAGAATGCTTATAGGACTAATAGTAAAAAATTATTGATATTTATTTAAAAAGTAATAACTCTCACATTGTATAACAATATTTGTTCTCTTAAACTTATAAATTATTTCAAGAAATTAATTTATTTATGAATGTTTTCGTTTTATTGTGACCGTAGCCAAATAAATCGCCAAGAAATTCGCTATGTCGCCAAACGGAAGATTTAATCGCAAAGGCAATAAAAAAATCGCCACGTTTGGCGAAAAATCATCACATCTGACAGCCCTGATTGTGGTGTAATTCTTGGATTAAATTTTATTCGCCTAATTTTTAATTAAACTAAGCCATTTGATGTATTTATCATAGAAGATTAACGCAAAAATAGTTCTCTTGATATGCAACAATATAATATCATATTCATGGCAGCTAATTAGTTGGATAAAAAAAATATATTTCCACCAAGTGTTAAGACTTTCATTGTAGGATACTCTGTAGATATTCCTCCTCATGAAATTTGATAGGAAAATAGATCAAACAAAGTTTAATCTTTCCTGAATCATAGGTTATGCAGGTCAAATTAATTGTTTTTAATATTTAGGATGAGTACTTAAAACCATGTTTTCAAATCAAAATACGAAAAATTGTTTTTTTTTTTCTTTTTTGTACATTTGAGTCCCTATGGTCGTAGAGAAATATATTTTTCATCCAATTATGCAATTAGATAAAAAGTTATTCCTACAAATTGTGAAAGCTTTTAATGTTATGGCTCTTTTAATTTGCGGTTAGGCTTTAATTCTAAGCAGGGATAACAAATTGAGTACAATTGTACTCTATTGTGCAAAGTACATCAGTAGTCCAATGATTAATTTAGTACAATTATAAGATTTTGCTCTCTTAATAAAATTATAGGTTGGATTAAAAAAACGTTTTAGAATAGTAATTAAAATTTATTTAAATGCAACTAAATTTATGCACAGAATTTAGAATCATTTAGAGATTCTCAGACCTGAATGCTATGACTTTTGAAGAAAGTTTTTGATATGAGTTCAACTCGAACATTTTTGGAAAAATACAAACACGTATATTTCGTTTTCCATTACTCAATATGAAAAATTTTAATTTTTACATAAGCTTTTCTTTACCAGTAAAAAATTTTGAAGTTTTTCCATGCACTAACGTGAAATTTAGCGAAGAGTAAATGAACAACTTTGCCATTGTAAGGGAGAAAATAATATGAATCTACGTGTTTACTATACCTAAAAAAATTGCTTCTTTTTCAGCATTGAAAAGAGCGCATTTCGTGTCAAAAATTTGCCTTCAACCGGAAACTTGCCATACAAAATTCATGACTTTTCTTTCTACTTTACTTGCTTCGTTCGAAGTTCATTTCATATTGGGTTTTTACTTCACAACTTTTAGTAAAACTTTTGGAACTTTCTTTTAAATTGAACTCATGCAAATCCGAATATTATTAGGTATTTTTTAAGAACCCGATACAAGTATTCTTTCTGTTGTTAAGTCTTCACTTAACACTCTTATCGATTTTGAAACTTGTGGTATGGTCAAATCTAAAATTTTTAACTGTTTTCATGTCCAACTTGAACGATATCTATTAATTTGAAAATTTGTATAAGAACTCAAGGGAAATTTCCGAATAATATTGTATTTAGATCAAAACATATTTTAAAGTTTTCTACAGAAGAAGTTATTACCACTTTAGTACTATTACGGCCCAAAAAGTACAAATTTTTTATTAAATTTAGTACAATAATGAAAATCGCATTTATCATCCCTATTTCTAAGCGATAACCACTGATCGGAAATATAAATATGATAGATAAAAGTCGCAACATGAAGTTAGATTAGGTTTTATTTTCATTTTAATATCGGATAACCCGGGCAACGCCGGGTAGAAATAGCTAGTAAACCATATTTTAAATATGCTGAACTTTAAAAATATTAAATAATCCTTATTTTAAGTAGTTACTAGAAATGCTGTAGTAAGAAGGGTAGCAAATAGTACCAGCAGAATTTTATCGATGCCCTAGAGGAAAGAGAACCGATTCATAACTAGTCACGTGACAGGTTCTCAAGGCTAGTGACCGGTTCCAGTTTCGGAACTTTACCTGTCACTTTTACATAGGGTTGTCATTGGAGGTGGCTAATTAGCACCTTGAGACAGGTCATAGAACAGCTCATGTCGGAGTCGATTAATATAATAAAAATTTGATAAAAATTATTTATATTTATTTTATAATTTTTCATTAATATCGATGGTGAAATTCACTCTCAGCTGATATTTAGTGACTGTAGTTGTGTCAATTGGTTCTCAGCTGGAATCTTGGTGACGAGTAAGGTATCATTTGGTAGTCAACCGGTACTTAGGGATCGGTCTACTGCTGTAATTGCCTGCAATTTCCCGCAGGGTACTTACTTATGATACTTAAGAGCAAAGTTTAATTTTTCTACTATAGTAGCTCTCATTTAATTTCTAACAAACGCCATACTAATATATTCACTGTTACACATTTCGCGTTTCATACTACTAAAAAGTGCTGTAATATTTTCATGCGGTATACTAAAAATTGCAGCGTCTGTTTGAAATTTATAGCAACATACTTAAAAAGAATTCAACCTGTTTGTCAAATATTAAAACCAGCAACTCCTGCTGTAGTTGTGCTCGTATGTGTTTTCTTTGTTGTGCTTGAGGTTTTTCTCTATTTCAAAATTCGCGCTTTGACCTTGCTGCTATAGTAGGTAATTTAGTATTCATTTTTTTTTTTTTTTTTTTTTTTTTGGGCAATTTCGACGCGGCTAGAAATTTTATTGTATAAGAGTAAAACGCATAAGGGTTGAAATGTAATCTAATGTATGTTGATATATATGTTTGTATGTAGGTTCATATGTATGTTTAGACTGCTAAACATAGTACTATAGCAATAGGAAAATTTGTTACTAGAGTAGAATGCTAGCTCAACATGGAAAATAAATAATACTGGGTCATACCAAAAATATTTTAAATATGAATCTGTGATTTCTAATCGGCTAGTTAGGTTTGGAAATTATATGAAATTTTAAATTCCAGATGCATATAATTCGTTAACTATTAAAGGTAAATAGCACAAGTATGCATGTTTCTTAGTGTTTTAAGAAAATAAAAAAATTGGCAAGCGTTAAAAAATTTGCCTGTCCCAAAGCTCTGCCTTCCAACCTTTTTTGTAAATCGGACCAGCCGATTAGAAATTACAGATTTATTTCTGAAACATTTTGATTCTGACCTACTGTATAGTATTAAATAATAAAAAACTATAACTGCGATTGTGCCACATGAAAAACTATAAAAAAAGTCGTGCGTTTGTGACGAGTTCATCTTTTTGCCATGTCTCACAGTGGGGCCGATAGCAAAAATTTTGGTAAGAAATCCGTATCTTCTAAACTGCTGGTCACATCGAATTGAAATATATGGATGAGTTGTAGAGGATAGTCACCTTGTAATAATACAATACAAGCACTTTACAGAAATATAAAAATTTTTCAAATAGGACTTAATTTGTAGAAGCTACAACTTTTTGAAATTTTTCATATTTGAGGTGGTCAACTTTAACATTACTCATAGCTTATCTCATATTATTATGGGATGACTACAAGAAAATTTTTCCAAAATCTTAAGCCCTACTGTACAACTCTTCCATACATTTCAATATATAGATTTATTACCAAAATTTTTGCGATCGGCCCCACTGGCCAAAATTGCCGAAAAACGAAAATGATATTTTTGATAAATCAACATACATTAGGTTATATTTTAACCCTTGTGCTTTTTATTCTTACACTACTTAAAAATTACTTAGTTTGCAAAAAAATACTTTTGACTAATTTTAGTTATCTAGATGTAAAAAAGATTATCAAGTGCACAAAGCTATTTTAAAATACATTGCAAACTGAAAACGTTTTACTTTCTGATATACACAAATATTTTCTTCATCATCATTACTCATATATTTAAAAATGTGTGTTTTATAGGATGCCTGATCATTTTCCAATTTATTATTTAAATACTTATTTCCTCTTAACTTTTTTTCATCACGTTTATCATTTCTAATCACTAATTACTAATTAATGTATTTTCAATGAATTTAATTTTTGTATAAATTTTATTTTTTTTTTTTATATAGAAAAATATTAAATCATTAGATTCATCTGTATTGGTCGATAAAACATTCAACAATAATAAACAATTAAAAACAATTTTATCACTGGACACAACATTAGTAACGCCAGCAGCAACATCAACTTCTGCAACAACTAATACAGCAACCGGAAAACTTGTAACAACAGCAAATAATTTGCAATCACCATCTGGGCCAACTGGACCAATAGCAGCAGCAGCTGGTGTATATTTAAATAAACAATCGAAACAACAACAGCAGCAACAGCAACCACAACAACAACCACAAAATGATTTAACTCCTAATGGTGGTGAGAAGACAACATCACCCTTAAGTTCAAATAGTAGTAATCATACGCTTATTTCACCAATGACGGCTGATAATCAATTACAGCAGCAACAACAACAATATCGTGGAAATTTTCAAACAACCTCAGCCCCAACTGCAGCAACAACAATTAAGGGAGGAGGTGGTGGTGGCCTTGAGACCACATTAGTTGCATCACATATGACGCAACAACAAAATGGTAGTAGCCAACGTGGTAGTGGTGTTGGTGGTCTATTAAGTGAACAGCAGCAACAACAACACAATCTACATCTACAACAATTGAATAATCATCATTTAATTAATGGTGGCTCTACAGTGGGCACAACAGCAGTAACCGGAAGTAGCGGTGGCAGTGGTGGCTCATCAAGTAACAACAGTAATCATAGCAACAGTTTAAGTGGCTCGAATGCCTTTAATATCAATAACTTAATTAACACACATACATCAACATCATCAACAGCAACAAATAATTTACAAACATCTTTAGGTATGTATCTATATAAAAATATATAGTTAATGTATAAAGATTTGCACAACTATACTTTAATATGTGTTTGTGTGTTTATTTATGTGTGTGTGTGTGTGTACATAACATCTTTCCTGTTCGTGTTAAATTTTTTTCTTAAATATTTTCATAAACTTTTTTTTGAATTATAAATTCTAATCTGTCAATAATTAATTAATTGTTTTC
The DNA here is from genome assembly GCA_932274085.1 of Protocalliphora azurea. Lineage (NCBI taxonomy): Eukaryota > Metazoa > Arthropoda > Insecta > Diptera > Calliphoridae > Protocalliphora > Protocalliphora azurea. The sequence continues at coordinate 139,944,840 of OW026521.1, read as the reverse complement.
AATTAAAACTATAATTAATAAGATTTTTTTATTTAAAGTGTTGTAATTCTTTATAATTAATATGTACAATTTAAATACTTTTTATTCGTATTCTTAATTTTGGTTACAAAATTTTTATAACAAATTTATGTTATTTTCTTTAAAAGTTGATTTGTTAATTTTCTCTTCATATACAGCAATATTTGTTTTAGCTATTGACTCATTAGTTTTAAGATATAAAATTAATGTTATCTTCAGCACGTAAAATGAAAAACATTTTCATCGATATAAAATTATCACAAACGAAAAGCATATATATAAGTCTGGAACCCATGTGTTCTAGGAGAAAATTGAATAAAATTCAAAATTCCCGAAAATCGCTGTAACGTGCACCGTGCAGAGTGGGACTGAAACAATACATTTTAAACTGAGTTTGTGATTTTTCGTCGGATTTCAAAGATTTTCCAAAAAAACTTCAAAATATCCTAATGGATTTGCTATACATTTCTCTATTGCGCCGTTTCTATTTGTACTTCAGAAATTTCTACTTATATTTCAGAAACTTATATTTATATTTCAGAAATTCTTAATTATGTTTTGGAATTTTCGAATTATATTACTTATTTATTATTTTCTATTTATATTTTAGAAATTTCTAATTATATTTCAGAAATTTCTAATTACATTTCAGAAATTTCTATTTATAGTTCAAAATATTCTATTCGTAGTTCAGCAAATTCTAATTTAGAAACTCCTATTTGTATTTCAACATTTTCCAATTGTATTTCCGAAATTACCAACTATATTTTATAGAATTATACTTATACTTTCTATAGAAAAATTTTTAAATACAATCAGAAACTTCTGAAATAAAAATGGAAATTACGGAAATACAATTACTTTTCCAGTTGTATTTCAGAAGTTTCCATTTTAAAAATGTCTAATTATATTTCTATTTATGTTTTAGAAATTTCTAATTATGTTTGAGAATTTTCTAATTTTTCTTTTACTTCAGAAATTTCTAATTATACTTCAAATCTCTCTAATTATATTTCAAATATTTCTAATTATACTTCAGAAATTTCTATTAGCATTTCAGAATTTTCTGTTTGTCTTTTGTTTGTTTGAATTTTTTTTTTTTTTTTGAAATTTCCATTTGTATTTCAGAAAATGTTGAAATATAAATGAAAATTTTGGAAATGCAATTCGAAAATATTAAAATACAAATGGCAATTTCTAAATTACAATTAGAATTTTCTGAACTACAAATAGAATATTCTGAACTAAAAATAGAAATTTCTGAAATATAATTAGAAAATTTTAAAATATAAATGGAAATCTCTAAAATACAACTGGAAATGGTGTAGAAAATGTTGAAATTCAAATTAAAATTTTTAAATTATATTTAAAATATTCTGAACTACAAATGGTAATTTCTAAACTACATTTAGAATTTTCTAAACTACTAATAGAAAATCCTGAACCACAAATAATAGTAGTAGAAGTTCCCAATTGCTTCTGAAGTATAATTAGAAATTTCTAAAATATAATTAAAAATGTCTGTAATATAATTCGAAACTTCTGAAATATAATTAGAAATTTCCAAAATATAAATAGAAATTTCTGAACTACTGTTGGAAATGGAAAATATGTGTTTTAGGAAAAGTCTATCGCCCTACTTGTTTTCATTTCTGGCGACATTAAAGACTGCATGACTTTTTTGCTGGGAGCTATTCTACATATTCCTTCAATATACATTCCGGTTAGGTAGGAAGCCAACAGATATAACTCCCTGTGGGATATATCAGGGAAACGTAGCACGAAAATTTGCCCACCAATGGAAAACAGATTCAGACAAGCAAAGTGGTTTCTTATGCTCGGGATAAATTCCAATAGGTGCTATCACTTAACCAGAACGATCTCAAAGTATTAACGGGATTTATCACAGGGCCACAGTGTACTTTTTCGGGCGCATGATTGATCAAAAATCAATAACTTTTAAACGTGTTAATATTTTAGCCGCGAAGCTAATAATCCTAGTTGGCGAAAGACCATATACGTCCTTTGCTGAAATTTTTTTCTACATAATCCAAAGCGGCCAATTCCACAAAATATGCTCAGATTCCTTGTCGTGCATTTCGCAAAATCTACAATGTTTAGTTATTATTATATTATATATTATATTGCTTAAGATCTCAGTGACAGAGAACCTCTCAGTATTTTTATATACATATATCGCGGAATATAATGTGTAGATAGATAGATAGATAGAGAAGGTAGATGTGATACCAGACAGTACCACATCTCCACCCAGAGACCGATCCCGGTCCATTGTGAGTCCCTTCAACAGAACAGTTGTGAAATAAGGGTATAGAATATAGAAATAAGAAATAAGGGTATAGAATATATAAAATTGAAAATACAGTACAGAAAAACTAAAGTGAAAGGTAAAAAGAGAACAGAAACGTAACGAATCACAGAGGGGGACCAGCAATGCCACCAATCCCCCTAGGGTTAAACCCTTGATTCTCCCTCAAGCAGCTAATTCCCATGACGAAGCCTATGACGTCAACAAGATCTACACTCCGAACGTCACCTAGCCCGTCGAGGAACTGTCTACCCAGCCACTTCATCCTACGATGCTGTAATCGCGGACAATGGCACACAATGTGTTCAATAGACTCGGTCTCATCGATGTCCTCACACAGTCTGCAAAAATCAGAACTGTTAGCGTCCATTCTAGACCTCATCTTTCCTATCAGACAGTGACCCGTTATGGCCCCTATCATGACCTTTAAACTCTTCCTATTCATGCCCAGGAGAGTGGTAGTGCCTGCCTTGTCCAATACCGGCCATATCGCCCTCGACACTTTGCAGTCCTCCCTACTTTCCCAAGCCGAATTGGTTCTGACCAAGATCCAATCATTGATCTTCTCATAGAAGAAACTTAGTGGTGGTTTCACATATGTCTCTCTATCCGAGACGTTCCCTGCCGCACCTTGCCTTGCCAGTTCATCAGCCAATTCATTGCCTGAAATATTGCAATGGCCAGGCACCCAGCAGAGTCTCACCATGTAGTCCTCCATCAACTCTCTTAGTGTCTTCCTACAGGCAGCTACTAGCCTGGATCTCACCAAATGTGTCCCCAAGGCCTTCAGAGCTGCCTGACTATCCACATAGAGAGTGACCTCGGTACCTCTCGCAATGTTTCGCCTGATCATTTCCGCGGCCTTCAGGATGCCGAGAATCTCAGCCTGAAAAACACTGCACTCATCAGGGAGTCTAAAAGAGCCCTTCAAATCCGTGCCCATAATATAGACCCCCGCCCCGGTACCCTCGACCATCTTTGATCCGTCCGTGAACACTGCGCAACCTTCATATAGTCTCTCAGTGCCGGACCAGATCTCCCTATCAGGTATCACCACGACAGGATTTACTCCAAAGTCCGATTCAGCGGCCATGTAATCTGATGCCCCCGTAGAGTCCAGATTAACCTCACCGTAACTGATCTCGTAAATGACCTTGGAGTGACCTGCTCTTGATGAGCCTAATAGTCCCAATTCCCTAAGTCTCAGTAGACTCTTTGCCGCCATACCCCTCACAAACTCCTCAATGGGTAGGAGATGAAGTATGACATCCAGAGCCGCTTGTGGTGTGCTTCTCATTGCACCCGTGATGCCAATCGAAGCACACCTTTGCGCCTTCGACAAAAGGCTCCTATTGCTCTTGCGTTCCAGTGCCTGCCACCAGACAGAACAACCATATGAAAGGATTGGTCTCACCACCGAAGTGTAAATCCAATATACAACTTTCGGTTTGAGTCCCCAACTCTTACCTATGGAGTTTCTACAGGTGTAGTAGGCATTGAGGCCACGCTTGAGTCTTTCCTGAACATTCCTCTTCCAGGTCAGTTTGCTATCAAGGAACACCCCCAGATATTTCGCTGAGTCTGAAAGCTTCAGTTCAGTCCCACATAGTACCGGTAGTCTGAATCTCTCTACCTTGTACCTCCTAGTAAACAGAACCAACTCTGTCTTTTCCGGGTTCACTCCCAACCCCTTATCAGCAGCCCACGAGGACAGCTCACCCAGCGCTGACTGCATGATCTCACTGATTGTGGGAAGAAATTTTCCCTTTACCAGTATGACCACATCATCCGCATAAGCCACGATCTTCCGCCCTCTACTATCGAATTGACGCAAAATCACATCGACAGCCATTAGCCACAGCAGGGGTGAGAGCACTCCCCCTTGCGGAGTTCCCCTAGTCACTAGTTTTCTTAAGCATACTCCACCCAAGCTTGAATTGATAATCCTGCTGCTCAGCATAAGGATTATCCATTCGATCAAGAAGTCATGTACCTTAAGATTCACCAGCGCCTGCTTGATAGCGTCAATCTCAATATTGTTGAACGCTCCCTCAATATCCAAGAACGAGGCCATGGTGTATTCCTTATACCGAAGCCCTTGTTCTATATAACCCACCACATCACTTAGCGCACTCTCCACAGATTTACCCTTCAGGTAAGCATGTTGAGCACTACTCATGATGCTGGAGCTACCAGACGATCTTAAATATAGATCTATCAGTCTCTCTAAAGTCTTCAAGAGGAAAGACGATAGGCTGATAGGTCTATAATCCTTGGGTTTCGAGTGACAGGTCCTTCCACCTTTCGGTATGAATATAACCCTAACCTCTCTCCACCCCCTTGGAATATGTCCATGTATTAGACACCCCTTAAAAATCTCAGCCAGTAGTTTACGGACCACCAACGGTGCATTCTGCAACATGGCCGGAAAAATACCATCCGGGCCTGGTGACTTATAAGGCTCGAATGAATTCACCGCCCATGTGACCTTCTCCACCGTTATTAGGTCTCTTACCACTGTTCCAATCATCCCACTGGTGGACTCCGTGAAGAAGTGTTCTACCTCACCTGATTCCTCCACCAATGGATCCCTGCAACCCGGAAAATGGGTTTCCAAAAGTACATTAAGTGACTCAGAACTAGACTCCGTCCATGAACCATCTGATCTCTGGATACTCCCAGGAACACTAGGGTCCTTTGACAGTATCTTCCTGAATCTGGAGAGTTCATTGACCGAGTCAATGGCCTCGCTGAATCTAATCCACGAGGCTCTTTTAGCTCTTCTTATGTCCTTTTTGTACTTATTGAAACACACTCTATAGGTGCCCCAATCCTCGTCCCTACCAGATCTATGGGCCTTGTTGTACAGCCTTCCAACTGTGGTCCGTTGAGCCTTCAACTCCTCCGACCACCAGACTGGCTGTTTCCTCTTACCCGGATAGCTCACCGGGCAGTTAAGCTCATAGCTTCTGTTAATGGACCCCGTTACCTTCCCCACTATTCCGTCAAGATTTTCCCTCGACAAGATCTCCAACGGAGTTCCAGTCAATCTTGACCCCAGATCCCGCCCGAAGGCGTCCCAATCTGTCCTTCTAGGATTCCTGAAAGGTTTCCCCTCAGAACCTCGGAAGTTCAGACTAAAGGTTATCCTACCATGGTCAGAGAAAGTACATCCCATGGCCACCCTCCAGTCTTCAACTAGGTCCCTCGAGTTGGTCAGTGTGATGTCTATTACTGAATTCCTATCCTTCGTTCTGAACGTAGGAGTATTACCCCTATTACAGATTAAAAGATCATTTGCAATAATAAAATCAAAAGTTGACTCACCTCTCTTATTAGTATCCCTGCTACCCCATTGACTGTGGTGTGCATTAGCATCGCAACCGAGCAATAGACGTACTCCATTCCGTCTTGCGTACTCGGCTAAGGCCCACACCCTGTCATCTGGTGGTTCCAACTCCTCATAGGGCATGTACACCGAGGCCAAGGCCAGTTTACCGCCTCCCAATGCCTCTCCTTGGACAACCGTTAAATCACCATAACTGAAAGAGTTAAGAAGAATTACCTGAAGATCATTCTTCACCAAAATACAAGTTCTCACCTTATCCTCAGTGGACGGCTTGAACAATTTGTATCCTTTGACCCTTAAACCACAGACCTGGTTATCATTTAGCCAAGGCTCCTGGATTAGGGCCACGTCCACATTGGTCTCACTGAGGTAGGTTATCAATTCGGTCGAGGCCGCTTCACAATGATGCAGATTTATCTGCACCATCCGCAACCTCTTTGGCTTTATCATTTTTCGCGTAGCGAAATTTGATGTAGCCAAGCCCGAACGTAACAACCCCCCCCAATGAGTCCAGTTTCCTAATAGATTCCCGATCCACTGCGAATCGGAAATCTTTACCCTGGTTCTCTTTACAAGTCAATGAAGAAACAAGTTTCCATTGACTTGTATTGATCCCCCTATTCTGTCCTTCCAATATTCCCAGTATGACTTCCACCGGTTTAATGGGTGGTGGAATCCATACCGTGACTATTGGTCGCAGAGGCAATTCCGACGCTGGTATAACCTCCAGTTGCGCATCTGGACAAAGGTTGCCACATCTGTTGATCGCGGCTTTCAGGAATTCAAAAGTTCCTTTATTACCGCAACCAACAGTCTTGACGCCCCTTGTCCAGTCTGCACCCATGAAGGCTATTTCACCCGGCCTGTGCCTTGCCTGGAAGATTTCGTCCATAAGTCTATCCTCAATCAGCCGCCACATTTCCGTACTGATTCTCCCATCTGGATCAGCACGGTCAATGACTGCTGCTTGAAGAATGTCCGACTTGGACGAATCCTTCCCCTTTTTGGACGATGAAGGTTGCACGTCACCAGATACTACCCGCTTTACTACTCCCTTATGAGAGTTTTTAAGCGGGCCACTTGGTGCATTACCAACCTTCTTCGCAGACGGAATCTGCTGGTCATCCCCCGACCTCACTCTTTTTATGGTTCCCTTAGGGGGACCTTTAAAAGAGTCATGCGGAATATGACCTGCTTTCTTAGAGGTAGAGGGTATCTCATCTCCAGGCAGAGCTCCCCTAATTGACCTCATTTGAGATCCTTTAGCGGGGCTCGCAAGAGCTTGATTTACCTTCTCTACTCTCTTCTCAATGAGTTTTTTCCCACTACCAATCCTTGCTGCCCTGTCGCTTCCCTTGAGAGAAGCTACAGGACTGCTGGATGGCTTGTGAGTATCACACTGTGTGACAGCGTCGACTTTTGGTTCCAAAGTGTTGGTAGACACGGACTCTTTACCCTTGCGAGCAATTTGCGGACCTTCCTCTACCTCCACTTTAAAACCATCGGGATAAGACAATCCCAGGATGTCACCGATGGAGCCATAGGTCCGTTCAAACCTGTAGATGCTCTTTCGGTGTTTCCTGCGAACATGCCTATCCCGCCCGTCTAACAGCGATGGGTCCTTTTTAGCCAACTTATTTAGTGCAGCTATAGAGGCCCTAACACCGTTTTTCGCCTTTTCAAGATTCGTTCGGCTGTCGGTTGCGGCTTGCTCATCCATTGGATATGCTACCGCTACCTGCCGAACAATAGGTTTGGCCGTAGGCCTTGGCATGCCTGATGCCCCCGTCGAGCTCACCTGCTTCCTACCCGGAGTTGACGCAGTGACTGCATTTCCGATTTCTTTGCCCCGGTCAAGAGCAGAGACCACTGTTGTCTCATGCTCTTCATCGGATAAAAGAGACAGGTTCTCCAGTCCCTCCGTCGCTCCAGATCCTACAGGGTCCTCCACCGAGTCCAGCAGGCTGTCCTCCTCCGTTAGTTGGGTCATCAGTTGTCCGTGTTGAATGAGGATGTCCGTATGCAGTCTCATTAAGTCCATGTCATCGTCCCCATCCTCATCTTTCCCCCCTTTCCCGACGTCGTCCTTGTTTTCCCCTACTTTGACCCTATCCCTAACTCGTAAGTCAGCTTCCGTCCCTTCTACTACCATAGTGTTGGTTTCTTTGTCCGTTGTCCCATTGTCCTGTTCAATACTTAACCTATCAGTTTCCATTTTCCTTTTTCTATTTTGGTCCCACGAGTATGCCCGTAAAAAATAGACCATCTCGCGCAGTGACGGCATACGCGGACTAGGCTGTAATACAACTGACCCTTGCCATCAGCATCAGAGGGGAGCTGTTCACTATTAGTTTATTTTAGCACTAACTAATCATTCAGATCCTCGGCACTGCTACCAACCACCTTGATCTTAAAAGTGCATAAGACCCATTTATTTGGTCCACGGAAAACGCATGACCCAAGACCGTACCCAGTGTCAGAGATGTATTCACTTCGGCGGAAACACCAAATAGAATACATCAATGCATCGCATCCAGTCCAGCAAGCCTACCGTTTTCAGGACTGGGTGTGATACAAAGGATGCATTAATGTCGGCAAGGGAAGAGGACTCCAGCACCGTACATTAGTGCCTCCAATGTCTCTCGCCCAATCCCCCCTATCCGCCACCTGGGGACGCGTCCGATGGAAGTAAACAGGTAAAGACTCCACACGGAATATAATGTGTAAATATTGCAAAATTCCAACCAATATAACTATCTCATGACGCTTACTTTTTGGATCAAAAATGTTATCTTTATACTGCCTTTTATTTCTCTTTTTCTATTATATTCTGTGTTCATTTTTTGCAATGTAAAATTGATGTTTCACCAGATTATAAAAATTTCACAAAAAAATTCGAAAAATTTACAATTACAAAAAATTACAAGATTAGCAAAAATTTTTAATTTTACCAAAATTCGACATTTTACCAAAAATTTGACATATTATCAAAAATTCGTAAAATTTCACCGAAAACCCAAAATTATCACTAGCGATGATATTTCGCTTTAAAAACTTCCGATCTAATTTCGCTTTTTATGTTATTTTTATTATTTTTTTTTTTTGTAATTTTATTTTTTTTCACAACTTTCAACAGCAACAGCAATAAAATAATAAGAATTGCTGTTGCTGTTGAAAGTTGTGAAAAAAATAAAATTACAAAAAAAAAGTTGTGAAAAAAAATAAAATTACAACAAAAAATAACATAAAAAGCAAAATTAGATCGGAAGTTTTTAAAATTTCGTGAAATATCATCGCTAGTAATAATTTTGGGTTTTCGGTGAAATTTTACGAATTTTTGATAAAATGTGAAATATATATATATATTATAAATATATATATATATATTATTAAAAATTGATTTGCTCACAAATTATTGCAATATAGAATTATATCTAGTTTTTTCTTTTTAACAAAAATCTTGCATAAGCGACGCACAGTGGCTCTGAAGACTAAAGAATTTGATAAAAGTAATCATTTGGTCTAATAGTGGACTTTTCACAAACTAAGAATCTATTAAAAATTTAATCGATTAAATATTGTTTCTTTAATCTGCAAAAAAGGCAACCATTTTAAGGATTTTATAATTTTTGGACAAGAATTGCATATGGTTTATTTAATCACTGCCTTTGTGGTATCATTTAAAAATAAGGTTAATTTTAAATAAACTTTTCATTTGCCCTTTTATTTCATTGGCGGTTGCACTTTTTAAAATATACTATATTTACGTAAATTTTCCAAATTCAATGGAACAGAACTAAAAAATTACAATTTTTTTAAGGGACATATTATCTGTGGAACTTCAACTACATCATACTGTACCTAGTTTAATAAAATACCTGTCCCCAGCTGTCACCTTGGGTACAAAAACCAAAAAAGCTGTGACAACCTCGCAATAAAATCTGGAATATGTATTAAAGAGCACTTTATGATATTTTTTGTTAAAAGTATCATAATATGTAAACTAATGAAGGAAGTTTCAAAAATTAAAACTATTCAAAAGACAGGTCTTAAAGTTTTAATATGAGCACCAATACGTTGAGATAGAATCTTAGGGTACTTAAAGTTTTTCCCCCAAATTTCAATATTATAATAAAACCTCATTATGTTTACGAATTTGTTTCTTACCAGCTTGGAAATCGATTCAAGTATCAGATTTTACCTAGAAGCTGTTCACTATTTCATACTGTATCAATATTAATTAAAATTTATTGCCTTATCTTTTTAGTGTATATTCTAAAACAGCTAAACTGCAAAAATAGGGGACCTTTGATTAATCCGATCGTTATAAAATTCAGGACCGTGTTTTCTACTTACCTAAAACATATTTGTGTAAGATATTATTTTCACACTAACAATTTTATGATATTTACCCACGTCGATGTGACTTTCAAAAGTGAGCCTTATATGGGAACCATGGTCAATAATGGACCGATGTTCACAAAATTTAATAGTGTGTTTTCTACTTATATAAAACATATATCTGTAAAATATTTTTTTATATTAAATTTATATAAAAAGTGTGTCAGTTAAAATTATTTCGGGAAGTTGTCAATTTTCGACCGATTTTCATGAAATTTCATAAATTTTTTTTTTTTTTTTCATATTTAAGACATTTATAAGTTTAAAATCTTATTTCGGGAGGATATTATGGGGACCAGGTGAAATCTTTATATTTATGCCAAAATAATTACTCGTGCCAAATTTCATTCAGATATCTTCAAAATAAAGTACAGTTTGTGCTTTATTTTACATGGATCAGAATATCCTATAAAATTAGTAAAAATAAAAATTATATTTCTTAATATTTACATGTAACCGTAACAGCTATTTCGAAAATGTGTACTTAATGTACAAATATATATAATGTAAATAAAACTCGTAAAATTTATACTGAAAAAAATATTGAGCTTTGGCGTGAAAGTTTAGAACCCCCTCTCGGTCCAGGACTCAATGTAAAGCCTATAGTATCTTCTGCATTTTATGCATTTAAAATTTTAAAAATATCCGCATTGGTTTAAAAGTTATGATTATTGTAACAAAAAACGGGAAAAAAGATATAGTTGGTCAAGACCGACTGTATGTTACCCTACACCATTGTATACGAGCATAAAAATTCGGGAAAAGGACTTATATTACACTTATGTAAAATGAAATATACAAATACAGAAAATGCGTTGACACTAATATCTAGATGATTTTATGAACTTTATGGCGATTCCTGGAAGTGCGTTTATATGGTAGCTATGGTAAATTATGAACCGATTCTCATAAAATTTGGCAATGTTGTTTCTACTTAAATAAGACTTATTTTTGTCGCATATTAACTTGATACTAATATTCGTATGGGACTTGTGCACGTTAAAGTGATTTTCAGAAGAGTGATTTATTTGAGAGCTATGGTCAATTGTGGATTGATCTTCATAAAATTTATTACAAAGATTTATACTTATACAGAACTTCTTTCTTCTTGCACTGAATTTTATTAAAATATTCTTATTTTTAAGGCATTTTTGAGTGTTGAAACTCTATTCCTGTGAAATAATGGATCTATCATAACCAATTTCGTCCTTGTATCACAAAAGTCCCACGTGCTAAATTTCATTGAATTATCTTTAAAATTTTTGATCAGTACTTTGTGCACAAGGTTTACATTGACAGCCAGCCAAACGGCCCGACGAACGGATGGACATCGTTAGATCGTTAGGTATAAAGACAAAATAAGCTACTTTGCGATATAAGATATCTAAAAGCAATTAAGAATTTAAAAATTTAAATTTTCATTAAAAATAACAAAGAATATTCTGAAAAAACATTGAAAAATAGGATATTTTGCGGACTAAAAAAATATATTGAGGTCAATGGACGCGGCTTCCTAGTACGTTTTAAATGATGCTATATTTTCTATGTGTTCCTTTAGGAGCAAAATGGATATAATTTCAAAAAACTAAAAAATACCTTTTCTAAAGCTATTCAGCTCACGAACAGTAGAAAGTAAAACTGATATGTTTTGGGAAACTTCATAAAACGTACCAAGGTTAATTTTCAGGGGGTAACAAAAACACATTTCCAGTGAGTCACCTAAATATATTTTTTTCACTTTTTTTTTTAAGATTTTATGAAATTAGTTAAATACTACATTAATATTAACAAAAGCAAAATGACTTATTCTACCAGATTGAAATATGTCCTACTAGATTACATTAACAAAAGTATTAAAATATAGCTTTAAAATGTACATAGTTTTAGACACAAAAAAAGATTCCGTCGAACTACAGTACATTATTAAAAGACTGCAAGAAAAATCTAAAATCTTAAAAAAAATATTCGGTTTACTTTCTATTAAATTTTCATTAAATATTTATCATTTATTGCTTTTTTTACTGTTTAATATGTATTTTGACTTTTATATCTTAGAAATATTAAAAAAAAAATACATATATACTACTTAAATACTAAAACTTTAATTTATTTTCATTCATTCTAAACGTTTACATTATTCTAATTGTTAATAAATTTAATTTCATATATGTTGTAAATGTATTTGTTTTGTTGCAATTTATATAAAATTTCTCTCTGTATCTTTTTTTTTTTTGTAAGAGTTTGTATTTGTATGTATAACGTGAAGTTTAATTATATTCAAATAAATTTGAAGTAAAATTGTTAAGTAGAAACAATAACAATCTAATATTTGTATAAAATTTCTAATGGTAGGTAAACATGTGTACATTTATATATGTGTGGCATATATATGTAAGTAGTTAGATTACATACATATATTTTAATTAAGTTATCGAATATTTAAGTTGACTTAATCATTGCTATCACTGGTAGGCAAAAAATGCTCCCATGAAGACGAATAGTTGGACTAAATGAATTTTGATATGCTAAACACGAATCTCCTTTCAGTTGTTTTCCTTCAGGTCAGTATTTTTTTTATAGGCGTGTCGAATATTTCTCCCATAATATGATCATTACACGTGTACGATTTATAGAAATAATAAACCAAAATTTACGGACTAAAAGTGTCTTCCATCCTAAAACCATTTTTTAAATGTTCAATATTTTCGGAGTTATTTAGAAAATAGTATCCGGAAAAAAATGTTTTCTTGCAAAATTGAAGATTTTTTTTCTTAAAAGTTCTTTTAAAAAGTGAAAACGTAAATATGTTTCTGGGCTTTACCTTAACCACAAAGCTGATAATATTATGAAACAAAAATAAGCTATGTATCTATAATATTGATGTACATATTTTGATTTAAGTCACAGGCCAGAAAAAACCTTGGTTCCTGAATAACTAGTTATTTTTATTCAAGTTGTCCACAGATTCATTTAGTTATTTTTAGGTTCTAGGGGTACTCAAAAATATGTACCTAAACGAAAATAAAAAAAAGGAAAATACAAAAATTTTGCCTTCAGTGAGATTTTAACTTCGGCCTTCAGTGAGATTTGAACTCAGCACGCCATCTCGCAATTAATTTTCTAAGTGACAAAAGCTTTGTTTAGTATAAAATATCTTACTTAAATATTTGGTTAAAAAAAACCAACAGCATTAGAATGGGATTGAACCAACAACCTGTTAGCTGTTAATCAAGCACTCTAGCCCATTGATCCACATGATTCCAATATTACTGTGCTAATTATACTATAGAAAACTTATTTATGTAATATAGAGTACACAAATAATAATAACGTCACATTACTAAGAAACTACTTTAATAAATAGTTGCCATTATCGAGAACCAAAAAGTTTTTGCTGGGAGTTAAGTGAATATACCCATACATAATCACAATTAAGTGAGCAAACAAATTTTCTTTCTTTAAAAAAAAAATAGATGGACTAGATGGAATTTGACGAGCTAAAGTCGAAGCTTTCAGATTTTTTTTATCAGGACTTTTAATTTTTTTTAAAGGCATGTCTAATATTTACCAATTAATAAGGTGATTACATGTGTATATTTTACTATAACTCGAGAATGGATTTCCGATTTTAATAATTAAAATAAAACCAAAAGATGCATATAGAAATTGTCTTCAAATTATCTTAAAATCATTTTTTTATCCCATCAATATTTTCGAAGTTAATGATCCAAATTCTTTCAATTTTCATGAAAACTATATATTTTTTTCGTCACTAATTTCCGAATAACTCTGAAAATATTGAGCGGATAGGAAAATAATGTTCCGATAAATTAAATATAATTTTAATCGGCATCTACTGGAGTTTTATTTATCTGAATTGGACAAACTTTTCTCGACTTATACAAGTGTGACTGCATAAAAAGAAGGGTCATAATTCCATTTTAAATTTAGAAATTTTGACCTCTCTGAAATTTTCTCTGTAGAAAGTATACCGAAATGCTTCCTACCAAAAAAAATAAAAAAAATTAAAGGTCGACTTTTTAGATGCACTTCGCTAAAGAAGATTCTTACAAAAAAATAGACTAATAAAATTATTTTTATAATTTTTATATGGCATCTTAAAATACAAGCTTTGACAAATCCTCTCCAAAAAAAATATTTTTTAAATATATATGTTAGTCATTTCCAAAGCAATTGGGTTGCCACAGTTCTCAAAATAAAAATGAGAAAAACTCATTTTACATGCCTCTGTATCCTCTTATACACATGCACCAAATTTTATCTAAATCAGTAACCAAGGGTCAAATTTTTTCAAATTTAAAATGGAATTACTCAATACGTCAATGTCTAAGTAAAAACCAATTACTTTTGGCCAGTTATTGTAATGACAGCATAAGCAATTTGAACGTAACGGCCAGTAGCGGCAATATAAGCAAATAAAAAAAATTTAAAATTAATTAGTTAAAAAAAACTACAAGTCAACGGAGGAAAAATTTTAAATATATGCAGAAAAATTATAAAAACTGCACTGGAATAAATAAGTTTTCTTTTATAAAAAAAAGCAAAAAAATATGGCAGCTCTTAAAGTAAAAACCTTACAGTAAAAGTTAAAGGTCAGATGTTCCATCTTTTAGCTTATCGGTTATAATAACGGGCTTTAATCCACATATTTTTGTTTACATACCAGTTAGCGTTACCGTTGAGAATTTTTAGAAAGTGTCCAAAAAAGGAGATTTCAAAAAATAAAGTCGCCAAAAAGCAGATTTTTTGAGAAAAAGGGGACAACTGCTCCAATACTTAAAAAGCTCCTCAAAATTTGTTTAAAAACAAAAACAAAAAATATTGTTTTTTAAGAGAAAATAGTAAATTAAATTTTATCAATAACAAAATAATTTATTTATAATACTTTTTTTTATTGCAAAAAAAAGGATTTATTCATAAAAATAGTTAACATAAAATTCTCTTTTTATTAACTAAACTTCTATACTTTTGTACGAGATCTTTACTCGTTTTTTACAAATTTCCGTCTAACAAATTTAGGACTCACAAATGTTGACCTTAAGTCTGTTGGACAATTTATTTTTAATTAGTGATAATTTAGAAAAAAGACATTCCGCCGAGGCACTGCTATGAGCCATCAAATCCATTTCTTAATTTTCACAATTCGGTTCAAAAAGATTCGGCAATTGATCTTTTAAATAGTTGTTATATTAGCTTTAGTTTTTAACAGCTTTATTTCATTTAAAAATTTTTCGGGGTCTTTTTTACATCAGTATATTACGAAACAATCTCAAAATAATAAATTTTTTCATTGGAATTAATATATAATACGTGGAGATATTTCAGACAACTTAGTTTCTCTCCATTTAGCGCATAATCTTAAAAAGTAACCATTTAGTATCAATTTAAAAAAGGGGCCAAAAAAGTGGTCAGGTGGTTGAAAAAGGGGCAATTGTCTGCCAAACGGTAATGCTGACACCAGTTTGTCTCCACCCAATTGTAGGTATACATGGATACTTTCACTCAATTATGAATAATATCAAGATTTGTCCATCAATTTTAATAATATATAGTTTATTTTATTCATAGTAATATCAACTTTATGCTAACCGATTAAAAACTGAATATTTTTGCCAGTTAAATTTCTTAATTTTCAGAAAAATTTGTTTTTTTTTCGACACAAATTTTTGAATAACTCCAAAACTGTTGGATAAATAAAAAAAAAGTAATGTTAAGATAACTTAAATATAGTTTTCTTTTAGATATGTTGGTGTTTTAGTCAACCGTTTTCCAGTTATGGTAAAATATACTCGTGTATTCGCTTTATTAAAGAATATTATTAGACGCGCCCATAAAAAAATCACGATCTGATGGAAACTGAAACTGAACTGAAATCAAGTCAAATTCCATCTAGTCCACATATTTTCTTTTTTTTTTTTTTTTTTTGAAGGAGGGCAAGTAAATTCTTTTATGCCGACCAGTGTATTTAATTCATTATGTGCTAAAAGCGAAATAGTAAAACAAGGATAATATTTACTATGTGACAAACAATAGAAATTCTCCTAAACATTTAGAAAACTATTCTAGAAAATAACTACAAGGAATTGAAATTTGCAAACTCCAATATAAATATATTTAATATCTACATTATATTAAATATATTTACCAGGCAAGCCAACATATTACATTCTCAAACGGCGGTAACTACTTATAATTCCAATGAAGAGATAGGTCTTACTTACATATCTCATTCAAATATGTTGTTGAATAATTAGTTACTTACTAGGAGTCAAATAATGAGTAAACGAAAATACAAAAATTAAGAAGAAAGAAATAATAATAATAATTTGCTTACGGGTCCAGTTTGGGATTGCACCGACAACATTACGCATGCTACGCAGTCGCTATAGCGAACTGAACCATTGCAGAAAATATTATTTACCGGTAACAATTTATTCAATTCACAAATCTGCCTAATTTGAATATGAATCTGTTCTTATCAATCACCTGACCCTATCGAATTACGATTTGAATGCAATATAAAATGTTAGTTTTTCATCCTTGAAAACGATTTTTCTTGTTAGTTTTTCATCCTTGAAAATGCGTGCTTAAAAAAGCACAGAACCATGATATAATATGCATATAAAAAAAAAGTTGAAGAATGCCAATAAAAAAACAGAGAAATTCATGTATTTATTATACAAATATTTATAACTATTCATTTTCTAACAAAAATGCTAATTGTTTTCGACTTGAAAAGATAAATAAAAAGAAAGATTTTTCACAATTATTTAAGACGTATTTAAAAAACTAACAAAATAATTTATACAAATCAGATAATCTAACTACAAAAAAATTTTTAAATATTACATTTTGTTAAGAAAACTAATTTATTTACAATTTTTTGGTAAAAATACTTGCGAAATATGCAAAATTTTACTACTATTCAAGCGAAAATCTTAAAAAACTTGCCCTGATTATTACATATTTTTCGTTTCTTTCTAGCGCCTTATAAAATTAAATTTTATTTTTCACTAAATCGATTTCCTTTTTGTTTTAGAGATATAGCATTTAAGTGATCACAAAATTTGGTTCATATGGCGCTTTCGGCACTAGTTTTCGTACAAAATAAAATTTTAGCTACTAGTCTTTTTTTTAGTTTCTCTTAATAAAAATATACTTTTTTTCCTTTTTCTGTAACACATTTGGTTCCTTTATACATAAAATGCAATTAAATTTTTGTACTAAAATAATCGATTTTTTGTGAGAAATATATGTAGGTGATTATAGATCTTAGTTCTTCCTCACGAGCGGAGATACGGTGTCTTCAATACGGCATAAATTATTTTCTTAAAGTTCTTATGGAATATGGAAAATGGCATTTTTAATTTTTACAACTATTCGCCAAAAACACGTTATAATAATTTTCCAAAGAATTACTTCTAAATAAAAAATGTGGAGGAGAGTACCTAAGATTCGAATATATCACTTTCACTTGTTAAAAAATGCATTTATAATGCTTTTTGATATCTATATCTATATCTATATCTATATCTATATCTATATCTATATCTATATCTATATCTATATCTATATCTATATCTATATCTATATTTATATCTATATCTATATCTATATCTATATCTATATCTATAACTATATCAACATCTATATCTATATCTATATCTATATCTATATCTATATCTATATCTATATCTATATCTATATCTATATCTATATCTATATCTATATCTATATCTATATCTATATCTATATCTATATCTATATCTATATCTATATCTATATCTATATCTATATCTATATCTATATCTATATCTATATCTATATCTATATCTATATCTATATCTATATCTATATCTATATCTATATCTATATCTATATCTATATCTATATCTATATCTATATCTATATCTATATCTATATCTATATCTATATCTATATCTATATCTATATCTATATCTATATCTATATCTATATCTATATTTATA
Organism: Protocalliphora azurea; assembly: GCA_932274085.1. Classification (NCBI taxonomy): domain Eukaryota; kingdom Metazoa; phylum Arthropoda; class Insecta; order Diptera; family Calliphoridae; genus Protocalliphora; species Protocalliphora azurea. The sequence goes on along the minus strand of OW026521.1, from coordinate 139,926,734 downwards.
TCTATATCTATATCTATATTTATATCTATATCTATATCTATATCTATATCTATATCTATATCTATATCTATATTTATATCTATATCTATATCTATATCTATATCTATATCTATATCTATATCTATATCTATATCTATATCTATATCTATATCTATATCTATATCTATATCTATATCTATATCTATATCTATATCTATATCTATATCTATATCTATATCTATATCTATATCTATATCTATATCTATATCTATATCTATATCTATATCTATATCTATATCTATATCTATATCTATATCTATATCTATATCTATATCTAAATCTATATCTATATCTACATCTAAATCTATATCTGAAACTATATCTAAATCTATATCTAAATCTATATCTATATCTATATCTATATTTATATCTATATCTATATCTATATCTATATCTATATCTATATCTATATCTATATCTATATCTATATCTATATCTATATCTATATCTATATCTATATCTATATCTATATCTATATCTATATCTATATCTATATCTATATCTATATCTATATCTATATCTATATCTATATCTATATCTATATCTATATCTATATCTATATCTATATCTATATCTATATCTATATCTATATCTATATCTATATCTATATCTATATCTATATCTATATCTATATCTATATCTATATCTATATCTATATCTAAATCTAAATATATATCTACATCTGTATCTATATCTATATCTATATCTATATCTATATCTAAATCTATATCTGAAACTATATCTAAATCTATATCTAAATCTATATCTATATCTATATCTATATCTATATCTATATCTATATCTATATCTATATCTATATCTATATCTATATCTATATCTATATCTATATCTATATCTATATCTATATCTAAATCTATATCTACATCTAAATCTATATCTGAAACTATATCTAAATCTATATCTATATCTATATCTATATCTATATCTATATCTATATTTATATCTATATCTATATCTATATCTATATCTATATCTATATCTATATCTATATCTATATTTATATCTATATCTATATCTATATCTATATCTATATCTATATCTATATCTATATCTATATCTATATCTATATCTATATCTATATCTATATCTATATCTATATCTATATCTAAATCTATATCTATCTCTATATCTATATCTATATCTATATTTATATCTATATCTATATCTATATCTATATCCATATCTATATCTATACATATATATTATATATATGTATATATATATATATATATATATATAATAAACAAAAAAATCGTTAAAAAATTATATATATATCTATATATATATATATATATATATATATATAATTTTTTAACGATTTTTTTTTTTGTTTATTTATAAAAAATACAGATAATAATAAAGATAATGTTATATATGAATAATTAATATATTTATCAAATTCTAATAAAATTTGTAACAAATTTTTGTTGAAGAAACTCTGCAAAAAATTTAGTTAAAAAATTGCTAATGCATTTATGCATCTAATGTAATTTGTAGCTAAAATTCTATTTTTGAATCATTTAACTTAAAGCAAATATAAATACCGTTAAAATATTTTTTAAATCAATTAAATCTACCATTTACGTTGCTTTATATATTTTTAGTTATACACTCTTTGTGCAAAACGTACAATACACTAAAATATTATAAAGAGTAAATTTTTGTATGAAAAATGTGGTGGTATTTTTATTTAAAAATTATTAAAAATAGTAAATATTTCCATTACAAAAAACTCTAAATTGAATTGTTTAAGCAATAAATCACTTTTTAATATGAATTAAAAAAAAATTAAATTTCGTAGGGGGAGAACAATATCAACAATACATCTGAAAAATGCATTTGCATCTCAAATGCATTTAGTAAAAAAATAAAATTATTTAATAAGTTTATTATAAAAGAGGGTAAATTTATAAATCTAATGCATTTTAAATAATGAAAATCCGATAAGAAATGTGTAAAATGAGGTCTTTTAAATAGCATACCACGGGTTTTCATTTTTTAAAACAAAATTAGGATAAATTTTATTAGCTTCACAGAGGATATAATTACTGAATATGAAGAAAATTGATGGACATGAAACCAAAAATTGTAATTTTTTATGTGTTCTTTCGTGGAATTCTTGGTAGATAAAAAATATATGTGATCATCTTTTTCAAAATTGTATCTTTTTAGGAAACTTTTAACTGAAATTGGAACTTTTTGAGGAAAACTATTAATTCCTTATTTTATTGGACAAAAATGTTGTACTTAGAAAGTGGTACTTTTTATTAAAAATTTTATAAAATTGATACTTTCTTAAAATAAAATGGCTTTAAAAAATATTTGCTTTTTGAAAACAATAATTTATGTAAAAGTAAACATAAAGTTACAAATTTGTACTTTTGTCTGTTGAACGTAAGCGAAATTATATATGGGCATTTCTAGAAACTCGTTTACTTTTGGGATTAAAAAAAAAAATAAATTGTTTTAATGGAACTTCAACGTTATTTAGTACCAATAACAGTTGGCTTTAATGAATTACAAATTTTTCGCGTGAATGATTTTTAGCGAACGGCGTTAGTGTTATAGAGGTTTAATACAAAGACTTATAAAAAATTTCCAAAGTTCTATTTTCAACATGTTTAAAAAAATTACCACAGGTATATAATACACATCAATATGTCTAAAATACAAATTAAAGGTGATACGATATTGTTGATAAAAATCAAAAAATTTTAAAAATTTTAAAAATTCCATTTTAAGGCCGATATTAAAAACAAATGCAAATATATAACCTACAAAAATGTGTACAAAATACAAATTAAAGATGGACCGATACGTTTTATAATAGTGAACATATTTGGGACCATAACACTGATTTAACCTACCTTTAGAATATAGAGTAAGAAACAAAACGTCTATAAATTTTTGATATTTTTTTGTATTACATTTAATTCATTGATGTATTTTTCACATCTAGCTACAAAAAAATCTTTAAATGATGTTAATAAATAAAAAGCTGCAAATATTAATTATATAACTATAAAATTAATTTTTCAATGACAAAAATACACACTGAAATTTAGCATTTTTCAATGTGTATTTTTGTCATTGAAAAATTGCATTAAATTCAAACGCGTAATTATTTTTGAATGACACTTGATTCCGTTATAGCTTAAAGCTGCAAATTGGTATACATTTCCACCGATTTCAATTAACCCCTTGGCTGGGCCTCGAAGATTTACGAAATATTAAAGGCACCGCGATCTCGGGTCATGAATACTTTTTGTGCAATTTTTTGAGACTTATTTTTCGCTTAACTAAAACAGAATAGATATAACTTATTGTAAATATAATTTCACTTAAAATATAAAAAAAAAAATACTAATATAAAGTACGCAAAATTTTATATCGATTTTAAAGAGTTATAACGTTTTTTTCAATTTAATATTTTAACGCGCCACAACGATTTTAAAATATAATTTGGAAACCTGTTTTGATCACGCGATCCTTTAGCTTCATTGAAATTGCGCTGTGAGTGTGCCTCGTTTTTTTCTCCCAAGTTCGGGCAAAGTCTATAGCGCTGCTATTGAGGGCACATTAACGAGATGTATTTCAAACGATCCATAATTACAAGAGCAACAAGTCCCAAGTTTCTATTTTGCAATACTCGAAACGGCGCAAATTTTCCAATCGAAATAAAATTTTAAAAATTTTGGTTTTACCACTTGTCCACAATATAATTAAACACTGGTCCAAAACATATTGATTGAACATAAGTTGACGTATTTCTACAAGTGTTTGTAGTTTACATTAGAGAAATTAGACTCACATGCTAAAATCCGTGATTACGGGAATCAAAAGAAAGAAGAAAAACTTGTTATTTTCAAACAATTTTTTTTTTTTTTTTTTTTTGGATTTTGTAACTTTGAGAGCTTGCCAGTGTTACAAGAAACCATTTCAGGTCTTGAATTTTTGTTGCTTTACTCTACCAAGTACTTGACTCCACAAGTTGTTAACAAAATTGCATCAAAGGTTAATTTAAAGCACCTAAATTAAAAAAAATATATATTTGAGTTTTAAGGACGGTTTCTTAAAGTTAAACGTAAAAAGACATATAAAAAGAGATATATCTGAAACTTTTGAAATTTTGATATAAATTCATCTAAAATTTTATTTAATTATTTTTGCACAATATTTCTTAGCAATTCTTGACAAATTTTATTAAATTTATGTAGAAAAAAATATATGTTGAAGACTGACTTTTACTCCAGAATGTACTTAAATTGTGTTCCTCTAGCTCTTTTAGTTAAGGATTATAAGATTTTTAGTTATAAGAATTATTGACTATTAATATACAAAAAACATTACTGCTTAAAAACGTTTTATTTATCGATAAAGAATTTTATTTAATTTTATAAAATTATTCGATATTACCTTTCGCACTTAAAAATACATAAATATATTCGAAAGTATAGATTCCATATAGTAAAAGTGGGTACATACTTAATTTTTTTATTTTCTGATCCCATCTCTACTCAAAGGATCTTTTAATTTTCAAGGGAGATAGCTATTTCTTAAATTAAATTATAAGTACTAAATAATTAAACTACTATCAATATTAATTTATGACAGGTAGTACATATTTTTTTATAAAATTTGCATTCTGTTAATTTTCGAGATATTACGATTTTTACATTTTTATCAGGCAACTTCTATTTCGAAAACTAATTTGTAAGATTTGATATGTATTCAGCATAAAAAAGTTATTTAAAAAAAATATTATGGGACGATCTTTGTAAAATTTTTCACTCATATTTTTAATTTTGGTTTTCTTATTTCAAAAATAATATGTAATAAAAAGCCTTTAAAGGACAAATAAATATTATAAGTAATAATAACCATAAAAGTATTTTTTTAGGCATATAATTAAATATTAATAAATTTGTAACATAATTGTAATTATAACAAACAAAAAATGAATATTAATCCAAATCAGCAATAGAACACCACATGATATCAATCAGTTCAATCAATTTTGATTAACAAATTCAATTAGGTTTTTCCGATGCACGTTATGAGATAAGGGAAACGTTCGTAAATATTCTGACCAGAAATGATCTTTCAAAAATCGAATTATTTATTCCAGGAATAAAAATCTGGACATTCCTAGTTGAATGCGAAAAGGTAAAAAGTTGGAATAAAAATTGTATCTTAGTTTCAAAAATACAAAGTTCTTAAATAAACATCTAAGAAAACTATCGACATAAGGTGATATATGATTATAATTCCATTGGTAGTTTTGAATTTTGATTTAAATTTGACATTTATAGTCTTCTACCGAAAATATATAACATACAATATTGTTTATTAAAATATTGACTTTTCTAAAATTACCCGATATTGTACATAAGTATATCTCCATACAATTAGAAATTTGCGACATCAGTAAAGCATGGACTACTTTATATCTTACATGAAAAAGCAAATAAATGTTAAAGGAATATAATAAGAATAATTTATCCATAAAATATGTAAAATTAAGTTTGTCATCCAATATAATAACTAGTCTCTTTATTTTCTCTACAATTTCTATTACATTTCCTCCTACTCGTATTGTAGGACCATCAAGATGAAATAAATCAAATTTCATTACTTTAATTTTAATTGCTATAAGTATTAAAAAATTATTAGCTATTCACAAATTAATTTTATCTAGAACAGAATTAGTCTTTATTTACAATATCTTCTTTGTGCTATCATCATGAACTAATAGTTGAATTTCATAATCATAGACTGAGCAAGTTTCTGATTCATTTACATTTAACAATCCGTTTATATACAAAGAAAACAATAACGGACTCAAAACCTGCGAAATCCGACCACTAAAATACACAAATTGCTTTCTATCCGTTAAGTACGAAAAAAATAAATAAACACGACTTCCTAGAAAATGTAAATTCTTCCTTCAGTTTCGTAATTAGATTTATGTGATTAATGCGCTCAAAGCTTTCTACAGGTCTAAGGATACTAAAATGTTTGCCATTTCCCTAAAAATATTATTTCTTATCGATCCAGTGATACCTAATAAAACTGATGGAACACTACAATTTCGACGATAACCAGTTTGGCTATCATTTAGTAAATATTTCTTCACAATATTCTCAATAATTTCAGTCCTAATCACATCCTTATCACCTTCGATAATATCATTAAATTATTAATTGATTTCAGATTAATTTTCGTATGATATACCATTTTTGCTTATATAACTCTTATATATGTAAAATTTTAATAAAATAAAAGTTTTTTTAAAAGTGTTTTGAAATTTATATGGTAGAATTAATTCACCTACCATAAACTACTTCGTTCATGTACCAAAAATATTATGTGCCAAAATCTATTTAATTATCTTAACTTTTGCATCTTATAGTTTGCACACAAGTTTACATCTAGTAAAAGAGAGCCAGCCGAACAGCTAGTCGATCCTTAAGTCGACTGAGTGCATAACAAACACTTATAAAAATGCATTTTACCATATCCACCTATGACGCTGTAGGGTATAACCTCTTATGTAAGACTTGAATTTTCTCAAACTTGATTTTTTTTTTAGTAGTTTTCCATTGATATTTACATTTATGTTATTTTTTCGTTGGAAATTGTTAAATCCTTTTCCATATAGAATAAGAACGGAGAGCGATTTCCTATACAAGATCTTTAGATTCTCATATATTCGAACTTTTTTAAGTGTAAAAAAAAATTCTAACCATATTTATATATGTATTTGATTTATTATTAAATTTATAAAAAAATTTTAGGAAAATTGTTTATATAAAAATTTTAAATTTTTTTATTTGTTAATAACAAAGTAATGCAGCGTCAAAAGCAAAATTTAAATATGTTATAGAGCAAATATCATTATTTGATATAAATTTTTAAAAACATTTGTAGAGGATATGAAATGATAAAATTTTTAAAAAACAATTTTTCAAAAATGTTTGTCCAGACGAATAAAGAAAAAAATGCTTTAGATTGTTCTCTTTTATTTAATATTCATATGGTTAAAAAAATTGGTGTAGGAATAATAGAACTAATTGTTTGAAAATTGTATATCCTTAAAACTTTGGAATCTTTTAGAAAGGATAAATGATCAGCAAATGGAAAATTATTACTATATTAGGTCCAGAGTTTCATACGTACAAATGTGGTCTTGTTCAAGTGCAAAAAAATTTTGTCTCACGGTGTTACTGTTTTTTTTTTTTTTTTTGATTTTTGTTTTTTCTTTAATAGTACTGATAATTTAATAATGCTACAAATATAACGTGCTATAGAGCAACGAAGTCTTATTTCAATGAGAATATAATATTTTTCATTAATTATTCATCATAAATAATAACGTACATTTTCATTATGATTTCATTTTTTCCTGTCATTAAAATTATGATTGTGTCTGTTGACACAAACAATTATAAGAGAGCAGCTATATTCATTTCATCAGAAATACAAACATACAAAACCAGTCATAAATCTTAAGATCCCAGCAAACATTTCATTATCCAATTGAGATTGGAAATTTAAAAATAAACTTTAACTTAAATATTCTCATACCTAGTAGAATTTTCTAAAAATCTTATAGAGATTCGATAAATAGTTTTAATATTACAATTCATTTCAAATACACGGTAAAATGTTTGTTGGGATTAAATAAAAAGTAACTCAAGAAATTATAACTCATTTATAATCATAAGTTCTTCATCTCTGTCTCTCTTAACCACAAAAACTCACACAGATGTACTTTTATCATACATACTCCTTACCACACACATACACAAACAAGATGTAATTTATCGAAGAATAGTAAAAAAGCGAAAAAACAACATCAACAACAATATTCCCTGCTTTCTTTTTTTTTCAACATACAGTCGATAAAAGAAATGCCAATGATATATGTTTTATACCAATAACAACGACTACAACACTAACTACATTTGGTACAATAATGGAATCATCATCAGCAGGAGTAACAGCAATAAGATCAAAATCAACAACAACACCCACCAAAGGAAATAAGACATCCACAGCATCAATGCAATTTAATATATATAATAATTGTGATGGCAATCGTAATAATGATATAAAATTTATAATTCATGACCAACAGCAACATCAACAACAGCATAATAATGCAGGTAAGATAAACGTTAAACGTTATGAAGAAGATGTTGATGCGCAAAAAAAAAGTAGTACAAGTACACGCAATCTGCTACAAGTATCATATTCGTTTAATTGCATTCACTATTAATTGCAGCTTTTCATGTATTTTATTTATTGATTTCTTTTTCTGTTTTCCTCACATTTTACACTCACCAAATCATATATTTCACAATTAATATATATATATATATATATATATATATATATATATATATATATAAATAATATAAGCTAATAGTAGCACAATGGTAAAGCTTGTAATTTTTTGTTGCTCGTAGAAAATGCTTATTTAGTAAATAGTATTAAATATGAATATAAAAAAATTATCAAGAAGTTTATAATAAAAACCTTTAATATTAATTTTATTAATATTAACTTAAAATTATGATGCAAGTTAGTTATTATTTTTTTTTTACCAATTAATACTTTGTTTTATTTTCCTCTAACCATACTGCCGGTGAGCTGCCGAAGAGTCCTATGTGTAATTTATAAAATTTTTTTAGTATCGCATCTTCTATCATTATTAGTCATACGTTCAGCCACCAAAGCGTTTTCCATTATCTCAACAGATTTCGAAGTTACAAAAAGTCCTACAATGTCTCACCAAAGTATTTGATTTTTTTTATATAAAAGCGGTTTTATTAAATGATTTAAAAGAATAATTCTTAGATTCATAATGCAAAAAACTGCAATCAAAAATATTGCCTTGTTTCCAAGAAAATCCAGAAACAGTACGAAAAGTCACCGAATTTATTCCCCAGAAGTATCGAATTTTTATCATCTTTATGTTTGAAGATGTCAAAGAAAATAAAAAAGATGAAATTATTGTAATTTAATAATAGGTCATAAGATATCACTATTAAATGCTCACTGATTTATTTTCCCAATTTGAAGTTAAAGTTTGGGGAATATTTAGTCCATTTGTTATTTAATGGACTTAGAGAGTTGATGTTCTTCTTTAAATGACAAATATGATACTTTTTGATCATTATAGTAAAAAATAATTAGCATTTTGTTGCTTATAAGAATTTTTTATTAATGTCATATTTGAAGCGTCCTAGTCGTTTATTATTGGGCACTGCTCCATTAAAAATAAAATATCTTAAATATCAAGCCCATTTTAGTACAGTTGATATCAAAAACTTATTTCAAAATGTTGAGAAAAATCTTCTCGATATATAGCCATTGAAAAATTTGGAGACTACAACACCTCACTTGACGATACAGCTACAAAATATATCAGGACATAACTGTGCTTGGTTTTATTTCTCCAGTTATATAGCCATATTATTTTTGGACTAACAAGATGCAATTAAGAAATGCCGGAGCAGAATAAGTTTAATTTTATTTTGAGTAATATTAACAGTAAAGTTAACTTTTTTGAGTATTTATACCTTTTTATAGTGTCCCAATAGCTTGAAAGATTTATAGTTAAATAGGTCATGCCACATTTTTTATCGTGGCACCAATTGGCCCTCTTTTTGTAGCCGTTATCCAAGTCTCCAACTTTATAATGACTAATACTCACAGAAATACAATCTAAAAGTTTTGATAGAATATGTGCACCAATACTTCAGTAAAATGGGCTTAATATAGTAGAGTTTTCATTTTTTACAAAATAATGAACCAACTTTTGCAAAAAAAAAAAAATATTTCTCGAAGACATGACAAAGCTTTATGTTTAGGAAATCATATAGGAAAAATTGTGTCATTATTCCCAATTTCTTTTCTGCAAGATATATGCAAAGTAGTGACTGAAAAATCGATTTCGATTGTGGTCGAAAAACCATTCTCATTGTTAAAAAATGATTATTTTGTAATCGATTCTTTCGAGCCTATTTTATACTGAAATTGACTTTTAATCTTCGATTAATCGAAAAATCAACCCTGCACAATAAGGTATTTTTTTTACAAATAAATTGTAACAATTTCAAAGAAGAATTTAAAATTTTTCAAAAAAAAAAAAAATATTGGAAACAATTTTTAAAATATTTTGATAAAAACGAATCAGTAAAAATACAATTCAAAAAATTATTTTTAAAAACAATTTTGAGTACGAGTTATATTAAATCTACATTCGTAAGAGAACGGTATTTGAATATGCGTTCCCCCACTGCCGAACAGTCACATAAAGAATGTTTCTAATCCTCAATAAAACAACTTCGGCAGGAATCCTTTGCTCAAGCCCCTATTTGTTTGATCAGGGTAATATTTTCATCCGTCTTGTGTTTCCTTTATATCCGTAGGCTATCCATAAATACGCTGTTAGCCAGATTAGTCTTAAAAGTATAGATAGAGATTAGGTATAGTTAAGACTTCACTACGCCTTAATTGTGTCATGACCGTTCAAATAAAAATCAATAGTCTATATTTTCCGAAACAAGTGCCTCGTCTAGCAGAAAATATTCCGGACTCGGTTCTAGTGTCAGTTTTATATGTAGTATTTTATATAATTGAATATTTGGAGAAATGTTTTTACAAAATACATGTATTTGATTTCTATGGTAAAAAATTTAAGACATTTATTAACGTTATTACAGTGATCTACGGAAGGAGGTTAACAAGAAATAGATCAATTTTTTATTATCTCTTGATCTTCTTCAAACAGTCGTGCGACTATTGTATTTACTACCAAAATGTTTATTCAAAGAGTATACTCTCTGTTTTTGTTGTTAAACATATTTAATTTTAATTATTATTTTTTTATTAATTTTACAAATAATAATCGATTAAAAAATTGAACCCCATGATTAATCGACCATTAAAATTGAAATTAAAATGGTTGCTCGAAAAATCGAAAATCTATTATTAACTTTTCATACCATTCACTAATGTAAAGAAACTTTGCTTAATTTCCCCAAAATTTAATCTCCAAAATTTATAAATAGAATATTATTATATTATTTAACAGTGATACTAAATATCAATTAATATAAAAATAAATATTTTTTGGAATTTTTTATTTTTTTGAGTATCTCCAAATGAAAAAAATAAAAACAAATCAAATACTTTTGCAAGGTAACTCAAAATATCTGCACGTGTTATTTTTCTCGATTTTTCAGAAACGATTCAACATTTTATGCTACTTTTCACAGCATTTGTTAGAAGATATATAAGGCAATAAATTCCATTTATTGGAAATTATTTTTTATTTTTTATTATTTACCTAATGTTATAACTTAAAATAACTATATTTTATTTAAAAATAAAAATTCTCTAATTTATGTGAGACACTGTATGTATATATTTCCTTGAGATCAAAAAAAAACTATTTTTGTTTTTAACTTCACGCAGGATTTTTTAAGAATATAAAATCAGAAATAGTAAAAAAAATAAAGGTTTCTTATACAAAATATCTTATGTGTAAAATTTTTTTTTTTCTTTTTGCCATTCGTGATCGCAAAAAGATATCGATATTTTTCCAAAAATAAAATTTTTAAATATGCTAAAAGAAAATACAAAAATCAAAAATGAAAACAAAAACTGTTGCAAATTGACAAAATAAAACGGTGTTTTGTTCCAATGAAAAGTAATAAAAAATACATAGGACTTTTCGTCAGCTCTCCGACTATATATTGTATTAAAAATGTATTTTTACATTTTAAATAAAAGTTGTGCTTCAGACCGGTACTGAAATAAAATAAAACTATCAAAATATAATGAAAACTTTAGCGTAGGTTTAGGATTTTCGATTTGAAACTTACAAAAAAAAAATCGTTTCACTCAATTGATATTGAGATATCAATTATGTACTGTAGAATGTATTTAGAAAAAGTTTATATTTAAAAAAAAAAGAAGCTAAGAAAATCGGTTCGGTATAACTGCAAGCGGATCATACATTACAATACTCTGCTACTAAATGGCACTATTTATTTTCAACTTAAAAATGATAAAAGATTGCAAATCGTTTTAAGAATATCACATAACCATTTTAAAAAATTTCCAAACACCCTACAAATTTTGACATATACCGAACAAAGGATAGTTGCTGCACTCGTAACTACCTAAATTTACAAACAAAATTTTCAATTAAATTGACTTAAATGCCCTATTAACAAACAATATTATGATTCTAAAATAGTCAAAACTTATAACTTGTGACTATAGTCATAAATTTCCTATTCACAAAATAAAATTGTTCAATTTTAAATTATTAAAATTAAGATTCAGTGTACTATCAATCACAAGAATTGTGACTATGAAAATGTGAATATTTGTTTGTAATCAGTTATCAAAAAGAATATTTCTATTGGTACTTACTTCATATTTTTGCTGTATTCACTTGAAATGTGAAATTTTTTTTATATTTTTTTTTTTTTTATTCTCAGTTTTTCTGTTTTTAATATATTTTAATTATTGCAAAACTGAAAAGTCATAATTTGTGCTTAACACATATTTAGTTCATATGTAGTTCTTAATTGCAAATAAAAGTGTAAAGTGTTGTCGTATAATTTTGTTATTGTAACTTATTAATTCAAAAAAACAATTACTGATTAACGAGACTACAAATATGTTGAAATATTTTTTTTTTTTTTTTTTGTTTTCAAAATCTGACAAGTATTGAATTACAAAACGAATTTGTAGTTCAATACTTGTCAGATTTTGAAAAAGAATTACAAAATATTTATATGCCATTTACACCAAACAAAAACTAGTAGTTTTTGGCTTTATTTGGTTTTTGAATAAAAAAAAAAAACTACGTAAATTTGTTTGATTTTTCCATACAAATCAAAAACCATTTTTAACTAGTTTTTATTGAAAACTAAATAAAAACCACTAAAATAACTATTTATGATACATCATGTTTAGCAAATTTTAAAACCGTAGCTTTTATATATAAAGAGAAAAATAAAATTTCAAATTTATACAAATTATTTGTTTTATTTATGAAATCATTACAATAAATAATTAATTAAAAATTGTTAAAATATTTTTAATATTGAGACTATATATTCTCTAATCAAAGAAATAGCAAATAGGGCGAAAACAAAAAATATCCAAGAAGAAATAAGGTATATAAACGATGTAGTTTTTGAAATTTTGTTTTTAAAAAATCAATTAGTTTTTGTTTTGGTATAAACGGCATATTATAATAGAACAAATAATTTTTTTTATTTACAATCTGCTAGCCGTGTGTAAATAGTTATTTCCTTATTTACAAATAACTTTAAGCGCAAATAAGAACTATATATATATATATATATATATATATATATATATATATATATAGTAAGTAACATACTTAGTTTGTACGTACTTCTACTACGAAAACAGTTCCTGAACAACGACACTATTTAGGAATAACGTGTAAAATGTTGCCACATTTCTAATGTTCTTAATGTTTTCAACTATCAAACAGGCCTGCTAATATTCAAAAGTCATATACAAGGTTGACACAATGATTTTTAAGACGACGTTTTATTTTAATTCTCTTTTGAAGTTGCTACCAAAAATCATTTGTGTTCACTTGATAATTTTTTTTTTTTTTTTTTTTGTTCCATGATTTTTTTATATTTTCTCTTTTTCCTTGCAGCCCGTCTAGACGTAACATAATATGTAAGATTTTTGTGTCAAAGAGTGTCAAATTCACTCTCTGAGAGAATTATTTCACGTATAGATTAAAATATTAGTATTATAAGATGTATTATGAGACTGTTGTGATGAAATTTCTCTACACAACCATCTTATAAGATGAACTGTCAAAAAAATACACATACACAAAAGTTTGCTTGTGTGTGTGCATGTGTATTTTGGAAATTATTGAAAAACAATATTACTTTGTAAAATTGTTTCCTTTTAGTGTTTATTTTACATGTTAAAAAACATTTTTATAAAAACTGTGCTAAAAAGTGCGAATTGCTTAAATAAAAAGGACATGTTTACTCTGTAACTGATTGAAAATAATAATATCTTATAGGATTAATTAGAATACGTGTACCCCTTATTTAAGATTTAACAAAACATAAACAAAATGTTTACTCTCCTCTGCCGGCGTTATCTCACATATTATATCAGCGTTAATCTCAGTTGTAGACCTGGGATTATAAGCAGGATTGATTTTTCTTGTTTATAGCAATACTACCAGTTCAAAAGAGAAAAACGAATAAAAAGTAATGTGAAAAATATCAATGTGTATGAAGAGAAATAACAAAAAACAAATCATAAAAACAGTAAACGTGATTTTTTTTTCAATCCCTCTACAATCCTACCCCGCTCGTTAACAAACCAAAAAAAAAAAACATGATTTAAAATCATGGTTTTAAATCATCGTGTAAACGTAGTGATAAAAATAAAAAAAAAAATATTAAAAATATTGTGAAAAAAGGAAAATTGAATAAATATATTAAAGAAAGATTCATTGAGAAAAGAAAATTGTATTAACAAATTTGTGCTGGAAATCAAAATGCTACCATATAATTTTTATTTTACAATCTGCTATATGCGTATAAACTGTGAATTAAGTATTTACAAAAAAGCTTTATTTGCAAATAAGAACTATGTAACAGATGTTAAGCAAGAAAATTAGGGTTTTTGTGACTACATTAACATAATACAAAGTCATATTCAGTCTTAATAAAATTATGACTTTTTGAGTCCTTTTCTGCGTTAGAAAGCAAAAAAAAATAATAACACCAAATAAGATGAATTATTATACATTTTAAATTTATTTTAATTTTCTTTTTTAAATTTTCGAATTTAATGAAATATTAGTTTTTTATTAAAAATCAAATATATTTATGAATAAAGTTTTAAATTCAATTTTATTTAAAATAAAATAAAATAAAATAAAATAAAATATCTCCCTTTAAAATTGCTATAAAACTCGAAAAGTTATTCTAAGAGAGTGGATTGTCATGGAAACGCATGTTTTTTCTGGAACATTTAAAAACTATCTTATGAAATATCTATCCGAATCAGGCATTTTACTAAAGGAATGCAGCGATAAATTGGCAAAATCATTTCATAAATAGCATCTTGGATATTTATAGCCAAAAAAAAACCTTTCGTTTTGTAAGTTTTTGAACTAAAAATTTTGGAATTTTGTTGCGGAAAAAATGAACAAAATCAGTCCATTAATATCAGAGATATCGGCCAAAAAGCATTTTTGAATTTTTAAAGCTCCTATATATACAACGAACTTCGTTCTTGTGCAGATCTGTCACAAATATTTTTGTTCAATTTCGAATTTTTAAATCAATCTAATGGGTCCAAAAATTTTCAAAATACACTTTATTTATTAATGTTATCATTTGATATTATTGTTGTTTCATCAACTGTAAAATATATCAATTTTTCATATAACATCTCAACACTCTAACTTGTTTATTCTTCTTTCTTCTTTTGTGGTAATTCGTTAGGGGGTAGGGTTAATATTTTAATAAAATTAAAATTCTCTTATATTTATCCAATGCGGCTGCATATATGATAAAATTAGCAAAAGTCATTAAGATTTTTTTTTGGGCAAACATGTACTATAAAAAAGTATCTAAGCTTTACATCGAGTAGCGGAGGATATGCGTAATAATCTTGATCACATTGATTTTTAAAAGTCCCTACACACGTTGCAAAATTAAAGGAAAATTATCCCAATTTTCCGCTTCCTTCTCATCCATTTATTACGAGATGGTCATTTTCACTTGATGCTGTAAAATATTACGAACAATATTTTGACTGCTCTAAAGCTATAAAAAAAAGTTAAATGAGTATTAATACAAAAAAATATTAAAGTTAATCTCTCATCTGTTTGTTCCAACTATTAATTTCTTTCCGAAACTATTACTAAATTAGAGGCTTTCACTTGAAAACGGTCATTAAAAAAATAAAGGGTTTGAGAGAATTAAAAAAAATCAAACTCAATTATTCTATGTTCAGATGATTTATCGTGTTTACAAGAATACTCTTTTTAAAAGTATTCTCAACTACAATTATTTAAATACGCTCCTATCATATCTGCTGACGTAGAAAGATCATTTTCATTTAAAAAAATTACAAAGAATTAGCATTGATCTTTTAAAACATAGCTTTAACTTTTAAAAATACAAAATGTATTGCATTGCTTGACTTACCATGGACTATTTTTTTTTTCTTTTTTCTTAGAGAATAATTTTTGCCTTTTATTTAAAATGAATTAATTAAAAGATAAGTGCGTGTTTTTTTTAATTTTTAAGGTATACTTTGAATTTTTAAATGCATTTTTTAGGCGCATATTTTCAAAAGATAAATGCATAATAATCCGTCTTCTAGTTATTACACATTTTCTAAACTTTATCAAAAAATTGCTTATATATATCTAAGACAAAGTATTTTATTTTATGTTTTATTTGGTGTATACTTTTTGGGATAAAATGAAAAATGTATGAATAGTTATTCAAGATAAAATCTAAGAGATCTACAAATTCTGTACAATTTAAAAAAAAAAACTAAATCTTGTTATGTTTACAACAAAAATATCTACAAGTTATTGCATTATAGTACAGGATTTTATAGAAAAATATGTAAAAAATTGCTCCTAAACTAGAAAAGTTATGATTTGTTTTATTAATGTTTAAATTTTTGCTGTAAAAAATAGACACTTTTGTGTTTAAAAACTTCTCACGGCTAAACGAATAAAGATAATAAAAAAAAAATAGTTAACATATTATTTTGGAATATATAGGAATAAATTTTTTTACAAAATTTTTCAGTCTTACAATACGAAAATTATTTGTGAAAAAATATAGTCAAGGAAAGAAAATCAACATATATTACTTATACGCACCATGTATAAGCGAAGTAAATAATTTCTTTTCTTAATTCCAGCTTTATAATTTGAGAAATTAAGGTAAAAATTGGAAAATCATGGAAAAATAGATCGTATTGGGTTCTCGCACGATTATAGTTTTTACAATTTTTTTTTCTTCACACAATTTCCTATAAAGTTATCTTTCAGACAAATATAAATATTGTATATGTTACTTAAGAAAATTTTTATATAACAGGAAAAGAATGTGACCAATTTTTTGACAAGAAAAAAAAAATATCGACTTTTTTTAAGTTTAAATTTAAATACCTATATCTTTTAACTTTGTAAATGTTCTTTTCCAAAATTCTTTCTTTACACAATTTTTCTATTTGTTAATGAAATAAACCAAAAAATCGGGTGAAATTTGAACCCGTTGTAGAGCGATAAATCTTCACCAATGCAAAGTAAAAAAGTAAAAATTTTATTTTTTGAAGCCTAATATCTCTTACTCTAAAAGAGATAAGATATGTATATGACAATGTTTTTTTGTAGATCATTTTTATGTTGGCATTTGTCAAATTCTACATCTCTCTTTAAAATGTTACGTGTGAACCAATAAGAAATAGATGTTTATACACAAAGTTGCGCAACAATGTTTAACATAAGCTGTCAAATTTTATGTTATTTTTTAATATTTTGCTATTTTTAACAAAAACAAGGCCTAAAATGAATTAATATTGTTTCAAAAAGACAAATAAAAAATAAAAACGTAAAAATAAAAATAAAATTTTCGATAAAAAAAATGCAATTTAAAATTTAAATTCCTCATGTACGTGTTCTACATCTCTTAACATGAAGTTGAAAATGAAAATTTGTTCCCGTTATCCTGACGACGTTATTTCATATGTTAGGAAATAAAAATGTCTTCGTGTGGACGTGAATCATGACTTCCATCATCCACTCCACCTGTTTTAAACAAAAAATCTACTTACGATTATATTTCATTGTTCACCAATTATAATGCAAATAGTTTAAGAAATAAAACATCGAATAATATTAAGAGAGTTAAATAAGAAAAAGAAAATGTTAATCTTAAAAACATTCATTATGTGTATTTTTTTTTTCAACATATTTTTCCTTTCTAAACATTTTTTAATTAATTTCTTTTCCATGATGTCATAACATAGTGTACTATTCAGCATATTTTTCAAACTATTTACATACATATTTCTTATCTTTCGATACATATGTATGTATGTCTTTGATCTAAACAACATTTCCCAAGCAATTTTCCTTTTGTGCATTCAATGTTCATGTTGAACACATTGTAGATATATATATATATATAGTACTACTTTTTTATAACTAGATTGGCTTGGCAGAGCTTGCAAAGAGTTGTTACTTTATTATTAAAAATTTAACAACTAATGTATAATATTTTGCTTTTAACAACTTAAATTAAAGTTCTAAGTTACGTCATTTAGTACTTGTATAAATAAAATTCTACATAATTCCTTTATACAAAAAATACTTTTCCGCTAGTCAAACCAAATTTTACTTACGATTTTCTTTTCGCTTTAAAATTTACTTTATTTATTTCAAACAAAGTTGTGTCTTTTTTCTTTCATTTATTTATAAAATTTTTAGCAATTATAACTTAGTTTTTTTTTATCATCATTGCTTGGTAATATATTACTAGAATTCATCGTAGTAGAAGTAATTTGCTTACTTTTTTTTAGATTTTTTACTTCACTCACACCCTTTAAATTTTGCTATGGATTTTGGTTTAGTTGCAATTGTTCTTTAATTAGTAGTACAAAGTTGTTTAGCGACAAACACTTATATATAACTTCTATATAGCGACAAACACTTATATATAACTTCTATATACACATCAGTGTTGCCAGTTTACAATTTTGAGGCTAAATCTGGCCTTTTTATTTTGCTCGCTTTTTCCTTTCCTTTATTTTTAATTCTATTTTTTTTAATGATTGCAATAATAAATATTCTAAATTCTATGCTGTAATATAAGACTCTAAATCTTCTGCACAGAATTATAAATAAAGGAAAGAAAGAAAAAAATGTTAGTATTTTAACAAAGAAAAAAGAAAAATATTTCTTATTTGCTATTACTAATTTTATTTTTACAGAATCATCCATATAAGCATTTGTCTGTATTTATTCGAAAAAAATGCGCAATTTTTATTTAACAAAAATTTACGTCTGTGGTGCTTCGTTTTTCAAATAAAAACTTACTAAAATTATTTTATGGACTTACTAAACAGACTATTAAAATTATTTTTTAATATATTTCAATAAACAAACTATAATATAATTTATAGTATAATTAAAATAAATACTCACGCTTCTAAAAATTTAAAAAATATAAAAGCGAACAAGTAAGAATGTTATATTCTGTTATAGTCATAATCTACAATTTTTTGTGCCACCCTAATTTGAAAATTCACTTTATATGAAAGGTGGGCGGTAAATTGGGCTGCTTACACCAATTTTATTTTCCGAGTTTACTGTACAATATTTCGTTGTTGCACATATTTATGTTTATGACATATCAGCGGAAAAATATTAACTGGAGTTACAACGGGCACCATGTACATTTGGCCCAGAGAAATATTTGAGACAAATATTTGAATCACTTATATATATATATATATATATATATATATATATATATATATATATAAAGTGATTCAAGTAGAGATACTTTTTTCAATAGCCTTTTTTGACAGATCACGTGTGAGTCGAGTCATGCTGTCATGTTATTTTTGTTTAGTATTGTTTGACATTTCATAATGGAAAGACTTACGAATGAACAACGTTTACAAATCGTTCAACTTTATTACGAAAATTCACGTTCTCTGAGGAATGTGTTTCGTGCACTTCGCTCAACTTATGGTCAACATAATCGGCCTACTGAGCGTACTATTCGCAACACCATCACCCATTTTGAGACCCAGCATTCATTATTGGATAATATTCGACCGAATAGACCACGTCCAGCACACTGTGAAGAAAATATAGAAGCCGTAGCTGAGAGTGTACACGAAGACCGTGGAGAGTCGATTCGGCGCCGTTTGCAGCAACTCGGACTGACGTAAGGAAGATCTTAAATTGAAAGCGTACAAAATATACTTTGTGCAATAACTGAAGCCGCTCGACCTTCCCAAGCGACATCGCTTCGCTCTATGGGCTCTTGAAAAGTTCTAAGAAGATCCGACGTTTTCGAGGCAAATTTTGTTCAGCGATGAGGCCAATTTCTGGCTCAATGGGAATGTAAACAAACAAAATTGCAGCATTTGGGACGAAGAGCAACCTGAAGAGATTCAAGAACTGCCACTTCATCCAGAAAAAGCAACGGTTTGGTGTGGTTTGTGGGCCGATGGAATCATCGGTCCATATTTCTTTAAAAATGATGACGGTGCGAACGCAACCGTCAATGGCGACCGTTATCATGCCATGATAACCGACTATTTGATGCCTGAAATTGAAGCTCGTAATCTCGGCGATGGTTTCAGCAAGACGACGCAATTTCCCACACATCGCATCAATCAATGGATTTATTGAGAGAACACTTCGGTGAGCACATAATTTCACGTTTTGGGCCGGTCGATTGGCCACCAAGATCGTGTGATATCACACCGTTAGACTTTTTCCTGTGGGAATATGTAAAGCCTAAAGTTTATGCAGAGAAACCCGCTTCGATTCAGGCTTTGAAGGAAAACATCACGCGTGTCATTCGCCAGTTACCAATCGAAATGCTCGAACGTGACGCCGAAAATTGGACTCAACGTATGGAACATCTGCGACGTAGCAACGGCCAACATTTGATAGACATAATATTCAAAAAATAAATGCCAAAGAATGTTCTTTCAAATGATAATAAACATTCCCCATTAAATTTGAATTTTCTGTAGGGAACCTCGAAATGGATCACCCATTATATATATATATATATATATATATATATATATATATATATATATATATATATATACAAGGTGTATCTACTCTTATTATTTTGAGCAAATTTCTATGTATAATGGTATCATTGGTCGGGCTAGACCGACTATTACTTAGTTTATATACTCTCCTTATTTAGAAATAAAGTTATTTGTGAATACTAAACTCACAGTTTATACGCAGATGGTATATTGTTAACAGAAAATACATTTTTTTCTTTTATAAATAATTTTCTTTCTTTTACAAAATGCTAACATTTTAGACCTTATTTGTAAATAGTTTCGTTAATTCGTGAGTAAAAAAGTTACAATAAAAAAATTATACGGCAACACATTACACTTTTATTTGCAAATAAGAGCTGCGTATAAACGTAATATATAGTTTTATTACTTGTTTTACTTTGAATATACCTAAGCATAGAGTTGAAACCTGATACAAAGAAGTAAAGGTAGAGCCTTTCTCTCTTTTCATAGTCATACTAGCCTTCTGACTTTTAAGCGATTTATTATTTTATTGTGCTACCATATCTTCTTTAAAAAATCTAATTTTTTTAATTTAATTTTAAACGAATATTATTTCGAACATTAATTGGAATAAATGAAAGAAAACACATTACACTTTAGATTTTATGTTCTTTATTATTTAACACATTAACATTTTTATAATCTATTACTTTATCCTCCATTATACGATGTTTGTGTGACTTGGTAATCACTATTTCAGTGATACATTTATCGCTCTATATTCTCAAATTTATAATAACAAAAAATTAAATACTGCTACTGTAAGAGGTTAAATATTTTTGTTTAAGGTAACACAAAGGTCAAAATCCCATTAATAATACTTTAAATAACATTTTTAAGATATATTAGCTGTAATTTAATAGGTTAGAGAAAATAATATATAAACACAACTTTTTGTTAAAACAAATTACACATTTTTGATAATAATTTCCTAAATATAATTTTCTCTTTTTGATCAACGATTTTTTTATTTGTTTAAAAAAAATATTTCAAAATATCTTTTATATTTCAAAAATAAATAAAATAATTTATTGTGTTTGCATTTTGTAGTCATATTAATCTAAGAAAAATTTTAATAAAACAAAATTGTATTAATTAATTTAGTAGCCTCTAAATGTGTGTATAAATTTATAAAAGGAAAAAGGTAACTAAAGTAATTATTAAATATCTGTTATTTATTACTTGATCTTAGCTTTTCTGAAATACCAAAAATAAAACTCTTTACTAAAATTCTCTTAACTTATTATTTCTTTAAATATTTCTTTTTTAGATTCTCCCACAAAGTTACGCGAAGAAAACGAACGTTTAAATGCCGAAGTACATCGGTTACGAAAACTTTTAGAAAATTCTCCCGAAGGTGCTGTTGGAGGCATAGATCTTTCCGACTCAAACAGTTGTGGTGATGGGCAATCAACCGATGGCAGCGGTTCGAATACCCAACAAAGAATCGATCGTTTGGAACAGGAATTGCGTTCAGCTAAAAATCAATTAATGTCATTGAGAATAGAGCGTAAAAAGCTGAGAAGTGACAAAAATGAATTAGTGGGTCAGGTGAAGCAATTATGCGCCTCATTGCAGGAAAAGGAACAAGAATTAAGAGATTTTATACGTAACTATCAGGATAGGGTACGAGAGTCAGAAAGTAATAATGCTAAGCTAACTGGTGATCGTGAAAGAGAGAGGTGGCAGCTATTGAAACAGGCCAGAGATGAGGCCGAAAGATCTTTGGCTCTGGCACAACAATTGAGTGCAAGAGATTTGCAACTGCAGAAGTTGCAAGAACAATTACAACGGCAAATGTCAGGTTGTCTATCGGATCAAGAGAGTCTTTTATCGTTTGCTCCGCTCACACCTCCTTCGGCCACATCAGGTTTGTTAAATCAAATGCCAACGAGTAGTGCTGGAATGGTGAATTATCGCACTGATGATAGTGGGCGTGGCAATTCAAATTCTTTGTCAGCTTTTAGTAATAGTTCAGGTAATACGGCCGGAGATCGTAATTCATGTTCAAATGATTCAGTGTTAAGAAATAACAGTGATCGTGAGAGTACTGGCGGCGATATTAATTTCAGTGATGGTATATCAGATAATGGTCCCTGTATTACAGTCGATCCGGATAGTATATCATTGGTATCTAGTCAAAATATGTATCAGTGTAAGTTTTGTAAGACAAATAAATATTTTCAACTTTTTAAAAAATGTATCACATGTACAAATTTTAGATGGCACCCCTAAGGAAAGAAGTCCCACGTTGTCTCCTTTAAATTCGGCCGCTTATTCTAGGTAAGCTGAAAAAGATTATTTTTTTTAATTTATGTACTGTTAAAACAATTCTTTTCCTCAGATCTGTAGAACAACTCGGTTCTCCGGTCGACTCCGATGGTCCTGGTGCGGTCGCTCGAAAATTTGCCCCTAAATCAGGAGGAACTGCTTTGGGTGCTCGTAATGGTCGTGGCGGTACTTGGGGTAGTATATCAAGAGTATTTGCTAGATCCAGAAATAAAAATAAGGCGCTATCAGCTGATGGTGCCACAGAATGTAATTTTACCCTTATGTTTCCTCTAAACAACATTTTGATTATTTGTCTTCCTTCTTCCCAGATAACGACTACTCCTGGAGTCCTTTATCCGAAGAGGGTTATGCCGAAAAATTACGCTTATTACGTGAAGCTTCACAAATACCCATGGAAAGATGGCGTGCCTCACAAGTTTTAGCCTGGCTGGAGGTTGCTTTGGGCATGCCTCAATACAGCACTCGTTGCTCGGAAAATGTTAAAAGTGGTAAAGTTTTATTGGAATTAAATGACATAGAACTGGAAGCTGGTCTCGGTTTGGCTCATCCTATGCATCGCAAAAAGTTACGCTTAGCTATTGAGGAACAGCGTAGGCCGGAAATGGTACGTTATCCCATGATAACACAATTGGGACATACTTGGGTAGCTTCCGAATGGCTCCCAGATATTGGTTTGCCCCAATATGCCGAATCGTTTTTACATTCACTCGTCGATGCACGCATGTTGGATACGCTGTCGAAAAAGGAGCTAGAGAAATTCTTGGGTGTGACAAGAAAATTTCATCAAGCCAGCATTGTACATGGTTAGTTAATGAATTACAAATTTAATTGTGTCAAGAATTTTGTTAAAATTAGTTTACTTTATTATTTATTTATTCATTTTTTTTTGTAGGTATACATGTCTTACGTATTGTTAAATATGATCGCCAAACTCTGGCTATGCGTCGTGTACAATCGGAAAATGTTGACACCGATCCTATTGTGTGGACCAATCAACGTTTTATACGTTGGGCTCGTTCAATAGACTTGGCCGAATACGCTGATAATCTTAAAGGTAGGTATAAATTATTATTATTTTTTTTTTTTTTTTTTTTTTTTTTGTGGAGTACATTCTCAGATTATATTAGGTTGTAATTCCAGCCGGTTCTTGTGACCAGCTCATTAAGATTCATTATATTAATTATTTTATCTAGAATAAGAAGACATTAACATGTATTCGTCCAGCCGGACGTACGAATATCATCATGGAAATTCTTAATACAAATATTTTATTTAAACTAAAATATATTACTCGTACTTATCAAAATATTTTTTTCCTAAAATCTCAGAAACCAATTGAGTCGTCATTACGAACATTTGTGGAATACCTTTTGATATAATGTGGATATAACTATGGGTCAGTTGTCTTACAAAAATTAACGCAAATAGTTTCGGATCTAATTAAAACTGTACTTTCTGTATTGTAACTTTCTGAACAAAATGTTTCATTCTTTCAGAGAATATTGAAAAAAGAACCAAATATAAATGATGTAGGAAAAGAAGTTTGAATAACGTCCCAGCAAAAACTTTGCTTTCCTGGTAAGCTAGCAGGTATAATTGGAAACAAAAATAAACTACTCATTTTTTGCCTGAATAACTAGTTATTTTTGTTCGACTTGTCCATAAATTCATGTAGTTATTTTTTGACTCTAGGGGTACTCAAAAATATGTACCTAAACGAAAACAAAAATAAAAAAAAACAAAACAATGTTGCCGTCAGTGAGACTCGAACTTGGACACACACTAACCATTCGTTTTTACTGACTAACGTCTTACTCAGTAGACCATCTCGCACATAGCATCCTAAGCGATAAAAACTCTATTTAGTTTAAAATATCTTTTTAGACATTTTGTTATAAAAAACTAACAGCTTCAGAATGGGGTTGAACCAACAACCTTCTGATTGTTAATCCGGCGCTCTAACCAACTCATCCACGTGATTGCAATATTACTGTGCTATTATACTATTGAGTACTTATTAATGTAATACAGAGTAGACAAATAATAATGACGCCTCATTACCAAGAAACTACTTTAATAAGTAGTTGTTATTATCGAAAACCAAAAAGTTTTTGCTGGGGTAATAGCTTTTAAACTTTGATATACATAAATAGTTAAAATTTAAAAGTTGTTAAAATATATCAAAATTAAAGGTTATTTACTCATAAAACAGTCACGTCATATAACATTTTTATTCAACTCCCTACACTTTCTGGGTTTCACTAACTTTTGGGAAAGTTCGGACAAATAGATTTACAAATTTACTCTCTCACATTGTAAAAAATTCTCAAAAGCTAGAGAACGCAAAAAAATTAAAATCAAAAATATCTCAGAATGTGAACTTTCTTTTTTGATCCTGTTTGTGTGGCTGTGGATAGCTTTGGTAAGCGCTATGAATTACTTAAAATTATTAGCGATAAAATTTTCCCTATTACTTGCTTGACTTGTGTTAAGAATTTTTAGAAATCTATTTACAACAAAAAGCTAAGCGAAATATACTAAGCGCTTGATTTTTAATCATTGGTGGAGAACTGAAGATAAATTTGTATTTGTTAATATTCTTAATTGATCAGCTTAATACTGACCACTACGAATCGTTTTAGGAAATCTATTGGAACAAGGACTCAAACAATAAAGGGGCTATAAAAACAATATTCAATAAAATTAAAAATAATTCCATCTCTCTTAAAGCAAGTTAATTGTATGAGAGATTATTTTTACAAAACAATGCAATTGTAAAAATTTCAATAAATATTCAAAATACAAAAACTCTTAGCTTTCCATTGATATATATTTGGTAAAAATATCTTAAGGTAAAATTGAAAATATGTTTTACTCTGAATGGTTTACTGTATGATACTGAGAATTGTCTGTCTAGGAAAGGGTACAGGAACATCGTTCATATTCCCTAAAATCATCGCATGCCCATAGTTCCTATAGTATTAAGTCTAGTCGCCGAGATCGCAGAGATATTTGTGGCCATAAGATCCACCAATGACCGGTGTATTAAAACAAACAATACCATGAATGATATCGTATAAATCGATTCATTAAATGTTTTGATACCAACAGAGTTTGAAGTCCAGAATAATACCAAGGTACTGTCTAACAACTTCAATTTGACTCCGTTAAGGCTCCGTTATATTCTCTTGAAAAGAAAACGAATGATCTCGTTTTCTTCCGCTTTTGATCAATTGAACGGTAAAGAAGGCCAAGTCAAATAGATATTTTCTAGATATAGCAATTTCGCAACATCGTCAGCTAACAGAAATGTTGCCATGAAGTGGAGATAGAATTCACAGTGTCACAGTGTCATATTTAGCCAAATTATAACGACAAAAATACGAAAATAGAAGCTATTAAGCTTGCAGTAATTTTTTGGAAAGTGTATGTAGCGCGAATTAATGATTTTCGAAGTTGTTATTTTATTTATATTTTATTTTATTTATTTTGTTGATTTTAACTGCATATATCACAGTAAATACTGCAGATAATGATATCATTTTTTGGTATGTAATAATAAACGCATCTAAATTATTTTATTTTAAATTTTTAGGTATAAATTGAATATTGAAACAATTTTTTTTTTTAATTTTTAAATTTAAAAGAAATCCTACTATTAAAAAATGTATAGTTTGGAAATTTTATTTTTAATGGAATATAACTAAAAAGTTCCATCGAGTTTCAATTCAAATATACGACTGTTATATGTATAAATAAAAGAATTACCGTAAAATTATATCTGAGAAGATTGACTGCGACTTTTTACGATCTTTTAAAATATTAGAAAAAAATCTAAGGTAAGCAATTTATTAAGAATTAATTCAAAACTATAAGATAATGGCTAAAAATTTGTTATGCAAATAGTACATTAAGATAGGTATGGTTATATATAATGAAGCGACTAACCTGATACATATTCTACGCTTACAGAGTTGATTCAAATTATATCCGAATTTACATCTTTAAAGTCTCCTTCTATATCTCGAAAGGCTACCAATACATATTTTCTGTGCTGTAGAGCTTTTCCTATATATCCTATGAGCGATTGTAATGCAATATAGATTTTCCCCAAACGTAGGTCATGAATTGCAATGTTTTAAAATAGAAATAAAGTTTTTAAGTCTAATATGTGAAACCTTATGAAACCTTTTCAGTATGAAAACTACAGTACATCTGGTTATTTTTAAGTGTACATTATGTTGCAAATGGAGGCAGTCTGAAAAGTGCTTGTCTATTACGGCATCAGGGGTTTCATGTCCAATGGTACAAGATTTTTTAATAAAGCTTGAGACATCCTGTGTGGAAGATAATGTTTTTTCGCAAGCAAATTGTTCCACAGTATCCTTCCATGTCGCTATGGAAGGATCCAAAAAATTTGCATTTTGCGCACTTTATTAACTCGTTTACTGAACATTTATAAACAGATCAGTTTCCTCATTTTGTACTAACCGATGGAGACACAGACTCTTTTAAATACAAACTTTCAATATGGAAAAAAATTATTTAATTTAGGTGACCACTTGCTTGTTATAATTGTTACATAAGTTTACATATTCGTGTCAACTTTTAATCCTGAGCCGATGAAAACTAATTTTAATATAATTCAGGTCGCTGTATTCAAATATGGTATTCGCTTCACAAGATTTTTTAATGTTGACGTAGCTCAAAGATTGATTTCAATCATGTTCTAAATGTTGGATCTAATTCATGATAATATATAAATATATAAAAAAAAGAAAAACATTACAAAGACGATTTCAAGCGTTTCTATAAAATTTACTAACTGGTGTCAAATACTCAGTAGATGAATATTTACATTATATTGGTTTAACAGAACTGATGGTTTGGTTCCTGATTCAAATTGACTAAAACAATTAACAGAATTGATCACGTCATAGTTTCAGGAGTAAAAAAATTTTTAATATTCTAATTAACTTCAATCTAAGCGGAACTAAAAATTAAGACTTATTCCACATCCTCAAGAGGAAACTAACCTGTACAGTGATGAAATTAACAATTTATTTGATATTATTTATCACTTTTAAGCAACTTCTTCACATAGAACTTCAACTTACCAAGTACTTCTTCAAAGCACTTAGCCGCAAAGGACAAAAATCAAACGAAGATACATATATTTTTCAAACCTAATATTCGAAAACTAATTACCGACGAAATGTTTAAAAAGTTTTTACATCCATTAAATCGCAAGCAGGAGAATAATTCGAAAAAAAAAACGAGAAATAATATCAAAGATTTTGGGACTAGAGCATAATGAGTTACTACTGTTGGACTCTAATACGTGAAACAGATCCCAAATAATACAAACGATTCAATTTGATAGATCCTTAATTTCGTTTTATATATATTTGAGATCAATTTAATCTTTATTGATTAAAGCAAAAAAAATTTTTTTTGTTGATATCTTAAAAAACAAAATAAATTTTGAAAAAATTAAATAACCTTAGAAACCATTGTTGATTGCTCAAATGCAAAACCTTGTACGTGCACTCTGCACTTGACATTATGTACCATATTCATAGTAAAATCCTCTCGTTTAAAATCCTGTATAAAATTTCATTTGAATTTATAATGGCTTTATTTCCATGAAGATTTTGAGTAATTCCATTTTAATTGCTCTGCAAATTGTGTGTTTTTTTTAAGTATAAAATTATTTGTTTTTCAATAATTCCTACCACATACCATTGATTGTTAGCTATATTGTGAATTCTACAATTATATCACATTTTTGTTATTACCTCCACCCTTTTACAGATAGCGGTGTTCATGGTGGTCTAGTGGTTTTGGAACCTTCATTTTCAGGCGATACGATGGCAACTGCACTTGGTATACCACCCTCAAAGAATATAATACGACGTCATTTATCAACGGAATTTGATGCATTGATTTTACCCGCCAGGTAATTTATAGTTTATAATTATATATTTTGATTAAGAAATAGCTGTTTATTATTTTGCTTTCGGTTTATGTTATAGTTTAGTTTGTTCTCTATTATTCATTAGTTTGTAGAAAAATAATTATGATATATAAAAAATTTTAAATTATAATGAAAGTGTGCGAGTGTATGTGTATCAGTGAATGAATGAGTTACGAAAAAAGAGTGGAGTTGTATTTATTAGCTATAATGCGTAATATATTTAATAAGTGACCGCACATCTATAAAAACAACAATTGTTTGTATTTTGTTAGTGTAAAACCACTGCACATAATGTCAGAATGCTATGAATGAAAATGAGAAAATTAAGAGTAAATAAATGCGACAAAAGATATTACATACGAATACAAAAACAACGCGGTATGTACATGAAAAAATTTTAAATCAGCTGGGCTTATGAGGCCACTTTCTTATTACACTACGCTGTAATGTATATGTTAATAAAACAATAATAATAAATAGCAGATAAAAATAAATATTTAAATAATTTTTTTTAATTTTATAATGCTATACACGAGGGCACTCTTCTTCTCTTCTCCATTTAGTATTAAACTAATATTGATTTAATTATTTGTAATAAACACAAAAACGTTGCTGTAGTTTTTCAATAGGATCACAAACAATGTTATATCATTGACTTGAGTAGGACTTTAGAAGAGATATAATTATGACTATAAAAGCTTTTGTTGAAATTAAATGCAGAGTATATAAGAAGGTCTTTAGCAAAGATAGATCTCAACACTTGTAGAGTCAGACAAACTTAACCATGATTATATTGAACATAATACAAATCTACTAATGATAGAAGAAGGACCACCGGAGATTCGAACATGTAAGCTGTTCCCCCACCTTCACAAATTAACTTTTATAAATCTTTCATGATTAGCCAAGGAAGACTAGGTGTCAAAATCTGATATTCAGAATAATTCTTATTAAAACTTATTTAGTTTGAGGAATGCATCAGTGAGAGATCTAGCTATCGCTATTCCGAGGGTAATTTAAAAAGAAGTGACTTTCTTGAGTAGCTATAGAGAAGAGGGAGGAAAATGGGAAAATGGTAGTTCTAATCATAAGGGGTTATTATTTTTAGGGAATTACCCACTCAACTAAATTTCCTCGTTTGATCGTTTTATAAAATCGCATGTAAATTCTTTCAAGTTTCCTTATAACACCACACAGTAGGACAATCGAAAAAAATGTTGGCAATAAATCTATGTCTTCTCAACTACTGGTATTATTGAATTGAAATGTAGGGAAAAATTGTAAAGAAGGACCTAAGCTTTCATAAAAATTATCTTGCAGTCACTCTGTAATAATATGAGTTAAGTAACAGTTGGCTACCTCTAGCATGTAAAAGTTTAAAAAATCGTAACTATCGTAACATCATGTTTATCGATTAATAAAAAAGTCACATAATTTTTTTTTTAAATTTATTAGTGCTGTTAAATTACAAAATATTTTTAGATCGATTTAGTACTAAACTGCTTCCCGCCCGGCCAAAAACGAATGCAGAACTGTAGATTTTAATGAAAAAAAGTCAACTTTTCAAAAGACATTTTTTTAATTGCACAAAATAACATATCAGAATTATATTTTTACTATTATTTCTTTGGTATTGAATAAAATAAATATCAAACTTCTATTCTTCAAAAAATCATTTAAAAATCATTAACAACAAATTTTTGGCAATTTTTCAAAAATAAACAATGTTTAATAAATTTAATTGATTATTACGAATATTATCTAGTTACACAAACAATGCGGGCCAGTATATGTTACGTATACGCACATATAAAAAATAGAGAATTTAGTTTAAAACGACCTATATAGACGTCTTTTGCTTTAAAAAGTTATTATTTTTTGGTTTTTAATTTTTTATTATTTGTTTTGAAAAATTGTCAAATTGTTGAAACTATATGAACAATTTTTGGAGAAATGAAAGAATCATGTTTATTTTATATAATACATAAGAACCAATAGCACGATAAAAATATGGTGTTAATATGTCTTTTTTTTGCAATTTAAAATAAGTCTTTTGAAAAGTTATATGAAAAAGTATATTTAGACAGACGGAAAGAAATTTTATGCAGAATTGATCGTAATATATTCTTTAATTAAACAGCATCAATATGTTTAAAAAAAACTAGATTGACTTTTTCCATTAATCGATAATCTTGAGGTTTTTGCTTAAAATTTACCATTTTCGAGCAATGCTGGATGCTGTAGAGAGCAAATCTAAATTATTTTAAAATTTCTTTGTTAACCATTTATGTATGTGGGTGGCCTTGTCTTTTGAAATATGCAAAGAAAAATATATTTCCGTGAATAAAACTTTGAGAAAAAGTGAAGGAATATTTTAAAAGAAAAGTAGACATTTTCCATACTAATTTCAGAGTGCTGAATTTGAACATTTTTCACGGCTTGAAGAATTGAATTAATCAAAAAAATTTTAAAGCATATTATTTCGGAGTATACTAAAAATTAAAAAATAATTTAAAAAAAAAAATACCGCATATATACTTTAGGACTTATTGCCGAAAAACGAAATAAAGTCCAGCAAAAAATCAAAATTCAAGCATAAATATCTTTTTAACTGTTAGAAGTAACTTAGGTGAATAAAAATTTTTTTCTTGCGAAGCACTTTACAGAAATATAATAATCTTTGAAATTGGAAATTTTTTGTAGAAGTAATGATATTTGGAAACTTTTACATACTCGAGGTGGTCAACTTTGTCACCCTGTAGTTTATCTCGTGTTATTACAGAGTGACTACAAGATAACAAGAAACAATAATATAAAGTCTATGCTATACAAATATTTATCAAGACAAACGCCAAAATAAGGGCATTTTTGTTGATAAATATTTGTCCAGTATATACAGAAAATAATTGCAAATAATAGCAAATTTACGAAACGTCAAAAGGATCCCAAGATGGTGTTAAAAGATCTCAAAATAAGACAGCTCTAACATACAATTTTTGATTTTTTTTTATATATATATTTTTAAGCCATCATTTACTTTAAGACCCAATAGAGCCGGTCGTGATCTGTTGGAAATAAATCCATAACATCTAATCGGCTTTACATAAATTTTCACATAGGTATAGCAGAGGAGTGTACAATTTTAAGTTTGCAAGGGGGACCTTCCAGGAGCGGAGTTATGGAGGCTAAAGTATGGTAGCTCTAACATAGAAAATTTTTAAACCTTTGCCAATTTTTTGTTTCCTGTCCGATTTCAAATATTTTTACATCTTCTTAAAGCCCTCGATGAGGCTTGAGTTATTGGGCTTATTTTCTATTTTAAAATCATTTTTGTGAAGATACCTTTAAGAAAAGTATCAATAAATTCTAAAGTTAGAAAAATTCATATTTTTATTATAAAACACATTAATTGGTTTGCATATTATAAATTTTTTTTTTGAGCTTTTTCTAGCGCACATTTTAATTTTTTCGTGGATATTTTAACTTGGCCTGTTTATAAAATATTATAGCAAATTATTCTTTATGAACATTAGTCAGTTAAAATTTTTTCCTAAATTTCCATTCTAATATTAGATTTAGTACATTTGTATGTTTTTTGAAATAAAATGTTATTTTTAAAACCGCTTTTTGTGTTTAAAAAAGGTTTATTCTACGAAAAATGAACATCTTGAAAAAACCAACAGTATTTAAACCGAAAAAAATAGTTTTTAAACCCGTAGGAAATTCCGAGTTGACACTTTTTCGATCAAAGATACTTTTTCGATCAAAAAACACAAAAAATCAATTTTTAAATTCTAAATCGTTTATTTTTTCGCTCGGTAAAGATTTTTGTTCTTTAATTAGTTAAAGAAAAGAACTAATAAAAAAAATAATGGATATACACTAAGGCCCAGGTACGTGTCGTTAATTGGAACCGGAGAATTGCGAACCAAACTAAAACAGGATAAAAACATTTCAACAGAAAAGAAGTCAATCTTTAATAAGCAGAAGTAGTAGAGGTAAAATTAAAATACTAGGGCGGATCCGTGACTTTTTGAATGAAACACAATTTGTTTTTTTTTTTTTTGCAAAACAAAAATTTATTTTTCAACATAATCTTTTAACTCAATACACTTAGTTCTACGTTTCTCCAGTTTTTGTATCCCTTCCACAAAAAATAGGATTTTTCGAGGTCCTTAAAATAGGCATTTGTTTGGTCAATAATTTCATCGTTGGAACTGAATCTCCACCGAGCCATTTCTTTATGTTTGGAAATATAATATAGTCACTAGAGGCTAAATCCGGAGAATATGGCGGATGAAGTACCAATTCCTAAATTCTATTTTGATTTTCTAACTAAAAACTGAGAATTTAATATTAAAATCAATGAATCAATAAAGTAAGTTCCAGCGAAAAAAATATGCTGTATATAATGATTCAAATCGAAATCATAACGATGCATATCGTAACCATAATGACGCAAATCGGAACAAAAGTGTATATGAAAAAAAAACTGGACCAAGAATATGCAAAACTGAGGTAGTTAAAATTTCAAATACGAACAACTCGCAAACTATAAGAGATAAATAGCACAAGTAATTTAAAATTTGATAATAAACAAATAATTGACAAACGTTTACAAATGTTCTATGTCGGAGGTACTCTACTTTGAACCCCCATAACTCCGATCCTGAGCGGTATATGAAGTCCCCCTTCTAACTTAAAAGTGTACACTTTTCTGCTATAGCCAATTAGAAGTTACAGATTTATTTCCAATTGACGGTTCTGCCCCACCGTGCATTTCAATCCATCCTGTTTCCTATGAGTCTGTATGTGTGCATTATTTGTTCAAATGTGGGGGTGTATGTGTGTAATTTGTTAATTATTTATTTATTTTGTAGTATTATAACATATCCATAAATATATACATTTTGGCTATAGTAAAACCAAAACATAATTATTTGATTTCATTTAGCAATAACACATTATTTTAATTTGCGTCTCATCTTTATTTCATCAGTAATTACCTAAACTGCATTTAGTAAATTATAAAATTCTAATAATAAAAACCTCAAAAGATATATATGTTTTAGTTTATATTTCAAATAAGCTATTTATGTACAATTGTGTGTTTTAATTTCGTTTTTCATTAATTATAGACTTCTGTTTATTTGATCATATTTTATTTTATATATAATTTTATAATTGTGCCAATAAGTTATTTTTAATTATATTCATTTTTAATTAGCTCTATTATATATTAGATTTTATTCATTGCATAAATATTTTCATAAATACTCATCAATATGCTCAACTCCATTAAATGAGTTTAAATACAAAACCAAGCAAAATAATATTGGTAATTTTTAAACAATTGAAAAATAAAAAGTTACTTTACCTATTCCAAAGATAATAATAAAATAAAGGTTAACAAAAGAAAATAATTAGATATGAATTTTAGAAAATGTTTAAATTCAATGTTAACTCCAGCTATTTCTAACAAAATCCTTACTTGAATGCTTACTTAATTCATTTCAGTAAGCGTATGCTATATTTTTGGAATTTAAACTGAAAATACTTAGTAAAAAGGACAATTTCAGAATCTAAATTGAAAATATTAAAATAAAATAAACTGTTTTAACTGTTTAAAAATATTATTAAAATTATTTGCTGGGTATTGCCACACAAAACATCATTTATACATACATACATGTTTTTATTTAATTAAAGTATATTACGAGTATACTATTGTGCATAAGAAAAATCATTGTTTTTTTCTCTTATTTTTTATTTATTTTTATTTTTTGCCATTTGTCACTATCAATCATGTAATCATACAAAAAAAAAAAAAAAAAAAAAAAAAACAATCAATAGTCTATGTTTATGACTTATTTTTATCATCTAATTATTATTAAATATTTAAAACGCTTTAAAATTATTGTTGTCATTTAATTGTATAACGAAATCTGTGACTAATTAGAGACAGAAAAGGATTTAATTCAATATATATTGTTAAAATCAATCAAATGACTATAAATACATACATATATAGAGTAAACATGAAATTGCAATTTTTCAAAGGCAATTTTAAATGAAATAAATATAATCAAAATGGCTTATTAACATCAAAATAAAAATGTATGTTGCATAAAAAAATATAAGTAAATAAATAAATTAATTAAAACACCTTTAAAATGATGAATTGATAAATTTTTCTGGAGACGTATTTTTACATTTAAATTAATATATGGGCAAAAACACAAAACATTTATAATTCGACTAAAATTTTTTTCGAACTTTCTTTCTTGGCACATTGACTGCGATTTGAGTGAACAAAAGGCTATACTTCAGCGTTTAAAATTCGTTGACGTGAATCACTTTCGCAAAAAAAATTATATATATATATACATATATACATATATATATATATATATATATATATATATATATATATAAAATTCTAACAGTATTTTTAATCTATAATATTTCTAGGATGTTATTTCATGAACGTTGAGCATTCTTTTTAAGTTCTACATGATATATGTGAACTTTTTTATTTTTAAAACTATTTTCGTATTGAACTATAGAAAAATAACCATAATAACCATAAATAATAACCATAATAATTTGCTTTAAAGATGATTTTATAAAGTCATAATTTTTGAGGTTACGAAAACGCATTTTTGTCCATAAATTCTATAAACTTCGTAACTTTTCAGGGCACCCTTGATTTTACGATAAACCTTGGCATAAGCTTTCTTTGAGTAACATTTTGATAGTTTTAGACATCAAAAAACTGGAGCAAGTCTCCCAATGTGGTTTATATAAGACATTTTTTAGCAAGTAAAAAATGCTAAAGTAAAATTTTAGAATATTTCTAAATTTTCAAAAAGTCTTTAAAATTTTTGCATTAAAATATTTTGATGTGCCTCTACGACCAGGCGATGTTAAAGGCAAAAGACTCAATTTTCGCTGAAAAACGGATTTTCTGAAAATTGTCCCGAGAGCTTATTTTTTCAAGTTTTGGAGAGACTAAACTCTGTTATTCATGAGGGCAAATTGATTAATATACGTCACAAACAAAGCAGAATTGCCTCGTTTATGAATATATGACATCAAATTTAATTTTCATCGAGAATGGACATGGCAGTGGCACCGGGAGTTTATGGACTTCCTAAGAGCCATAAACAAAGTTTTCCATTAAGACCGATCGGATAATTTGTGTAAATTTATGACGAACATTCTTGAGAAAATGACGAGAGATTCGAAACATAACACAAGGGATTTAGTGAAATTTAGGAATAAGGTAAAAGACTGGCAATAAATAAAGATGAAAGATTAATTTCATGTGATATAATTGAGGAAAAATGGGACGAGATATCTAAGCTAACTAAGATGAATTTTTTTTTTTTTTTTTTTTGAGGATACAATTTTGTATTAGAGATAATAGTTATTTTAAATTTGACGGGGAAGTTTATAAACAAAAAAAAAAAAATCTTCCAATGGGATTCACAGCATCACCCATTATAGCTGATATTGTTGTGAAATAACTGTTGGGCGATTTATAGACTTAAGGAGAATCCGAAAATATTTACCAAATATATTGACGATTTATTCTGTATAATACGAGAAAGTGCTGTATATCTGGATATCAAAAAGCAACAGCTTCGGGGAGAATTGTGAACTATTATTCGATATATACGAAGAGAATAATTACTAATGCAGCAAATAACCTTATTAATATGGTTTCGAGAATTAGCGGCGAAGAATTCCATGAACTGAACAATATAAAAATTAGGGATATTTTATTAGACAACAATTTCCCAATTAGACTTATAGAAAAAATGATATTAAATTATTGGAGACTAAAATCAACTAATAGTGTTGAAAAGAAAAGACAGAAATTATTGAAAACTATTGCATATGTACCGGGATTATCGAAGAAACTCAAAAAGTCAGAATGTATTAAACGGGAAATATACAAAATTTTCTTTTTACTTTTTATTTATTAATTAAATCTGCCTTTTATAGGCCTCACAATAAGTATTTAAATCTTAGAACTAAAACTAAAGTTAGTTTCTTCTAACGAGAGCCTAAATGGTTAAATGAGCCTCACATCAGCGGGGTGGTGGGTCGGCTCTACGAAGCCCTAAGTCTGTTTGTACTTCAGCAAGAAGTCTTGCTAATGGGTTGGGTTGACTCATTTCATTTCTTACTATGTACAATGGTGCACCCGTTGTGGTTCTAAGAATTTTTGATTGGACCCTCTGTATAAGATCAATACTCGTATCACTGGCCGCTCCCCACAATTGGATGCCATATGTACAAATTGGTTTTAATACAGTTTTATACAAGATGACTTTATTGTCAAGGCTAAGCTTTGAGTGGCTATTGATTAACCCGTGAAGGCTAGAAACAATTTCATATTTAGTCTCTTGGATTCTATATGGCGATGCCCAGTAAGTTGCCTATTTAAATGAATACCAAGGTATATGACATGATCTGATTGGAGTATATTTATACCATTAAGTATAACAAGTGGACAGTTTCCTCTTCTTAGGGTAAAGATAACATGACTACTTTTCAATTCAATTTGAAGTAAATACAAAAAGTGAAATATCAGTTTCAAACAAAAGTTTATAAAGAACATAAATTGGGGATACTCTTCAGTAAAACCAAATACAAGATAACTGGACAGATCCAATGTCATTTACAAGATATCTTGTAGCGGTAACACAAGAAAGAAATGTAGACAGATATATGTTGAAATACCAAAGAACAAACTGAAGTCAAGAATAGCAGGACATAAATCAGACCAGAAATTGAGAGACAATAATTTGACACCGAAAACAACACTAACGTCCCATTGCGCCAGAACTAATCATTTTCCAGATTTCGAGAATGTTGGAATATTTGACAATTAGAACAAATATATGCTAGAGATCATTGTCAGATATGATTTAGCATTAAATTAAAAAGATATTAATATATAATGTAATTATATTGTCGGCCTATTGTGAAAGTTAAGTAGTATTTATTAAATCCAAATTTGCCATTTGTATGAATTTCAAACAAAAAATAAGTTATTAACCTTGTCTCTTGAAAAGTTAAATATTACATATAAGCCTTTTTGTAAGCGCATCAACGACATACGAAATTTTAGTTTTTAATGAATTCATCAAACATTTCTTTAGATACTTAGTGCTGCTATTTAAAGATTTTCAATTCTTTAAATATAAAAATTGACAAAAAGATTTGGACTTCTGAAAAGTGTTTATTCGCCATTTCGCAATAAAAGCGTACATAATTCAATTGTGAATGATAATATATTAGTTATTAATCATTTCTATAACTGAACCATTGATAAATTTAAGAAGATTTTTATTTTATATGAAAAATTGTAAAAATTGTTCTGAATCTCCTTTTATAAAAATTGCCAAATTTGCGACAGAAATAGACAAATCGTCAACAGGCTTTTTTACAACCAAAAATCGTCAAAACGACGATAAATCGTCAAGTCTGGTAACAATGATTGGGATGCTTAAAATAATAAGCATACCAACAGACAAGAGAATATATTATAAAGATCATACTGGCAATGGCACTCATATTTATCGACATATAATAAAAAAAAGTATAAAAGGAAGTGCAATCAGTAATTGACAATCAGTACAATATTAGGCAGTAAAAGGACAACATCTATGTTTGTTTTAATGTCAGATATTTGTAATAACCTAATAAGCATTTTTGCTGGAATTCAAGTTGAAAATAAATGTATTTCCAACCTTGAATCCAGTACCAAACATTGAATTAAACTTATATTGCACTTTAGTTCAAAGCGTTCTCTGGTAAAAAGTAAATTTAAATTCAAGTCAAACTTATTTTACTTGAAAATTTCATATTTCATGTTTAAAACATTTTTAAACTTAAATTCATGTTGGATTCCAGCAAAATTTTCTAAGACTTAAATTTTTAATTTTATGTGCTTATTGTGTTCTTTTTATTCATGTAAAATAAATGTTTGATGTTAAGAAAAGGTTTTCTGTTTTGACGTATTATTGTTTATATTAACGAATTTAGTATTTCTAAAAGTCCTGTAGATATCTCACGATGTGTGACGAAATATCGGCACATTGATAATATATAACTTTTTTAGCCTCGATCTGGAATAAAAAGAGGAATTTTATTGAACATCAATTTCAAATTTATTGACTTTTTATTTAACTTAATGATAAAATACTAAAACCGAAAATTTTTGACGTTATGTATTTTTTAAAAAGTTTTAAGATATAAAATAATTCTTGGGATTTTATTTATCTAAATTGGTCTAAATGTTCTTATACTAGTATGACCGCCTTATTAAATGGTTCATGCCCATAACTGAAAACAGATTCTTCAGCACATAAAGATCATTGCATTTCACCTATTTTTATTCAAAAACGGATTTTGTTACAGACTAATGTATTTGATTCAAACGTTTTAAAAAAAGAACTGACTCTCATGAATACTACTGTAGAAAATAATAATATTTTATATGTTTTTCGCAAAACATAAAACAAGGGATACTATTTTAACTATTTAATTAATAAATTTCTTTTATTAGTTGGAAATATAAAAATTTTTATAAACGGAAAATCCTATTCTGCGCTCTAATTAAAATATATATCTATAGCATTCATTTCATACTTCATCCATTTAATCATTTGTCACAGCTATTTATTATTAACCAATTTATACAAAAAAAAAAAATATTTACTAAAAATATTTATGAAGATAAAAAATGTCGCTCGAACAAAAATCAAAAGACACATAACTTAAATCATTCATTGCTTTTTATGGAAAGATATCAAAATTGCATTTGTATTAATTGTTTCTAAAATTTGTAAATTCTATAAACTATTTTATATATTTTAAACTCTTTAAATAAAAAAACATACTTACATATCTAATTATTTACTTATTGTCAATCATGTCTATATTAATTTTCAAACTAAAGCTAATACAAGTAATAAATGTTGTCAAAATTTGTTAATTCACCTAAATGAAATTAAAAACTGAAATCAAAATAGGTTTCTTTTTTTCATGTATTTCCTTAGTGTATGGTAAATATAGTGTTATTTTGTTTGTTTAAAATTTTACTTAATATTGTCTAAAAAACAATAAAATAATTACTTATTTAAGAGCTTCATAACAACAATTTAACAATTTTAAACAATATTTGCCTAATTTACTTTTTTTTCTATGTATCTCTGTATATATTACCTTTTTTCTCGTTAAATATAAAATCAAACATAAAATAAAATTACAAAAATAAAAAATAAAAAACAATTGATGATTTGAAAAAAAATATATATATATATCTATAATATATATGCTGCAGATACATGATTTACTGTCAAATGGATGAATTTCAAGTGGATAATAATAGTGCAAGACAATTAAGTTTAAATCAAAAACCACCTACAGGACGTTAAATAATATTAAAATATATACATATTTTTTCATTAAAAACCAAAGAAAAATTATTCTTAAACACATCCACTTACACTTCAAACAATACTGAAACATTTATTAAGCACTCTAAACAATCCATTTACACAATAATGAGAGTTTTAAGAAAATTTATTTGTAAGAAAACAAAAAAAAAACAATTTTTCTTTTTTTTCTTAAATGAAATTAAACAAACTATAATTAAACAAAAAATCAAAGAAATCGTCTGCTTTATTAGCTGGTAGTAAATAAAATTATGTGTCAATTGTTTTAGAGCTGATTGTAAAAGTTTAAAGAAAATTCTAGAGAAATTAAATTAAAAATATAAATCAATTTAAGTAAAGTTAGAAAATGCTTCAAAAAAAAAAAACATTTTATGTGATGCAAGTTGAAAAACATATTTCTTATCGTAGATTTAAATGAAATAAGATTATAGAAATAGCATTAGTACATAAGAAAAATTTATAAAAATTATTAAATTACTGGCTAAATTTTAGTATTACATGAATGCAAAAATTTATTTTACAGTATTTTTCGAAAGTAATTTTATATAGAACATAAATGAGTTTTGATAACGTAAATATCAATAATATCATACTTTTCTGAAATTTGAAAGTGTGATATTGCAGATAGCAAATATCCTTTTTCATTAGAAACGCTACGCTGTAATAAATTTTCATGTAAATTTACTCCATTTAT
Source organism: Protocalliphora azurea (assembly GCA_932274085.1). Taxonomy (NCBI): domain Eukaryota; kingdom Metazoa; phylum Arthropoda; class Insecta; order Diptera; family Calliphoridae; genus Protocalliphora; species Protocalliphora azurea. Next base: position 139,885,318 of record OW026521.1, on the reverse strand, counting down.
AGTAGGTAACTTGACTGCTACTACCATTAGGGAAAAAATACATGTTGTGTTTAATTTCAAATATATACGCATTTTTAATTTAAAAAAATTATAAGCAAAATGTTTATATTTACTCTTTTTGGTGTTTAAAAATGTTTAATAACATCAGAATTTAAACTATTTTTATCTAAAAGTTATTAAAACCATATGTAAAAATAAACATTAATAAATGTACGTATATGTGTATAATAGAGCGGTTCGGTCTCCATATAAAAAAAAGAAATAATTTATGCCAGTCAGCCCCTAGAATGAAAGAATACTTCATGAGGTTTCCAAAAATGCAAAAATTATTTTTTGCCACGTTCCAAAATACCGCCCTTTTTGTTTTTTTTTTTTTTTTTTTGTTTGTAGAATGTGTTAATAGTTTGATAACCACTTAAATTTTCTCTTTGGTGATTTTTGGATCCGACATCAAATTCTAGATATGACTTTTGGTATCTCGTTTACATCCTTACTAATGTCCAATTATTTTCATATATAATGGGGTGTGGCACAACACGTACACACTTAGGTTTTACAGCTACCGAAATATTTTTTCACGCTATCGAAATATTTTGTATTGATTATAAAATATTTTTATGCGGAGTAATATTTATTAGAAAATTTATTAAGAAATTAAAGAATATCCTTCTATAGATATTCCTCAATTTGCAATGATTACTATATTGCTGATGCAAAATTGAACTCGGTTGATTCCTTTATTGATTTAGGAGTAAAAAACTCAACTTCAATAATCATATAATAATGATTGTGAATAAGGTCTATGGCGTTAGGCCTATTCTGGAATACATATTCATATATATATATATATATATATATATATAGTCGTATACATATATACATATATATATATATATATATATATATATATATATATATATATATATATATATATATGTATATATATATATAAAGAAAAATATGTTTTGAAAAAATGGAATAAAATTCAAACAGGGTCGAATTTAAAAAAAAAAAAAAAACCGTTTCGGTACTACTAGAGGATTATATTATATTGTTTTGGTTTTATTTTTTTTTAAACATTCATGTGTTCAAAATGCAAATATCCAAATTTTTGGTGAAAAATTGCAAAATTTTGGTCTCATTTGAACCTGGTTCATAAACTTTTGTTATGTCATTAAATGCACGTCTTAAAGGCTTTTCTTACGATACCAAAATTTTCGTATTGTTCCTTTGGCAAAAATAGGGAAAAAATTCGAAAACCCTAGAAAAGTGCCTTTTTAAATTTTGATCCAGCTCACGAAATGATAATGTAGTGATGAAAATTTTGAAAAAAGGTATCTTAGAATGAAGCAAATTTTGATTTGAGCAGGGAACATTGATGCTTGTTATTTTGGCCAAAAGGAAATATAGGAATTAATATTAATAAAAATGTCACGTCCACTTTTTGTAAACAATTCATCTTTTAAATTTCAAATAAAATTTAGCATATATCGTGCATTCACTTCAAGATCGTCGTAACTCAAAAAACGAGTTCAAGCTTAATCTTCTGTAAAAATAGCATATTCATATTTTTTATGGTCACCGATCGCGGAGAGAATATGTCATTAATTTTTCTATTAAGGTAATATGGATTTGAAAACTTTGAAGCATTTTCTGCAAAATCATTTTTTTTTAAGTTATGACGTTCTTAAAGTAAATAAGCACCACATATATTAACTGTTTTATGGGCTAAAATAAAACTTTCATTATATATAATTTTTGCTACTTTCATGATGTTTCTAAAAAAATTCACATGAAATTTGACATACACAAGGAATAGAAAATACGGAATATTATAAAATTTTATCTGTATGCGTATCACGCCTTTTCTCCCACTTTTATTACACTATTATACTTTTGTACCAAAAATTTGCTTGCAAAAAAGTAAAGCAAAATGTTTTTTTTTTTTTTTTTTAATTGGGCATGGTACTTCCAATACTTCCTTCAAGGGTATAAATATGTGCCAAGTTTAATTTTAATAGGTTCAGTGGCTTAAACAAAAGTTCAAGTTAAATAAAGTAAACAATATTATGACAAAAATGGACGTAAAATCTAGTACTATGTAATAATGCCAGTAGTCTGCAAAACAACAATTAAATTATTTAAATGCTTTTTAATTCCAATCATATTGAAAAAAGAGCTCCAAAAAATCAAACTTCAAGAAGCCATAAAACCGAAATGCGTAATGACTTTGAAAAATCCTTTGGGGATTTTGTTAGACTGGAAATATTGAGTCAACTTTTTCTTGTTGCACTGTGTAATAATTTGCATATTTTTAATACTAAATGTAATCTTAAAACTGACAGTCTTTCCTACTTAATTACTCTCTTCGCAAAAAAATAAAAACTGCTATTATAAAGACAATTTCTACATTTACTAATGATACAGCAATTTTGAATTCCCATAAAAACCAATGCATTGGGTTATCGTTGTAAATAAAATTATTTTATTCATCAATTTTCATAATATAAGGCTTGTTTTAATTAGGGTTTTATAGTTATAACAAGTAGTTGACTTTTCGACTTTTTTAAATAATCGATTTTTCAAATTTTTAAATAGTCGATTTTTCGACTTTTTTCAATTTTAGAATAGTCGACTTTTCCATTATTATCGACTTTTCGACCTTTTCCGACTATTTTGCGATTTTGTACGATATTTTCAAAATTTTTCGCTTATTTTGACAATTTTTTTGTTATTTGCCTTTAAAAATTAAAAAAAGTCTTTAAAATATATACAAATCAATCAAATATATTGATTAACTAACAGAAAATAGCTCTGTTCTAGTATTTCATAGAAAAAAACCAACAATCATCAAAATAATTCATTCAATTAAAAATTGTTTAAAATTGCACCTCTCACCAAAATGATTGTAACAATTATTAAAAACTGTAAAAAATTAAAAACCGAAAATTGTTTCCAATTAACAAATTTATTAAATCAATCATGTAGAGGATTGAATGAATTACAAAATTTTATAAGAAAAAAATCTTACTTGAATTGCTTGAATATATTAATTAAATGTTTATGAAAAATTAAACAACTGTGTTAATTCAAGAAAGTTGTCATGCTAAGGGACGCTGTTAAAGTAACTAACGAGAGTCATCTGGCTAATAAATATAAATTTACATGTAAATTGTAAAAGGTATTAATTAATCAAAACTCATTTATAGTTGTAGGTTTAATTTTTTTTTTTTTTTCTTAACTTTTTGTTAAAATTTTAAAATTCGTTTCTTTTTTCATTTCACATATAAATTACAAAAAATTCAACAAATCACATAAATATCAAATAGAAGACTTTTAAAATAGAAACAAATGAAATTAAAATAGACAAAAATAAAAATTTCAAAATAAATAGGGAAAATAAAAATTATAACTAAATAATATCGCACAATTACTTTATTTATTTAATTGAAAAAAATGGAACAAAATACAATTTTATTAAATATATAAAATACAAAATAATAAATCACATATTTACACTTATGATTAAATTTTATTTATTAAATAAAACGTAAGAGAAAAAATAATGTCATTCTAAAACGAATTGAAAGAAAAGCTACAACACTAAAATGGTAAAAGAAATAAAAAACTAAACATTTTACTTCCAAAGATAACAGACCAAATTGTAAAATATTTGTAAAAAAAATTACACTGTGTTACAAAATACAAAAAGTTTTATATACTCTTAAAGTGACCTAGTGCTGGTTGTAGATCACAATGCATTTTTCAGAAAGTTCAATACACCCTCAAAAAGTGAAATTATTGACTAAAAAAGTTTTTTAAAATTTCTAAAAATTTATTTTTTCACGGATTTTAAATTTGAAAACAGGTTTGAAAAGACGAATATTTAGGCTTTCAAAATATGTATACATTTCAATTTCATTTCTATTTTATTATTTTTTTTTGTCGATTTTTTTTTACCTTTAGCAGCACTTTTGTGTTGCTGTTTAACTTAACAATTTTTCATCAATTTTAATAAATAGGATCTTGTGTTATTCGTACTTAATTAAACTCTAAAAATGTTGCAAATTGCAAATTTTTTAGTAATAAATATGTATCTCTTAAACTACTAGTCGAATCATATTGAAATGTATGGAAGAGTTGTAGAGGGAGACATAATTTTTTTAGAAAAATTACCTTGAAGCTACTCTGTAATAACAGTAAGTAAGCTACAGGGTGTCAAAATTAAACACCACGAGTATATAAAAGTTTCAAAAAATCCTAACATCTATAAATCAAGGCTAATTTCAAAGACTTTTATAATTCTGTAAAATGTTTGGTGAGATAAATAAAAAAACGTGCTCGCTCACCAAGTTATATCTTATAGTTAATTAGAATTTTGAATATTTGATTTTTGGCCTCGACTTGTTTTCGTTTTTCAGGAATAAGTACTGAGGTATATGAAGGAAATATTTTTTAAAAATATTTTATAATTTCTAATACATTTCGAAATAATATGCTGAAAAAATTCTTTGATTATCTCAAGCCGTCTAGCCGTAAAAAATATTCAAAGTCAGCATACTGAAATTAATATGAAAAATGGCTATTTCTCTACAAAAATATAGTACAACTCTTTCTCTTTTTTCTAAAAGTTTTGTTAATAAAACTGTTTTTTCTTTGCATATTTTGAAAGAAAAAGCTTCTTAAATAATAAATAAAGAACTTTTAAATTGATTTAGATTGATACTCTACGTCCATCATTGGTTGAAAATGATGAATTTTTGAAAAAAATTGCATGTTTATCGATCTATAAAAGAAATGTTAGACGAGTTTTTTTTTTAATTTATTGTTGTCATTTAATTATAAAATATATTTAGATGGATTTGGCACTAAACTGCTTCCTGCCCGGCCAAAAAATGAATTCTGGAGTGTAGATTTTATGAAAAAAGTCAACTTTTCAAAAGATTTAAAATAAAAACACAAAAAAGCATATTAGCATTATATTTTTACTATTATTTCTAAAGCATTGTATAAAATGGACATAAATCTTTTATTTCTCTAAAAATCATTTAAAAAGCTTTAACAACCAATTTCTGACAATTTTCCAATTAACTAAAAGGGTTATTTTGGGTTTACCTTGTCAAGCAATTTACAGAAATATGAAAATCTTTGAAATTGAACTTAATTTGTAGAAGTTACGACTTTTTTAAACTTTTCCATACTTGAGGTGGTAATTTTTACACCCTGTAGCTTATCTCGTATTATTGCAAGCTGACTACAATATAATTTTTCTGAAAGCTTAGGTACTCCTCTACAACTTTCCCATACATTTCAATTCGATACGACCAGTAGTTTAGGATATACAGATTTATTGCCAAAAATTTACCGATTGGCCCCACTGTGTGTTACTATATTCAACATATTTTGAAAACCTAAATAATCGTCTCTCTAACTCTGTTTTGAAATTTAAAATACGTTTAAAAATAATTTTTAAGAATGTCTTCAAACCTGTTTTTGTCGATGACTCCAGATTTTGAAGTGTATTGAAAATTCTAAAAATGGTAAAATGATCTACTCAATTAGATCTACGATATATACTAGGTCATTTATAAAGTATATTTTCATTATCACACCACGTTATTTATGTTTTAATTGTTTTTTATAAAAAAAAATTCAAAATATATACTTCCTAGAACCGATTAAAAAAATATATATGCCTAAAATTTTTAGTTTATTTAAATATAACAGACTGCCGTATATTTTTAACTTAAAAAATCTTCCATTATTAAGTTATTTTATTTAAATATAACTGACATTTATAACAAATTATCAAAGTGTTGTAGAATTAAAAATAAAAAAAAAAAATCATATTTAAAAAAAATTAAACAAAAAGTACACTACAAAAGACCAATATTTGTATGTATATTAATTTTTTAATTTTAAGATTTTTCAAAAGCAAAATAAAAAGTTATATAATTAAATATTTAGACATAAAATTTAAATATAGAGTTAAATAAAATATAAATATTTTTAAGAGATTTATTAGGTCTTTTTTTATTATTTTATTTAATGGCACGGTTTTTGATAAATTTTCTTTTTAATAATATTTATTAATTTATGAAGTAGTAATTTAATCATTTTTTTTAGAAATATAATATAAAAATAAGAAAAATATTTATATAATAATAAGAATGAATTAAATAAATGGTATTAGTTATAAAAAAAAAAAAAAATAATAATAATAATAATAATAGTAATAATAATAGTAATGTTATTTAATGTTTTTAATTGTTTTTTTCAATCTCTTTTCTTTCTTTCTTTTCTTAATCTATTTTCATTCTATTTTCTTATTCATGATTTCTTATTGTGTAAATCAATGTTAAACTTCAACTAAAAAAAATCAAAACTAAATAAATTTTAACTTAAAAATATATATATATATATAAAAATGGCTTGCTTGCAACAATAACAACATCTACAAATAAAACACACACACATGCATACTTGTACAAACTCAAAATATGGCAACAAAAATAACAAAATATCTGCCTTTTGTGTTACAAATCTCCAAATCTGTTAAACTCTATTGAAAATTCGTAACAATTTTCTCACTAACACAATGAAATATATGTATATCCTCTTTATACACACTCACACACAAACAAACATTCATTGAATAAAATTAACTGTATATAAAAAATTAATTTAATAAAACTGTTCATTGTAAAACAAATAATCCTCCATATTATGCTCTGGGCTTTCTTTTTACTCCATGTCTATCTCTCTCTCTCTCTCCCCGTAAAATCTTTCCAATATACTCCGACATACACTGTTATTTAAAATTACTACAACAACAAAAACTAATTTGCATTTTCTTTTATATATTTCTAAATATAATTTTGTTTTTTTTTTCCTTTACTACATGTGTATATTTTATTGTTTTTTTTTTTTTTTTTTTTTTTTTCTTTAATTTGAAAACTATCAACTGCGTTTTGTTTGTGTATGTGTGTTAACGCCTTATATAAAAACAAAAAACTACAAATTGATGCTTAAATTGGATTAATTATGACTGCTGTTTACAACGTCGATGATGATGATAATATTAATTATTTGAATTCATATTTAATTTAAAACTTATAATGCTGATTCTGTTTGTACTCTCTCTATCACTTTAATACCATTATTTTTTATTTTTAATGTTTTCCACTAATTATATGTCTATGTGTGTGTGTGGTTGTGTTTGTGCGTTTGTATACGTACATGAAAAAATGATGGCTGCCTTTGTTTTGCCTGCCTGCCTGTACATTTTCTTAAATTTAAAAATCTATGATTTGTGCATTTGATGTGTTTGTTGAATGTTTAGAGCTACATTGGGTCAAGGCATACGTTCCGGTTGTGGTATTGTACCCATAACTGGACCAGGCGGTTTACAACACTATGGCACAGCCGATAGACGTTCCAGTGGCAGTTTGAGGGTAAGTGAAATATATTTATTTTCAATTCTATGTCATTTATTTATCTTAATGTTAATTATACGATTATGGGTGTTTTAATGTTATAGCCATGTTTTATTTGATATTTTTTGTAGAAATTTATTGTTTATTGTATAGCTTAAATAACTATTAGCAAAGGTATTCATGTCTAAAAAGGATATTTTTGTTTTGAATAAAACCAAATTTAATTTCTAAAAATTTACTTCCACTTCTCAACATTTTGCTTACCAGCCCCTTAAAGTAGACTATTAATATAAATAATAAAATAAGAAATAAAATGTTATTAGAAAATTATATAAATTTTTTAATACTATAAAACCCACGTACACTTATTATATTTAATTGATATTATCCATATGCTATCATTGCAAATTATCTCATCGCATAAAAAAATTTATTTGAAAAACTATTTTTCATTTATTTTTTAGTTTTCTAATTAAATGAAATTAAAAAATAAAAATAATACGTAAAATACACAGTTTCCAACTTTTTACTTCAAGGTTTTGAAAACCTAATTCCTAAAAATTAAAAACAAAAACATTTACAAAAGTACACTTTTAATAGTTTGTATATTATTCATTATCAATAATTTTTTAGTTCGTCTGATATTGACTTTAATCCTTAAAAATTTTTGTAATAATAATACTTTAAGTAAACGAGTTACAGATTTGAACTCATAAGACTTAAAACTAAGAGAGTGCAAAATTTTAGCATTTTCGGTTAAACGATTAAAGTTCAAAAACCTCGAAAAATCACTTTAAATTACACTAACAGGCAAAAAAAAAAATCGTCTTCCTTCAAAATAAATATGTGAACTAGATGAAATTTGACCTACTAAACACAAATTTGCTTTCAGTTTTTTTTTTCCATCAGTTCGCGGTTTTTTTTTTGTATGGGCATGTATAATATCTCTCCTTTAATTTTAAATTTGTATATAAATTTAAATTTATATATAATTTTAAAGGAAGTTATGTTTTCTCCTCTATGCGCTTCATATGACGTATAACCTGCACCATATCGCTAATGGATCATATTCTATGAACCTCTAAAATTGGAAAAATCGAGCTTTTTTGTCAAAAATGAGCAAAATTTAAACTTGAATAATTTTTACATTCATTATCAGATTTAACAAACTTGGTATCATTAAAAAGGCTCAGTCAGTTTGTTATTATTAAGACAAAATTAAATACTCCATGGCGCAAAAATAAAAAAATATCCTCTATTTTTGGATATCCTGAAAAAGGGCCTTTTAATTTCCATTATTTTTTTTTATATTATTTAAAATACATTTGTCATTGTAGTGTACAAATTTCAAAATGGGATCTCAATGTGATCAGAAGTTACAGCAATTTTTTTTAATTACTAACACATTGTTGCAACATTACTGTAACATTGATGTAAGTTAAATAGATGATGTTAACAAAGAACACCACGGTGGGAGGCTGAATAGTACTGATGAAGGTCGTGGCGGACCAGAAAATGCATTCCATTCTGCCGAGTGTCCAATAAAACTTTTACACTGTATTCTTCTACAATTATTCAATGAACTCTATAAATAAAATTTAGAAAAGTTATTTTAAAAGTTATGGGGCAAAAACGCAAAAAAGTCGATGCCAAAAATGAGAAATTTAATTTTTCAACCCAAATATCTTTTAAACCATAAGAGATAATTAGTCTTGCTTAGAAGGGTTCACGAATGTAAAAATAATTAAAATCGGTTCATATTTGTAAAAGTTACAAGCTCCGATATATTTTTCACTCTCGAGGTGGTCAACTTTGGGCCACTGTAGCGCCGTCCGTAATCCAATTACATACTCCAGCATACAATATTCTAAAAGCCTTAATCCTCCTCTATCGATGTCCCTAGAGACATCAAAATTGGTTCAGCGGTTAAAAAGATCCAAATTTATTACTATTTATTTTGCAAAAGGTCTCACTGTGCACAGAAACACGGTCAAATATGGGAACAAAATAAAACAGTTCACATTTCATCAAATAGAACAATAGAATTTATCCGTATCTAAACATGTCTATAACATTAGAATTTTGTACTTCTATATATAAATTAATGAGGAACTAATATATATATATTTTTTTTTCTAAAGATTAGAACTAAGAATTATTTGTATGTTATTCCTAAACACTATTTAGACGTGAAGCTTTCGATGTGTATATGTATGTTTAAAAGCTATATATATGTAAATATGCCCAGTTGGAAATATAGTAAGAGATTTATAAAAAAAAATTAAATTTCAAGATTTCTATTAAATCCTTTGATAAAATGGAAAACAAATTATTTAACAATTTGCAACTAGCATTTGAAATTTATTTATTTTTTTTTTCAAGCTGATTTAAATTAAGATCAAACAAACATTTTTGAAGCTTTAAAAACTACAATATATCCAATTGGGTATTTTGACAATAATGTATTCAAAATGAACTCTCCATTTTTTTATTAAAAAAGGCACAAATTTCCATTTTTATATTTTTCCCATATTAATTCTTATTTTACATTTTATATGTTTTTTTTTTTTTATATCTACTGTGGCTAAAATATAATTTTCATATATGCTTGATAAAATATTCATGTTTTTTCAGTATATTAAGTGAAGTTGCATGAATGTAATTTTTTCTATTTAAATATAATTTTAATATGTAATTAATACATAGGAAATATTATTAAAAATAATATTTTAATTTTTTTTCTTTTTAAAATAAAAATGAAGAAAATATTATCTAGTAAAGATTTAATTATTTTTAATTACTACAAATGAAAACCAAATAATAATTAAATTATTAAACATAGAAATAATCTAATCAATATATTTTCCAAAAATTAATAAAATATTTATAATTTAAAGAAAATTACACAAGAAATAAAACAAACATTTTACATTCAACAAAAGAATAAAAATATCAAATATAAAAAATAAATTTATAAATTATACATTAAAGTAGTTATTTAAATATACATAAACATATTTAAAAAGTAACTTATAAATTTAATAAAAACATGTCAAGAAATTAAGCACAATAAAGTTATAAGACAACAAAATAATAAAAAAAATAAATCAATAAATTTATAATAAATGTTGAAAAATTGTGTATCAATAATATTTAAATTATTAAAAAAATTTAATCATACATACCCAGCAGTTCTGGTGACAGGTAACCTTATAAATAAACATATCCAAAAATTAAGCCAATTGACTCATAGTGTAGCCGATCACAAAAATTTTAGCAATAAATCCGTATCTCCTAAACTACTGAATCGAACGAATTAAAATGTATGAAAGAGTTGTAGAGGAGGACCTAAGCTTTCAGAAAAATTACCTTGTAGTCACCCTGTATAAATATGAGATAAGCTACAGGGTGTCAAAATTGACCATCTCGATTATGAAAAAGTTTCAAAAAATCGCATCTTCTACAAATCAAGTCGGATTTCAAGGATTTAAAAACCTTTGTAAAGAGCTTGATGAGATGAAGAAAACTAAATATTTGCACTTGAATTTGGAAATTTAGATTTTTTTCCTTGACCATTATTGGTTTTTCTCAAGTAATTTCCGTAATATAGGAGTGAAAATTCCCAATACATTCCAAAAAAATAAGTCGATATTCTTTAATTATCTCAATGCGTGAAAAGTTTTTAAAGTCAAGACTTTAAATTGAATAATAAAAATTGCAGTTTTTTTTTAAAGACGTATGATTCTTTCTTTATTTAATAAAAAAAAATACTTTGTTCACATATTTCAAAAGACAAGGTTTTAAGAATGAATAACAAAGAAATTTTTATTTGATTGAGAGTCGCAGCCTGCATCCAGCATTAGTCGAAAATTGTGAAATTTTTGAACGTTTCAAGTTCATTGTGGGAGAAAAAAGTCACTCAAGATTTTTCAAATCTAAAAAGGAGTTTTAATAATTAAATACATATAGATTGGTTTGATACTAAACCAGTTCTCTCCCACTCAAAAATATAGACAGAAGAGCCTATTTTTGAAAATAGTCAAATTTTTAGAATCATATTTATTAAGTGCACAAAAAACATATTCAAACTTATTTTTTATTTATTTTTTATATAACATATTTGAAATATAACCAAAAAACCAAAAAAAAAAATAAAATCAGATATCATTTTGATAGCTCTAGCGACTAATTTTTTATATACTAAATAAATACTAAAAATTACATTTTTTACGCAAAACTTCTCCAATTTTAAAGTATGTAAAAGGTATAAACATAATTTAAAAATAGACATATTTACCTATCTACTGGTAATATTTTCATACTCATGGTGGTTTATTTTGATACCCTGTAGCTTATCTCCTATTACTACAAAATGACTACAAGATGATTTTTCTGAAAGTTTTTGTCCTCCTCTACAACTCCTTAATACATTTCAATTCGATCTATTCAGTAGTTTAGGAGGTACTGATTTATTACCAAAATTTTCACTATAGGCCCCTCTGCATGACCGTTTCACAAATTGTAAAAGGAACAACCTAGTGGCCAGTTTAAATTTTTAAATCAACTACACTCCAGATTACATGGAGACATTAAAGTAGCTAATTGACTTTTTTCTATATTACACCACCAACACAACTGCTGTGTATTTAAAATGACTCCTTTCACTCATACATACGTACGTTTGTGTATGTGTGTGAGTGCTCATTTGCATATGTATATGTTTTAAACATTTATAATGCAACAGGAAACAATAATTTTCCGTTTTCAATTAACATTGTCAGTTTTTTTTTTTTTTCTTTCATTTATATTCTTTTTCAATATGATTACTGGCTTTTACACCCCCCTTTGGTTTTGAGGTTTAATTTTATTTACAAAAATTATAATTTATATCTACGTCTACTTACACACTTTATACTTATGTACAAATTAACATACTGAATACTAGCATACATATATTTATAATGAAAGTTTCACGCCTTATTTGGTAAAATTTTTAAACTATGAACAATACAAGCGTTAATGAGTACACATAAAAGTACAGTAGTGAGTAAGAGTCTAACACATGTTAAAAAGACATATATATATATATATATATATATATATATATATATATATATTTGATACACATATAGCTCAGAGGGAACTTTGCCCTACAAAACTTATTTATTGAATACATCGCCTACTTTTTGTAAAAAAAATATTTCACTTAATTCTGCTTATTTTTTGACTTAGTCACTAAATCGATTTACATGAAATTTTGAATACATGTAGTTCTTAATGAACTACAGCTTATACGGTTTCTTCTTGGATTCCATGCCCCTTTTTAATCCCACATTTTCTAACAAATTGTTTGGCTTGATTTTTATCATTTTTTGACCCAAACATGAATGTATTCACATGAAATTTGGCACACTAAATCTTATAATACCCATTTATCTGATATGATTTATTTGCCACATTTGTGACAAAATTACTTCGAAGCTACTGAACTGAAAAATATTAACTTTAAGCTTTAAAAAATCCTGTTTGTTTAAGCCTACTTTTTGTAAAAAAATATTTTAATTAGTATACTTTGTGCTCATCTATGTAAACTTTATAAGGAACTAAAATTGATACGACTTTTCTATTGTAGTCACGTCCTTTTTGCCGTTAAAGTTATTAATGCGATACATATGAAATTTATCACATAAATTACGGATTGCCCTTGTGGTTCTAAAGGCTGTTTTTGAACTGTTGCCAAACTTACTTTTACACCTACTTTTTGCATAAACTGGATTAATTTGAAGCTTTAGAGTAAGAGTAATAGGATATTTATAGACCATTTTTTAGAAAATAGGTTAAAATTAGTAACTTTTCTATAAATTGTTATTTATTTTAGACTATTAAATTTGTCTTTTTGCTTAATATTGCTAATATTAAGCAAAATTATTTACAAAATTATTTAAAAAATTATTTATATATTTTACAAAATAGTATTATTTAAAAAATATATTAGAATTTCACCAAATTATTAATGAACCTTAGGTTAGGCAAAAAAATATTTACTTCTCCGTATACAAAATTCTTACAGAAATTTTGCATGATTTATATTATACCAGATATTGGCTAAATGTAAAAAATACTGAGTTTTAAAATTTTCAGAAATTTTTACCATTTACTGCATTTTTTATATGCTCTTATAAGCTTTCATGCTTCATATGTCTGCTATTAATCACAAAAGTTCAAACAACTGACAAATATATATTCATCGAAAATAAGTCTGTCTTATTAACACAAAAATTCACACAATTGTAGCAGAGGAGTCTGTGGAATACCTTCCACCACAGACTCCTAAGGATCAGTTATATGGATTCTCACGTTTGACATGAAAGTTTTCATAACATTTGCTAATTTTCTGTTTCTCATCCGATTTCACTAATTTTGTTAAAAAAAAAAAAAACCTTATTGAAAAATATCGTAGCATAACGTCGATTTCATATCAAAATTATGAGTTTATCCCATATTTTTCAAAATTTCATTGCTGGGATTAAAAGACATATTGCATTTTCAGAAATGGTAACGTGTTTTAAATTGTTTGTAAGCGTATTTTGAATGACAAACAGTAAATGCAGGCAAAATTAAAAAGAAGAAGAAGCTTTTATCAAAATCTAAATTGATTTTCAATTCATTATTCCTAGATATGTGATAATAATAATAATAATAATAATAAAAATAATAATAATAATAATAATAATAATAATAATAATAATAATAATAGTTCTGTAAATACTAATTCCTTATCAGATATTCGCCTTTTTCACCTCAACTACGAAACTTGACAGGAAAATAGATCACTCAAAGTTTAAAATTTTCAGAACCATAATGACTTTACGGGCCAATGTAATCATTTGAACTATTTATCATTATTCATTGAATGCTTAAGGCCATATCCCTACGGTCGTGGAGAAGTATAGTTTTCATCCAACTAAGCAATTTAATATAAAGTTATTCCTACTAATTGTGAGTGCTTTTGATTGCCTGTTCTCCAAGTTTGCAATTAGTCCTTTATTCTAAGGGCATACCACTAAAAATGTCCAATATGTTCTTAAATGCACCGTATAATTGATCGGAAATATAATTGCAATAGGTAAAAGTTGAAACATCCACTTAATTTTTATTATCATATTTTTTTAAAATATATCGGAAAACCCGGGCAACTCCGGGTAGAAATAGCTATTTATAAAAACTTGTAGCCATAAGTTTTTATTGAAAAAATAATTTCGAAAATTAAAATTTTCTATTATGCAGTTAATTTTAGTTGCGTGTTGCTAGGAAATGCTTATTAGGATATTGAAACCTCTCGACGACTTTCTAATGCTCTTCGGTGTCAACTCTCAGTTGTCTTTAAATCTAACTCTCTTAATAACCTTCCCCGGGGCCTTGGGCTCTGGCTTTTCAGCTTCCACTGCACGAATTGAGTGCTTTTGACTTTGTTTTTTTAAATGACATCGTAGGAGATTGCAGACTTCTACTCCATCTCTCTGTTGATTCTGGAATGATATCAGTATGCACCTGTAGTTCTTCGAATGGGTCCATATATATATTTTTTTTGAATTTTGCGATCCTCTGACAGTGATTTTTAGCGAAATGCTTTTTCATGTCCGTAAGTACCATCGAGCACTTTTTAAATATTTTGTGTAGAAAAAATAATGAATGTACAATTCGTTCCTTTCTTCTCATATGTTCTCGTGATATATTTGTGGTCAAAGTCTTGCAGAAATATTTTGGCTATTGATCCAGATCCCAGAATCAAGACTGAATCAGAACTAGGCTAAAGTTTCACGAGCTCTGATTGTGAGTCGATATAACAAATATATCGAACTGTTTATCAGAACCCCTAGCCATATCCTTCATCTTTAGATGGTCACTGGTCGCAACAAAAGTATCTCTAGATAATACGAGAATTTCCATAACATCATTAAATTGTGACTGTATCTGTCCATCTCATATAAATATTTCCCAGTCTGAGTTCAGTTTTTCTCCCAACAAAGTCTCCACAAAGTTACCGTCCTTTTCTGTTTCTTTTTTTCTACATGTCTATTCTCCCTTTATCCATTTTTGGAAGTAAATAAAGACATCAGGATTCTTCATGATTAAATCTAAAATTATTCCTAAAGCAATCATGCGCAAGAGTTGAATTAACGATTTTAGATAATATGGGTTATTAAACTATTTCCTTCAAATATGTTTTACTTTTTCAAGTTCTCAAATTATATATTTTAAATTATGTACTATGATTCCTATCACAAAAAAGGGCTGAAACAATCTCTCTTTAAACGCCTCTTTTAGATACATGTGTTTTATTTCTCTCCAATTTAGAACACTCTAAGTCTTTTCATTCAAAACCAACTAATTGATTTCCCTCATTCCTTCCGAATTCAATATTTAATGGATTGCACAGTGAGGCAGAATCGAATTTTTTTTTTTTTTTGAAATAAATCAGTAACTTCTAATCGGCTGGTTATATTTACATAAAATTTCACATCTGCGTAGCAGAGGAGTGTTTAATTTTAATTTTGTAAGGGAGTCCCCACATACCCTTCAGGATCGAAGCTATTGGGACCCAAATTAGTAGACCTCTTGACATATAAAATTTTTCATTGCTTGTCATTTTTTTTTTGTTTTTTTTATGCGATATCAATAAAACCTATGAAAAACATGCTTACATGTGTTATTTAGCTCCTATAGTTTTTTAAATTATTTGAAACTTCTAGCTTCTCAATTTTGCAAAATCTTGGTTCAGTTTTTTCAATATATATCCCTATATTAGTTAAAGAATAAAATTATCTAACTAACTAGAAGTCGATATATTTTCTATGTCCAAAAATAAACGATTTTGAAATTTAAAATTGCAAAAGTAATGATTTGTTTTTTTTTCGAAAAAGTGTACTCTCTAAAACTGTAACTCTGTAAAATAAAATTTCATTTAAAAACATATAATTATTTAACACTTTTTTAAAAGATATCTTCACAGAGAGGATTGAAGAATTAAAAATAAGTCCAAACATCCTATAGGATTACGTACAGATCCTCCCGAATTTGACCTTTTTATATAAAAACTTTGACTTTAGCCTATATGTTCTAAAATCCCAAACTGAATGCAGTTTCAAAAACTCTAATATGTTTCAAAACCATTGGTTTTTTCTAAACCTGCAATAAATGTGGAATTTATGGGCAAAATTAAAAAAAACATATTTTGGGATTTTCGTCTGTTTTTTCGGGAATTATGGGATTCCTTTTACAAAAATCTTAATTTTTTTTACACTACCATTTCAAATGATCGGTGTAGATTTTCATTCGATAAATAATTCTGTTCTTTAATCAATTGGTTAAAAATTTTACAAAATCGGACAAAAATTTTGGAATATTGAAAAAACTGGACCAATATTTTGCAAAATTAAGATAATTGAAATTTGTAATTCAAATAACTTGAAAACTGTAAGAGATAAATACCACATGCAAGCATGTAGGTTTTATTGAGAGCTTTAAGAAGATGTAAAAATATTTGAAATCGGTAAAGAAACAAAAATTTTGCAAGCGATGACAAATGCCATAGGTACCCTATTTTGTAATTGTACATTCTTCTGCTACGCCTGTGTGCAACTTTCTGTAAATCCAACCAGGCAATTAGAAGTTACAGATTTATTTTCAAAAAATTTCGATTCTGCCCCACTGTGCATTGTCACAACTACCACTGACACAAAATTTAAAATCACATGGTTAGTGAAATATAGCAATTTGAAAATTTTTAAAATATTGAAAAATTAATAAAGTTGTTCCTACAAAATTATAAATATTTTTTAAAATATTTATGATACAAAAATCATTTTTAAACGTAATAGTTCTTAAAATAATTAAATTTGAATGGTCCATATTTCAGGACTTGAACTTCACAGACATATTGCTTTAAAATGATAATTTTCCAATATAATACTTACTGAAAGTATTTACAAAGTAGTTTAAAGAATTTTATTAATATTTTTTTTTTAAGAAATATGTGCGAAAACTTTAAGTCGGAAAATATGGACTGGTCTAAATTCTTTCAGGATTGTGTTCACAATTTTTTGTTATTATTGATTTGCTCTTTAACTTTATTTTTTGTGCTGAGTATGATAATTGTATTAATTGAGAACTGCTTTCTTCAGAATATTTATCGGGGTAAGGCTTACAGGGTGTGGAAGAGCATATTCAACTAATACTGTTATCATATATCTAGTAGTTCATCCTTTTGCTTCTCTTCACTTGTTTATCTCAGTAGCTTATGAGACTTAGAAAGTCTCGTTATAATGGGTTCCTATGAGATTTTTTTGACTTAAGCCTTGTAATATATAACATTAGACATTGGCTTATGAATAGTTATCGACAAAAAATTCATATTCTTTTTTTTTATATATTTTTTATCCACCCAATACCTCATGGGTTTTGATCTTCTACAGATCTTATCGAAATTCTTACCATCATAAGAAACATATTTTTCACTAATAAAATTTAACTTATTAATCATAAAAAAACTGTTTCAAAAAACTGTTTTCTACCTGAAGGTGATAACGTAATATCGTTTGCACAAAGACGTTGAAGGGAAAAAGAAGTTCCTTTCTTAATTTATTAAACACTGATATTATTTACATGCTCACTACTGTACTTTATAACAAAAAACATTTTTAAAACAAATTCAAATTTTATTTTTTTATATTTTTTAGTGTACTTTATTATATACAGAAATTAAACAATTGTAAATTTAAACAAATACAAAAACACAGTCATAGTCATATTTATTTACAGATCATAGAATATTTTAAAAATTTGAAAAAGAATTTGAATATTGCTGTTGTTATAAAATATTTTGAAATAATTGTTATATTGCTATAATGCCTCAGATGTACAGTGTAGATTATGGAATTGCTGACAAAAAAATAGTTTTTGTTTCTGTTATAAACATTCACAGCTATATTAAAGGTTGTGACATATTTTCGCTATTTTCATATACGAGTTTCTTTTAACTGAAGATTACAAGCTGTTTTAACTTTTTTCACTCTCTTTTGCAAGCCTTAATGATGATGTACCATTTCAAAGTTTCATTAAAATCTCATCTCAGCTCTTAAAGATCTCTTCATCGTTTTCGAAATTATTTTTGGATTTTTGCCACTTATTAAAGTTGAGTCTGTAAGACGTAATTTTATATTATTCTTTAGTTAAGATTTTGACACCTCTTTATCAATCTGAAACGTAAATAATTGATTTTGGAAACTTTTTAAATAATTTTGAAAAATAAAAAATATGTGTAAATAGTTTTGAAATAAAAATAACTTTTATTTTTATACCAGAAACAAATACACACTGCTATTTTTTTGTAGCAATTACTATAGTCTCCTCTATATACTTCAGGCATTACAACAATAAAACAATTATTTCAAAATATCTTTTAACAACAATAACAATATTCGAATTATTTTTCAAATTTGAAAGAAATTCTATAAAGTGTAAATAATTATGGCTAAGACTGTATATAAATTTTATATAATTTTTAAAATTATTAATATTTAAAATTGTTATCTTTGTTTTTATTTATATTTCTATGGTATAGATATCGGCATGGAAAGGATCACAGGTGAGTTGTTTAAAATTTATTAAATTTTAAAATTTATTTATTATGTGGACTAATAAAAATGTTCAAAGCAGTTTATTTGATGTAGAGACGAATAATTTTGAATAAAAATTTTGAGGTTTTAAACATTTCTGTGAAATTTTTTTTCCACCTTGAAATAAGAAAAGACTCTAATAAATTGCTTTCACAGTCCGGTTCATAATATGTCTATATCAATGTATAAAAAATGCATTAATAAAAAAGTAAAAAAAAAAATTTTACAATTTGAATCGAATTTCCAAATTATACAAATTTTATGTCTGTATATTCAGTCTTCAGGGCTTAGTAATCTTACCTTTTTATATATAAACAAATTTCTTTGCACTTGCTCCCATACAAAAAAAAAAGACAGACACAGAAACCTCCCCTGAATATGTTGAAATTTTCATCGAGTATTCGAAAGTTGTTCTGAATACACTTGTCTGCAAAAAAGAAAAAAAGTTTTCTTACTTAAAGAAATAGGACATAGGAGTTTAATGTCCTTAATAAGAATCTGTTTTTATTATTTTTTTTTTTTTTATCACGCACAGATTTTTTTTTAATGAGTATAAGTAATATAATATTCTTAATGAGATGGTCACACCAGTATAACTCGAGAACGGTTCCCATAAATTTTCATGATATATGGTTTATTTTATTCATAGCATAACTAACTTTATGACAAATAAAATTATAATTGATTTTGCATGAAAAATTGTTTTGTTCATGATATTAAGATAACTTGAAGATAATTTTAGTTAGCATCTATACATGATAGAAAAAAACAGAAAACAGATTAATTTCAGCACATTGAAATCATTATAATCCACGCTATTTTGTTTAAAGGTGGACTTCTTTGCAGACCAGTGCACAGTGGGGCCTTTTGCAAAATAAATGGTAATAAATCTAGACTTTTTAAACTGCTGGACCAATCTTGATGAAACTTGGGACCTCGATACAGGAGGAGTTTGGCTTTCAGAATATTGTTGGCTGGAAAGTGTAACAGAAGCACAGACAGTGCTACAGTTAGCAAAAGTTGACCACCTCGAAAGTGAAAAACATATCGGAGCTTGTAACTTTTATATATATGAACTTATTTTAAATATTTTTACATTTCACAATTCTACTAAAGAAACAACTTATATTATCGCTTATAGTTTAAAAAATTTGAATTCGTAATTTTTTGCTTTGAATTTTTTTCGTTTTTGCCCTATAAAAATAAAAATTTTTTAAATAAAAAATTTTAAAATTAAAAAAAAAAAATATAGTGAAATTCTCTATAATTTTCTGAATTACCATACTATCTTATCTAATTTGCATCAACAATCAGAACTTTTTATAAGCTCAAAAATTTTAACTTTTGTTAAAAAATGTATAATTTTTAATTTTCAAAATTTTCCAAAATTACACTTGCACACTTTTTTAAGGTCCAATCTTTCCAAAAATGGCAGAAAATATTAAAATTTTTTAACTAAATTTTTAAAAGATTTTTTTTAGTGTAATTCAGAAAATTATAGAGAATTTCACTATATTTTTTTAAAACAATTTTAGAATTTTTATTTTGAAAATTAAAAGGCAAAAACACATTTTAATTTTCAATACAATAATGAAAAATTATATTTTTGAAGTCAAATATATTTTAAACCGATAGAGATAATGTACAGTAAGTATGTTTTGCTTTATCTTCCTTAGTATAATTTAGAAATGTAAAAATATTAAAAATCATTTTATATTTGTAGAAGTTACAAGTTCCGAAATTTTTTTCACTCTCGAGATGGTCAACTTTGGCTAAGTTTAGCGCCGTTAGTGCTTCAATAAGATCCAAATTTATTACTATTTATTTTGCAAAAGGCCCCTCTGTGCAGTGTCATATACGTATAGCATTTGACTGATAGCATGAGGGAATAAGTGTAACAACAGCAGGTGTAATTTCTTAAAATTTTAATAAACTCACTTTTATTTTAATTCTATATTTACAGAGTTCTCTCTCAAAAGCCTTCCGTTTTAACGCAAAATCATCCCGCAGCGGTAGCTCAATTGGCGACCGCACCTCTGTTGGGAACTCCACCTCCCCAACACCATCGTTTAGTAGCTCAGAAGGCGGCGGAGGAATTTACGCAACTATAAGCGGTTTACATCACTTTAACCACCACTATCCTCCACCCACAACAGCACCACCTCCACCACCCACTCAACAAACACACTATCAGCAGCAACAACAACAAAATTCTGCAGCCACAACAGCTGCTCATCGTGTAAGTGCACCACCATCCGGTAGTGGCATTGAATCCATATCAGATCCAAATCTTCTCTATGAACAGCATCGACGTGTTAAAAGTATTAATGATATTGGAACAACAGCAGCCTCTGCTTATGGCTCAAATACAGCTTTGGCTAGAGAGCGTCTGAATAGTGGTTTAGGCAGTGGCGCAGATACGGGTAGTATTTGTAGTAGTCTTAGTGGTACTGGTGCTATAATACATGAAAATAATCATGGTGCCTCAACAGCATCCTCAAATTCACCCGTATGAGAATCAATTATAATGTAAGTCCATTTTGTTGGAATATATCTAAAAGGACTTGCATTTATTAAATAATTCTACAAACACACACGCATAAGTATTTAGATAGATACACGTAATTAAACTAAAATTAATAACAAAGAAAAATGAGTGAATTTAAAATAAAAAATCTTTCATTATAAAACTTTAATAAGTGAATAAAATAAAAAATGTAGATTAAATTAATTTTGTTTATTATTAGGTATTATTTTTATTTTTTATTCAATTAAATTTATATTATACAAAATATCCTTTAATATTAGTTACTTTTAGCTAGTTTATACATAAATAATACATTTAATAAAATAAATTTAATTTCATTGAAAAGAGAAAAAAACTATACTTGCAAATCTTCATATATAAATTTTACTTCGGTAACAATTTTATGCCCTTAACCAAGTATTTTTGGTCAAACAAAATTTATTTGCCAATTATAAACAAGAGTTTATTTGCTGGATCATTAACTTTATAATTTTCATATACATATATATTCCATTGACAGCTGCAATTTGTCATTTCGGTATCTTCTGTTTAGTTTCTGATTGCCCACAAATTCATTGTGGCATTTATTTTGTTTTATTGCATCTAAAACTACTAAATAATTATTAGTGTTATTGTTGTTTTTATTATTATTGCTTTTCAAAAATATTTTCATATTCATAAACTTGCGGCATACAAGAGAATTTTTGTAATAACTTCGTATACATATGCATATATGTATGTATGTGTTAAATGACTAACTAAATTTGTGGCTAATGTTGGTAAAGGCACAATATGTGTATTTCAGTGTCACTGCTATAAAAGATTGGTTTCTCCACAATAGTTCTTTTTTTTTTTTTTTTTTTTTTTTTGTATACGATCATTCCATTTGCAATTTCTACAGTATTAATTTAGGACCTGATAAAGAATATACAAATGTATATATATTCTAAGCCCTGGTATCTCGGGGAGTTGAAATAAAAAGGATTTTCAAGAGATATGTACGAAAAAACAACAAAGAGATTTACTTTGTTATTGTATTACGTCACGTTGGAAAAATATATAGGAAGCTGAATTCAGAAAAAATATTTAAATATTAAAAAAAATATTAAAATATTAATATTTAAAATATATAAAAAAAACTTGTTATAAAAAAAAAAACAGAAAATTATAGTCTTTCAAGTCCAACCATATGATTCCAACCATTATCTATTTGCATTAAATTGGTTTTCGGGGACCGATTTTTGTAATAATAAGTGTAATTTATAAAACTTTAAAACATACAGTCCACGTTACCAGACTAGAACCAACAAAATATAATATTTAAAAACGTCTCTCTGTTAAGATCAGTAAGATAATATTATTTCTCTTTATTAAGACATATTCACATTCTCCTTATTAAAAACAATGAACATTTTTTGCACATTCCATTTAACGGTAATTTTAGGCTTTTTACTGTTTTATCAGGATCTATTCTACATTGTAAATCACGTCATCACAGCAGGGAAGGCGGAAGGCGGAACTACTAACCTAGTTATTCAAGAACTCGTAAGTACGAAATTCAGTACAAAAGTCATTTGCAACAAGTTTTTCCTAAGATTAAAGATATATTTAGACCTTAAGATATATCAACACGGCAATATACACATAGTGGGGATAAACGCAAAATTTTTGGAAATAAATCTGAATCTCCCAAACTACTGGTCGGATCAAATTGAAATGTATGGAAAAGTTATAGAGGAGCTAAGCTTTCAGAAAAATTATATTTTAGTCACTCTGTAATAATACGAGATAAGCTACAGGGTGTCGAAGTTGACCATCACCAGTATGTAAAGGATTCAACAAATCGTAACTTCTACAAATCATGTCCGATTTCAAATATTTTTATATTTCTGTAAAGTGCTTGATGAGATAAAGAAAAAAACGTTAAGAAAAATGTTTACGCTTGAACTTTGAGTTTTTGAATTTTTGTCTCGACTTTATTTTGTTTTTCGGAAATAAGTCCTGTACGGCAATTCCGTAATTTTTTAACGACAAAAATTTGTAGTCAAGTATCGAAAATTCGTTAGTTAACAAATTTTATCATTAAGTGCTATTCTATAGTAAAAAAATCTTAATTTTTAATAAAAAACTGAATTATTAGTAAAAGTTTAGAATTTTGTAAAAATTGGAATTTTTAGTAAAAATTTTCAATTTTGTAAAAAATTGGATTTTTAATAAAAATTTTTGTTTTTTATAAAATTATAATTTATTCGTAAAAAATGGGATTTTTGTAAAATATTTTCGATATTCGTCGTTACGAATAAAATCTTTAACTTATAATAGAGAATAGCCAAATCGTTAAAACAACCGAAATTTTTCGTTGTTAACGATACGGAATTGCGTTACTTATATGAGGAAAAAAATCGTTTTAATATTCTGTAATTTGTAATATATTCTGAAATAATATGCTGAAAATATTTTTTTTTATTATCTCAAATCGTCTAGCCGTGAAAGGTATTCACTAAACTGCTTCCCGACTGGCCAAAAACGAATGCAGAAGTGATAATTTTATGATAAAAGTCAACTTTTCAAAAGCCTTTTTTTAAATTGAACAAAAAAAACATATAAGCAATGTTGTCAACTTTAAATTACCGAAACTACGTAAAGAACGCGTAATTTTCTCAAAAACCCGCTGAAATATTTTCTTTATTATAGTTTTCAACTTCGAATTGTTTCTATAAATTAAAATAAATAAAAAATATGCACATTTCTTAATTTTAAAACAGATAACGGAATTTTATTTACTTTCAGATCTGAAGCCAAATTAAATTCAAATTGGGTAAAAATTTTTAAATCACAAAATTAATTAAATTTAATAAATAAAATATTTTCAGAAATTAAGTTTCTTAAAATAAATGTGATCAATCAAATCAGATTAATTGAAATAATCCCAAGATTTTTTTAGCATATTATTACGCAATGTATTAGAAATTACAAAACATTTTTAGAAAATATTTTTCTTTTATACTTCAGGACTTATTCCCGAAAAACGAAAAAGAAAAAAATCAAAAACTCAAAATTCAAGCGCAGATATCTTTTTAAGTATAAGAGATAACTTGCTGAATAATCATTTCTTTCTTTACCTCGCCAATCACTTTACAGAAATATAAAAGTCTTTCAAATCAGACTTGATTTGTAGAACTTACGATTTTTTTAAACTTTTATATACTGGAGGTGGTCAACTTTGATACCCTGTAGCTTATATTGTATTATTACAGGGTAACTACAAGATGATCTTCATTTCAATTAGGTCTGTGGTTTAAGAGATAGACATTCGCCTGATCTTAACATTATAGAAAACGTAAGGTTTATCAAGAAGGAAAACAGTACCATGACAAGGCTGAGCTAATTGAAGAAATAAAAGCAGTTTGGGCAGAAATTTCTCTGGATTACTTAAAATCGCTATATAAATTAATTAAAAATAGAATTTATTAAGTAATTGCAAATAATGGTAAAAGTACGCATTACGAAATTAATATTTAAATAAAATTTTTGTTTTAGTATAAAAAATGTATAGGGTAAAAGTGGGGAGCATTTGCCATAGGGCCGCATCTGTCATTGCCAACTATCCTGAAAACGAAGTAATCATTTCTATGGCACTAATTAATTTTATTATCCTTTATCCATCAAATTTTGATGTTTTCAATTTGCATATGATCGGAGGTAGACATTATTAATTGTTTTTTTTTTTTCAACGCTCTCTCAAATATTTCGATGTAGGTATTTTCTGTGATAACTTTCTTAGTTTTTCGGATTTAATAAAGATTTTGTTCAGTGTTATATACCTATAAATTGGCAACAGGTGTGTTAATAAATTCATTTAAAGCGTGAAAAAAATTATCATTGGTGCATAAGGCTCCTCCCGGGGAGTATTCACCAGACATGAATGTAGATTTTTCACTGTACATATAGACTTTGTAGTATCTACAGAATTTAAATAATTTATTTTAAATAAAATTCAATTAAATATATTATTTTTTGTTTATTTTTTTCCATTGCAGTATTAAAATAAAATAAAAAAAACATCATATATAGACAGGCGGTTCTTCCCCCATCACTTGGCGAATTTACCCTATAAGTTGAGTTAGTTTCAATAGATAGCCAGGATCAAAAGGGCTTAAATTAAAGCCAACATATCTAAGTCTTTAGTACAAAAGAAAGTTTATAGTTATTTTTTTATTGTTATGAAAAAAGAGAAATTTAAACAAAATTTACCCTATTTATCTAATTTCTGAACGAATTAAAAGGTGGTTCTATCTTATTGAAACAAAAAGTAAACAATATTTTTTTGTTTAATTACAAAAAATGAGATAAATACCGTTATGAAGCATTTCAACTAGGTTTTGGGACTTAAACAATAAATTACGAAATAAATTATTTATCTGAAAAAGTATATTCGTGTATTTTAACACTGTTTTAACACAATTTTATAAAAAATTTTTAACGAAAATTGTGGTGGTTCTATGCTGATGATTAGCAGTGTACTTATGCATATTATTATATTAATACTAATATTTAAAGAAGACTTATGAACTTTAAGGTAATTCCCGAAAGTGTACGGAATTTTGTAGCTGAAATCCAAAATTCTGCGAAAATATCTTGCATGTAATCTATAGAAGAATTTAAACTCCGGCTGCATTATTTTTAAAATTTAATCTAAAATGGTATAAAATAACGCCCCTTAAAATGTTTTTGTTTTATGTTAAAAAATATTTTATTTTAAATGTTCTATGGTCAAGTTATACTGATAGGAATTTAGCTATAGCTAACTAACAGACAACTGCCCAATGGATGGACGGACATAGTCAAGTTCATGGTACATTTTTTCTTCAATTTCAATAGTTCAATTTAGCATTTTTTCAATCATTATGGAAAAAAAAAATTAGTAAATAAAAATATATTTTTTGATGATATCTAAGGATTGTTTTAATTTTTGTAGTAAGGCCCTCAAAAGGCAACATGATTCCTAAAGATAAATTTTAGTCCTTTTCAATAACGCTACATTTTTGAGTTCTGATAATGTACATAAAAGTTATTCAATCTTGAACTTTGTTAATTTTTTACAATAATAGCTTTGAGATCCAAGTTTAGAGGTCCATTAAATATAAGCCGTATAAAATGCGAAGCAACAACTTTTATTTTGAAAACAAAATCGAAGATGTCAAAATTTTCTGTGGACATTTTTGGCAATTACCCTTTTACCTCGCTTAATTTGGTAAAAGAAAAAGTGAATTTATCTGAATTTTTTATAAAATTCTAACGGGGTTTCTTCTTTATATATTTATAGACAATTTTAAAAAAATAATAACAAATATGAAAAATGTGGTTGATTGCTTTCCTATTACCATAAATTACTTAAAAAATAAAAGTCAGCCAAGAGGTTAAATTTATCAACCTAGTCAGTGAATAGTTAGTTGATCGTCCTTTAAAAGGTTAGAATTTAAAGGACAGCATTATCAGAAACTCTATTAAGAACTCGAGTACAAACAATTTTGGCCCACGTATGTCTCCCTTTTCCGCTGCGAATCAGTATCTGGTTTATTCGCCTTCCCGTCAGCACATCTAACTGCAGTTCTGCACATTTGATTAAAGCAAGATTTACATATATCTCATTTTTACATCTTCAACTATTTGACAAACAAATGCCATTTTAAGCTGAAATTAAAACGATGCCACTCCAAAATATGCCCTGAGCTTTTATTTTATTCAATAAACTTTTTAAAGATTTCATCCTTTTAAATATTTATTCTAATTTATGTTCTTATCAGGCACAGAGTTAATAAAATTGTTCCACTTGTAAAACGTAAAACAAAATTTAGAACAAGGTTAGAAGCCGATACCGTTATAAATACCGAAATCGATTAAATACCGTTACCGTAACCGATACCGATAGCGAAATTATTGTTTTCCAAAAGTACCGGTATTCAAATATTGTTTTTCTCAATACCGGTATATACCGGTATCAAATACCGTTTTTCTTAATACCGGTATATACTGGTATTTTAGTATCGCTATTTTAAAATATATTTATATGTATTTTACTTCAGGAAGTAATAAAGAAGAAATTATAATTTTTTTAAGTAATATTTATGGAATTTTGTTTTATAGAGTCCTTTTATTGTTTGTCTCTTTGTTCTATCGTTCACAATAAATGTATTTTGTTTTTTTTTTTTTTTTTAATTTGATATGTGAATGAAACTACAATTTTTCTGGTGATTGGAATAAGTATTCCTACGAAATCCACGAATCATTTTCCATGATATTTTTTTAGTGTTGACCTGTGTTATTGTCATAGAAGAAATTTTTTGAAATTATTTTCATTTATTTATTTTCTTGCGAAATTATGGGATTTTTAACATTTATTTTAAAAATTTTTATCTAAATTAAAAATCTGATGTAAAAACAAATTTTGTTCAACGTTTTTAAGTTTTCTATAATAATTAAAAAACAAATATATAAAAAGTATCGTTTAAAAACAAACTATGTTCTATTGATAAAAAATGTCAAGAAAATTAAAACATTTTTGAAATTGTAGTATTAGGTAATAGTTATTTCATACATTACTAAGTAATATCTCATTACTT
The DNA here is from genome assembly GCA_932274085.1 of Protocalliphora azurea. NCBI lineage: Eukaryota > Metazoa > Arthropoda > Insecta > Diptera > Calliphoridae > Protocalliphora > Protocalliphora azurea. Next base: position 139,857,054 of record OW026521.1, on the reverse strand, counting down.
TAAATTATAAAATAACTACTTGCTAATAATTACCTAAATAAGTAGTGTCTCATTACTAGAGAAGACAAAAAAAGCGAAATTAATGGAGTTTATAGCAAAAAAATATCAACAAAAAAGCATAAGATTGGCGATAAAAAAAATCAATTTTTTAAGGATTTATTGCAATAAATAAGAGCTTCCTTACGCATTATGGCTTTATTAAATATAAACTACTAACAAATTAATCGCCAGTAATTACTCCGGTATCTAAAATTGTATTTATATGTAGAAAATTTACATGGTTTTCATATTGAATTTTTAACAGAGATTATCTTTCGATAGGCACAACGTTAAAGTGTTTTCGCAATTGTAGTTTTTACAAATAGCACACAATTGTCAATTTGCGCATTGTGATTCCATTTCTGAAAACAAATAATACCAACAAATTAATTTTAAATATGTAGTATAGTAGACTCGAACATATGGGCAACATTCGTTTGCCTCAGAAAAATCGTTGCAATAATTGTTGAAAATCTGATAATTTTGCCAAAACTAAAATAAAGCTAATTTTGTTCTAAAAAATTTGAAACAAACATGAAAGCACACAAAACTGAAAAGTAGCAAAAATACAACAAAAAGCAAAAAAGCCTTTTTTGTCCTCTCTGATCATTACATAAAAAAATCAAACAATGACACTTGTAATGAGTATAATAAAGAAAAGTATAGTAATAACTATTTTAACTATAAGTATTAGTTATTTGCTTGGTGTTTGTAAGCAATAGAGTAACTAGTTATTTGCCTGTTGCCTGTTAATTACCTTAGTAATGGGGACCCATGAATTCTTGGACATTGGACAGAAAAACTCATTACCTTTGTATGGCAACGTCCAGGAATTCATCAGTATTTCAATTAATATCAACAATATCAAATAAATTTTAGATACCGAAGAAAGTTCTAATAATGAATTAGCAGTTTGTATTTAAATAAGCTTTTAATATGTAAATTCGAATCATCAGTATCCGCTGAGGTTGTATGAAGTTTTTCAAATGAAAAAAATAATATTTAACTTCATGATGTATCAGGAATCTCTCATTTATTCTAATAAATCATTGAATAATGTTTTTTTCCAATATTTTGCTTTTATTGCTATTTTCTGCTCTAAGAAGTTACTATTTCTCACTTTTTATCTTATCTAGTTGTTACTGAAAAAAATTAGTTTATTTTATTAAAAGTCGATTTTCTTAACATCTTCTCATGGTCCCACTCCAAATTTTTTATATGTTGTTGCTAATGTGCACTCAAGTACATTTTAGAGACTCTGAGCTAGATCCGAAGATATATGGTTTAGAATTTGATTTATTTAAAGAAATAAGAAAAAAGCGATCCTTGAACCGCGTTAAAAACTAAACAACAAATAATTTAATTAAATAATAATTTAATTAAAAAGAAATTAAAAAATTTATATTTTTAAGGTTTTAAATAATAACGGTATATACCGATATTTTAGCTTCGGTATAATTATATATAATACCGATATAATTTTAATTTATACCGTTACCAAAATAAAATTAAATTGAATAGCGATACCGCTACCGATGCCGTTATTCGTTTCGTTTTTCAACCTTGGTTCACAAAATTTTATTGAATTGCAAAATGTTTTCTGCATATTTAAGTAAAAATAATATGCATAAAAATACACAATACAATTATAGCTATATATGTATGTATATAGAACTATATACACACAATCACTCCCATAAGAAGGTAACATTTGGATAAAATATACAAATTGTTATTTGTGTACAATTATAATTAGAAAATTTCAAATATCAGCAGCAACTGCAGCAGGTGTATTTAGATTTTACATAATTGCGGTTTTATATTATGAAAAGTTAATTTAAATTTAATTTGATATTGATATAGGTAATCTTCGATATAAACTCATACGTCATTTTAGTTAATAGATTCTAAGTTAAAGTTATTTAATATTAAATAGCAATCAATTACACTGGTCGCAAAAAAATACTCCTTAAAAATAAAAAAAGTTGGACTAGAAAGAATATGACAAGAAGTAAAACAAGAATTCGTTTTCAGTTTTTTTTCTATCACGTCCTTATTTTTTATAGGTATGTCTAATATTTCCCCTTAATTAGGTACTTCTTAACATTATTGTTTTTTTCTTTGCTCACACAGAGAAAAAATTCATACATTTGAACATTTTTTTCCTAAGTATTATGAATCAAACATGACTTTTTTCCCAATTTTTTTTATAAATAATAAAATTTTGTTCATAGATATTATTAAATTGTTCATAATGAAAATTTTACGAATTTTACACAAATTTTGTTAAATCTTTGATTTAGTTTTATTAGATTTGTTTGCAAATGGTAAATGAAAATTGTTATACATGAAAATATTTAGAGTAAATGCCTTAAAATGGCTAAATTCCAAGAAAAATCTTTAAAAAAAATAATGTTTAGGAATTTGCATAATTTTGCTCGTGTTCTGCAGCATTTCATTTTAACAAAAAGCGCTTCTGTTCTGTTCCAATATGTAGCTAAAAATCATTAAAAACTTAAAATTTTCCAAACAATATTTCACAAATTTTTTACAAATTGAAAATATAAATGAAAATTTAAACAATTATTTCAGTCTTCTTGAATTTTGATTCAGTTGAAAAAATATAGAATAAGTTTTAATGCTTAAGAAATTATGCTTAATTATGAACTGAAATCAATGAAAGTAAATTTTTATATTTATGTACATACTTTTTTCTATGCCATAGTTTCGGAGTTATTCAGAAATTAGTGACAGATTTTTTTTTTTCATACAAACTTGAAGATTTTTTTTCCTTAAAAGTTCCTTTAAAAAAAGACTTAAACGGTAAAAATGTATTCCTTTAAAGCTAGTAAAGATAGAAATAAAATGAACCAACCATACATCATAAAAATTTATTCACAGTTAAGCGAAGACACCTAGATTAAAAATGTAAATGCAACATACATAGCGTTCTCGTTATGGTCAAATATACTGGTGTAATCAACTGCCTTCTAGACGAAACAAAATATACACGATTTTCCTAACGAGAGAGTGTCAAATTCGCTCTCTGAGAGAATTATCTCACGTGTAGATTCAAATATATTATTCAAAATATTAGTATTATACTGGTGCTAAAAAAAATTCGTCCTTCTTCAAAAAACAAAAAAAAATATGCGGATTATATGGATTTTGACCTGCTAAACATACATCTGCTTTTAGTTTTTCCATCATGTCGTGATTTTTTTTACGGGCAAATCTAATATATCCCCTTAGTAAAGAGAATACAAGAATATATTTTACCATAATTCGAGAATTAAAATACGACGAAAATTATCTTGAAATTATCTTAAATTTTTTTATCTGCCCAACAGTTTCGAAGTTATCCGGAAATTACTGTCGGAAAAAAATTCACGCAATACTGAAGAATTTTTTTTTTTTTTTCTTTCAAATTTCTTTTAAGAAATGAAACCAGACAAAAAGTACAGTTATTGATCCTTCATCGTAAAGCGAGAAATACTATAAATAAAATGATATATAATTGATGCACAAATCTTGATTTTACTCACATTTGAGTGAATATACCCATGTATACCTACAATTAAGTTAAGAAACACTGGTGGATATGACTAATGTGTTCAGATAATAATTTTAATCTGCATCTATTGGAGTTTTATTTATCTAAATTCGCATAAGTGTGACCGCTAAATGAGGTGGTCGTATTTGTCATGCCCATAAAAAAAATCAGTACGTGATAAAAAAAAAGTGTTGTTTAGCTCGTCAAATTACAAAATATGTGAACTATTTTTGTTTAAAAAAAAATATTTCTTTTGCCCAACTTATATACCTATGTATCTCAACTTAATTTTAGATACATAGATATTTTCACTTAACTGTGAATAAAAACAACATTTGTGCATCAATTTTTATGATAAATGGCTTATTTTATTCACTACCAGATTTATGCTAAAATTAAAAGACAGACACATATTTAGCGTTTTCACTTTTTAAAAGAACTTTTAAGAAAAAAAACTTCAATTTTGCAAGTAAATTTTTTTCTGACACTAATTTCTAAATAACTCCGAAAATATTAAGCATTTAAAAAAATGCTTAATATATTTATTCCGCATCATTTGTTGTATAATTTAAATAAGTTGTACACACTGTTCTTGAGTTATGATAAAATATACTCGTGTTATGACCTTATTATGGGCGAAATATTAGACACGCCCATAAAAAAATTCAGACCTGATTAAAAAAAGTGATAGCAGATTTGTGTTTAGCGCATCAAAATCTATATAGTTCATCTTTTCGATTCTAACGAAGGATTTTTTTGCAGACCAGTATTATAAAATGTATTATGAGACAGTTGTGATGAGATTTCTCTACACAACAATCTTATAAGATGAACTGTCCAAAAAATGCGAAATGCGAAAGTTTGTATGCAGTGTTGCCAGTTCAGCCTTTTTAAGACTAAATCTAGCTTTTTTATTTTTTTTTTTTTTTGCTTTTAGCCTCAACATTTTTGTTTTAGCTTCTAGCTTTTTTCTATCCTTTCCTGATTCTTAAAATTGCCCTAAAAAGGCTAAAATTTTAGTATTTTAACAAAAAAGAAAATAATTTCTTATTTTCTTTTAATAATTTTATTTTTAACGAATCATCCATTTAAGAATTTTTGTGTATTAATTCGCACAAGAAATCTAGATTATTTATATTATACAAAAATTTTAAACTGCGGCGCTTCATTCTTCAAATCAAATATAACTTAACAGTTATAATTATTTTTTAATAAGCTTCATTAACCATAGAAACCCAACAATTTTGAAATTATTAATCAAAAAGGAATTATAATTCAGAAATGACAAATTACTTCAAAACATTGGGTCATTTTTTATATGAAATATAACCCAAATTAATATGGGAATTTTGTGGTTGATTTTTCATTGTTTAATTTTTTTAATAGTGGTTCTATGTTTTATTTAATGAGAACAAAAAAAATTAAAAAAAATATTAGCGTATTTCTGCCCTTATTTTTTGAGCTTTTAGCCTTTTCAGATCTTTTTAAAATACAATTTAGCCTCCTTTTACACATCTTCTGGCAACACTGTTTGATGTTTACATGCATGTGTATTTCGGAAATTAATTAAAAAACAATGTTTTTATAAAATTGTTTTGTTTTAATGGTTATTTTACATCTAAAAGTATATCTTTATAAAAATTGTGCTAAAAAAAGCGAATTTCTAAAATAAAAAGCACATGTTTACTCGGTGACCAATTGAAAATAATAATATAGGATTCTTTAGAATACGTGTTCCCGTTATTTAATATTTAACATAATATAAACCAAATGGTTACTCTGTTCTGCGGCATTATCAGCGTTAATATCAGTTGTAGACTTGGGGGTTATTAAGGGGGAAAATATAAGACATGCTCATAAAAATATCAGTACATGATAGAAAAAGCTGAAACAGAATCTTGTTTAGCACATCAAATTGCATCTAGTCCACCTATTTTTTTAAAAAAGGATTTCTTTGCCGACCAGTGTTATAAATGAGTGTAAAATAAAAGTTTTTTTTTTTTTTAAATTTAATATATTAACATTTTTTTAGTAACTCAATGTCTAGGGTAAACTTAATATTTATTAGGGAAACTTGTTTATTTGCAAAATATGCTGCAGTGAATAATATTCGTAATTAATTTATTGTTACCAGGGCAACCAAAAATATTCAAAATCATATTTTTTGTGGATTTCAAAAGAATCAAACTGTTAATTATTTATCCATTTTAGACAATTTGAAGAATTTTTGAATTGATTTCTTACAGCATATGTTTGGATATTTTGGTCCTAACAGCATATTTTTGCATTTCTTGAGCTTAGCGACATTTTTTGCAAAATCTTAGCATAGTTTAGCAATTAAAATTGCATATTTTAATTTAAGAACATATTTTTTTTTTTTTGCATTTATTACATTAAAAAGTAAAATTTTGCATAATTCACACTTAAGAGACTAATTTTTCTTATTTTGTATCTAATATATTGGATAAATAATTAATAGAAATTTTGTAATTTCCTGATACAATGTACAGTTACGAGCAAAAAAATGCGTTCACTTCGCAAGTTCTTATTAATTAAATTCTTAAAAAATAAAACATAAAGATTTTAAAAAAGTCTGAAGTTTTGAAAGTTCTTTAAAAGGTAGCAAGATCTTTCAGAACTTAAGACTTTTTTGAACCTATTTATTTGCAATAATATTTGAACCTATTATATTCACTTTATTAGTTTTCAATATTTTTAAGTACAAAATGACATATTTGTTAGCAATTTATAATAAAAATCAAATTAAGGCCCAATCATATTTCGCTTCAACTGCAACTGACAGATACGCAACGCATAAATCATATTAACTAGAGTATCAAAAAAACAGACTTTTTTAGAAAACCGGTTTTCCTTTTAACTAAAAAATCTCATTTTAGAAAAACCGGCTGCCTGGTTAATTGGATTTCAATCATTTAAGTTTTTTTTAACAAGAAAATATTTTTTTGTAGTTTTTTAAAATAAAAGCCTAAGTTTATACTTGCATACAAGTTTTACTCTACAAAAGTAATAAATTTTGATGTGCATAATTTCAAAATTAAGGCTTTTTATTTACGATATAACTTTACAGAAATTATTTTCATTATTTTTTTTTTTTTAATTTTAAATTGATAAACTTTCTTTAATATTTTATTCATAATACTGGCATTTGAAAATATATCTTTCCAAAATAGAATATATTTTGTGATTGAAATACTTATAAGCAGGGATAGGAAGTTCAAGCATATTTTAGGCGCTTAAATCATGCACTAAAGGTGTTAAAATATGCACCAAAGAAACAAATAAAAAATGCACTTAATCTTGAACTCTTAAGTACAAAACAAAAATTTTTAATTCAGTGTCATATTAAATTAAAAATAAATACATATATTTATATATAACTAAATATATATAAACAAATATATATATAAATATATATAAATATATGTACATATTCAGTTATATATATATATATATTTATATATATATATACAGCAAAAAGAACATTTTCACCACTTTAAAAGTAGAAATAAGTGTGCTTCTTTGGAAGTTATTAATAATTACTTCCAAAAAGGTTGTAAAAAAAGAAAAAAGGAAAAGCAAGAAAAAGGGTTAAAAATTTCTAAAAAAATTTAAATTTCACATAATTTTTATCAAAAAATTTTACAAACATAGTGTTAAGAAAAGTACTTAAAAGCAATGAACAAGAAGCATAAAAGAAGAACATCCTACCAATAAGAACCATGGGTTAAAAAAAGAATTTCTGCAGCTCATTTTCAGCATTAATTATTTCCTTCCAGTGACAACACGATGTTAAAATCATGATTTTTTTCAGCTCTTTTTCAGTTCTTTTTTGCTGGATATTAATAACTATTTTTATTTATAGACATAGAGATTCTTTGCTCTATTTGTTGAAATATAAAATTTAACCTATTCAACATTAACAGATGAGTGCTTTTTTAAGTGATTTTGATTATATTGTGAAAAGCGTATATTTTGTCTTCATTTGAATTTAAAATTGCAACAACTGTATTGGCAACAAACTTATTTCGATCACTGTTGCCTCCATGATAGATCGATTTTTCTAAAATAATATTAAGCTCTATCAGTGTTGCCGATTTCTCTGTAATTATCAAAAAATGGGCCAATTTTAAATTTCTATTTAATTTTATTGGAAATTCATTTCATAAATTAGTTAGTTAACTGTCAAAAATTTTTACAAAATTGCTCCAATATAGAAATTTAAGACTTTGCAAATGAAAAACAAAATCTCAACAAAATCAAGGCTCAAAAAACACAGTGCAACAGGAGCCAATAACTTCCAGCAAGTGCTTCCAAAAGAAAACCTAAACCACTACAAAGGTAAAACTAAATGCATATTGTGAATTCTTTTTCTGGAAGTTATTAATAATTATTTCCTAAAAAGTGAATAGAAATGTATTTTTAGTAGGGGAAAAAATAATTTCTAAGAAAATTAAAATTTGTCAAATTTATAAGTATTTTTTATCTTTTAACATACCTAAAAAACATTTTTATTAAAGAATGTTATAAACATTCGTTTTAAGAGAATATGTGAATAAAATTGATAAAAAAAAAAGACCACAAAAAGAGTTGTCATTGGTAGGGCAACCATGGGTTATTAAACACTGCAGTTCTTTTGCAGTACTAAGAACTTCTTCCCAATGACAACACATTGCTGAAATCTTTTATAACTCTTCTTCAGTACTTTTTCTTGCTGGGATATTTTTATTTTAGAGAAATCTATATATATATATATAAGTTCTTAGTGCTGCAGTGTTTAATAACCCATGGTTGCCCTACCAATGACAACTCTTTTTGTGGTCTTTCGGCAATCTTTTTACAGTAATGTGTGTACTTCTAAGCTTTTAGTATCCTTTAAAAATTTCTTGAATAAGGCTCAATACATTTTAACTGATCGAAGTTTCAAGCAATTTGGTTGATGGGACTAATTTGGTACATATACAACATCATGGTTAATAATAAATATATTTTATTTTTAATGTATACATTTACATGCAACAAACGTTATAAAGCAAAAATTTTAACGTTTAAATTTTTCGTGCACACTGAATAGTTCGATTTATTCCAACTATTTAAAGAGAATTGTTCAAGTTAAATAAGCTATCTGTCATTATTATGCGTTTGTGCTGATGTTTGTAACGCATAGAAAAAAATCATCCAACATCCACCTTAAAATATACCAATCGACTCAGAATCACTTTTTGAGTAGATCTAACGATGTCCGTCCGTTTGTCTGGCTGGCTGTCCATGTAAACCTTGTACACAAAGTACAGGTTGCACTTTTGAAAATAATTCAATGAAATTTGGCCTATTGAAATTGGTTATGATCGGTCCGTTATTTCACCTAGCCCCCATGCAAATGTCCTTCTGGGTTTAACGATCATAAATACCTTAAATATAGCAATATTTTAATGAAATTCTGTATAAGGAAGCTTTGTATAAGTATCAATCTTTATGCCAAATTTCTTGAAGATCGGTAGATAATTGACCATAGCTCCCATATAAAACGCTCTTCCGAAAATCACTTTAACGTGCATAAATCACATATACATGTTAGTATCAGGTTTATATTCGGCACAAATAAGTTTTATATAAATAGAAATCATAGTGATAAATTTTATAAGGATCGCTCCATAATTTACCATAGCTCCCATATAAGCCCTCTTTCGGGAATCACACTAAAGTGCATAAATTCTTATAAATGTTAGTATTTACGTAATTTTCTGTATTTGTATATTTTATTTTACACTTATTAAAAGTATCGGTCCTCAGTTGTCCACATGTCTAATATAAGAGCCCTCCACGAATTTTGATGTACACGCACAATGGTGTGAGGTATCATATGGTCAGGCTTGATCGACTATATCTTTCTTACTTATTTTTATTGTGTTTAGTTATTTTTAGTCATGTAATTTTTTTTCTGTAAATAAAATGCTGTTAAAAAAAACACCGGTTAAACGCCTTTAAAACACCGCTTTTGGAAAAAAAATCGAAGATTAGAAAAAACCGAAACCGACAGCTTTTGTAAAAAATCAGTTAACCGGTTTTGGATACTCTAACTTTAACCCAGTCTTTGCATTATTTTATTATTAAAATTTTATATATTAAAATGTAAAAATTAAATTGTGTTCTCTTCCCACTAAATGACAAATATTAAAAATAAAGCAAAACAACTGTCAAAATGTATTTACGTACTTCGGTACTTCAAAGTTGAACGCTTTTCATCCTTGAAGTACTCCACTTCACGCAAAAGTTTAGCGTACTGATTGGGTTCTGTTCCATATAAATACATGTACTTTACTGCAGCTGGAGTTGCAGTTGAAGTAAAAGTATTGTATACGGTTGAGCCTTTATGAATGGTAGACAATTTACATTTTAGTCAGAAAAGGAAATAATATTTTAAGAGCATTTTTACAAATGTTAACGGCATATTTTTTGATTTTAAAGCATATTTATACATTTTTGGTTGCCCTGATTATTATTTTTAATATGTTAAACTATTATCTAGGGTTTATTATGTGTATTGCATTCAAATTAAAATTTTTTAATTAAATTACAAATAATTATAATAGAAAACAAAATATTTTATTAGCACACATTATAATAATATAAATTTTAACTAAGCTGCTTGTATGAAGATACACAAATTTATTATTAATTAGCCATGTTTTTAAACACTTACCCGCCTTTTAATAACACTAATGAAGTAAATTTGCTGATTTTAAATAATTAACGATTATTAAAAACACTATGTGGAAATTTTATTTAAAAAAATATCTATTAAATATCATGCAACTAAATAAAATATTTAAAATTAAATATTTTACATGTCAGCAAGAGAATTTTGTAAAAAAAATTTATCACTACGCCAATCAGACTAGTGCCAGTGATGAGATTTGAGACACAATTGTGCCATTTTTGGCACTATTACTTTTTCAGTGACACTACGACACTTTCGGGACTATTTTCGCAGTATTCTTCGTTCTATTTACATAATGATTTTTGAGGGTATACCTTAGAATAATTACAGTAGTAGTAGTCATTTTACGGTCGTTAATTTCGAGATATTTATAACATTTGTATACGTACTTGTAAAGTATTGAAATATTATATATATATATATATACTCAGGATTCTCATGAAATTCTGAGACGATTAAGCTATATCTGTCTATTGAAAGCAGAACAAAGCTCAAGGGGGACTACCTAGGGGGAGGAAATTTGACCAAATTATTCCTTTTCGATAAGGTTTGTTTGGTATTGAAAATGAATCGAATCGGTTCATAAAAAGTTACTGGCCAAATACTAGAAAAAATTAGTGTGCGTCGTACCTTCAGTTTATATTTTTCCGCCGATATCTCTTAAACAAAGGCATGTACGACAACCAAATTTCATACTAATACTCCACTTTGCGGCACATCTCTCATGTAAAGTTAAATTTTACATTATGCATAAAAAATTTTCAGATGATGGGTATAATAGATTCGGCCAAGCCGAATATAACATCCTTATTTGTTCCTCTTAAATTCGTTGGCCTAAAATACTTTGTTTATATTTTTTTTTTAATTGTAGGAGGAATAAAAATATCGTTCGATTACCTAATTCGGATTCATTTTTCTAAAACTACACTTGGCCCTTTTGATCTCGTTTTGTCATATTTTCAATCACAATTTGGCACTAAATAAAAATTTTCAAATCCCATCACCAATTTGGTACCATAGAGCAATATTTGGGATTTTTTTTTTTATAAATTACAATAACTGTTATATTTTACAGAGACCTGTCCGTGTTAAAAAAAATAATTTTAATTTCCAAGAATTTAATAATATACAAAAATTTTATGTTTAAAAATATACAAGAATTTGCCATTTGAGCTAAAATACGCGTCGGCATAAAAAATTTCTAGCTACTCTGTACTCTGTTCTTCTGTATTTCTGATACGATTTAATAATGGATACGGTCTCAAAAATTCCTGGTGGAGTCAAAATTAATGGCAGTGATAAGCAAAACCAAGATTAACCCATGACTACAAAAAATGTTCGTTGCACCACATCCAGTACCCTTAAAGACCCACAAATAGAGGTCATTAAGAGAGCTAGGTATAGAGACATTCAACCTACGCCTTCGAAAAAGATGAAGAATCATAGACCGTGTGAATTCAGATGGGAGAATAAGTACAGAGCATTGGGAGCTGATTGAGGAAAAGCTCAACGGCTAAATCGCACTTATCAAAGGAAAGCACAGACTGATCTAAGGGAAATAAGCTACTAATAGGCTTGAATAGGTGAAGCTTAAGGATCATTATAGTTATTGTTATAGGAAACTGTCCAGTTGGATCTGAGGCAGGTAAATGGAACAGTTTTTCTACGATTTGTAAGGATGTTGACGAACAGTTAACAAATTCTATACTCTAACTTCACTTTCTTATTTCTTTCTCTCTTCTCTGTCTACTTAACTAAAGTTATTCACAATGGGTAGTGCAGGTTTTCGAATGGAGGTATAAATCGAGTATTTGCACGACTCTTCTGAATAATATAAATTAAAGAATTTTAAATTCACCAAAGCTTTACAAGACAAAATTTCGATACAAAATTTGTTTTATAAACATAGGAGGGTCTTAATTCTTATGATCAGATGTTTGAATCTAAATTTAAAAGAGCTTTAAAAGTTTGACTTTATTTGATTTGACATCAGCGACTAAATAATAGATTTCATATCAGCAGAAACAACACTGCTAATATCTATTCCCGAAAAAAACTTTTAACGCTGCTAAATTTTCAACAAGATATTTCAACAAATATGTTTTAGAATTTTAAAAATTGTTATATGATATCCTCAAGATGACTTACCATCCTAATCCTTATTTGAAATTTCAAATGCAAATAATTTGAAAAAAGAGGGCTTTAAGAGGATCTAAAAATATTTGAAATCGGATATAAGAAAATTTGGTTAAAAATTTTCTACATTTGAGTTACCCAATTTCGAAACCCAATAGCTCACCTCCTGAGTGGTATATAAGGCCTCCTCTGCTATGCCTATTTTATGTAAATCCAACGAGCAGATTAGAAGTTACAGATTTATTTTCAAAAAATTTCGAGTATGTCCCATAATAAATTCGTTATTTTTCAGCGTAAATAATGGAAATTTGGCATATGAGTTAAATGCGGACAAAAAAGATTTATATTAAAATCATACCTAATAAATATCAAAATAAATTATCTAATTTAAACGTAAAATATAGTTATAGGCTTTTCAATGATATAAGTTTCGTAAAAGTCGGTTAAGTTATTTTTCAGCGTAAATAATTGAAATTTGGCATACAAGTAAAAAATATAATGCTCCATTCACAAACCAAACTTTTTACGGATACCAATAGGGGATGGTCGGTTAAAGCGAACAAATGTTAAAATCATATCTGATAAATATCAAAATAAATTATCTCGTTTAAACCTAAGATTTTCAATGATATAAGTTTCGTAAAAATCGGTTAAGTAAAAGAAGAGTTATAGGCGATTTTCCTTACATAAATAATTTGTATATTTGAGAAATTTTCGAAAATATATTAATATTTAATACATATATCAAAATAAACCAAAAAAATTAAGGATATAATTAATCACGTAAATTAACAGTTTTGTGTTGTTCAATGATATCCTTTCCAATGCAGCCAACCCCTGTACACTAGTTTATTCTGCATTTTTATAAGATACGTTACATATATATTAGTTTTTACTTAAAATTATTCTCCAACCTAGTTGGGACGACCAAAATTTGAGGAAAAGTTAATTATACGTATTTATAATGTATTTTATGAACTTTGTGTTAAAAGTTAATACAAATTTCCAAGGATCCACTATAAAATTAATATTTCATATAATAAAATTATTAAAATATATTTTTTGGCCAATCCTATACCTATTATATCATTAGTTAAAATTATATAATTCATATGTAAATATGTTGAACTTTAAAAATATAAAAAAAATCCTTATTTCTTGTAGTTACTAGAAATGGTATGGCAAGAAAGGTAGCAGGTAGTAGTGGCTGAATTTTATTGATCTTTCTTATGACACTTAGAAGTATACTACCCTATCTAGACTCAGTTGCTGAAATCTAGTGCAAAAAATATCCGGTCCACTAAAGTTTGAGTTTATAATTTTTGTGATGATAAAAGTAACAAACTTTTCACAGTCCATAAATATACCGAAAGGATAAACATTTTAAGACCAGTATTTTATACCAAAAGATTGACAATAGACCAACATTCTCAAAAAATCTTGCAAATTTTTAAAAACATATTTGACAAAAATGCAGAGCATACTTTTTATATAAGAATTTAAACAGTATTTTTTTTTAAACAATAATTAATCAAAAATATTTAAGTTTCCGTCATTATAATTACCAAACTAGATGTCTAAGCCGCGAAAAAAGTAAGGATTCATATTATCTGAAGTAATTATTGGCTTTCAAATATAACAAAGATTTTATCAAAAATCAGATTTTAACTTTTTGCATTTTTTGGCCGGAATTTACCACCGTGCACTGTGCAATGCAATTAATATATGTATATTTAAGAAATGAAAGTTGTATGCTGCTAAAATGAAGGTAAAACTAAATATATTAATATATATTTTTCAATATTTTTAAAGCTTTTTTTTAATAATTCCTTATTTTTAATTTAATTCCTTAAACTATTTGCAAGTTTGATGATTTCAAAACAGCATTTATACAAAAGAAAAAAAATAGAAAAAAATCAAAACCAAATATTAAATTTATTTTTTCTAAAAGTACTAATATTAAAAGAAAATAAAATAAGTACATTTAAAGTAATTAATTAAATATAAATGAACTATAATAATACTGTGCTATATAATTGTTTATTATTTTATTATTAAAGATTTATGTATTGATCAATGTAAAATATTATATTAACTATTATTATGGATAATTAATAAGAGATGAAATATTAACTAAATGTCTATTTATATTTTCAAAAAAATAAAAATTAATTAATTAATTAAGAAATAAATACAAAATTGAAAGGTGACCAATTTAAAATTACCAAAAATTTAAATGAACAATAAATAAAATATTTAAAAAATAAATTCGTATTACACTTAATGTTTAACTGCACTTGAATTGCAAAAGGTAAGTGGTAATAAAAAAGAGAAATGTAAGCAATTATAATTCTTAATATTTACACTATGTTACAGTAATAGCGTATATAATATACCTTGGACACATTTTCTATTGCGGAAGACACTAAGAAGAGTTTTCCAGAAGTTGAAATTTATTATCAAAAATATTGCCAAAGTGTCATAAAAATCATCTCCTGTCTGAAAGAACTGTTCCTCGTGGAAATGTCTTACACACGAATCGAAGACAATTCTACAAGTTTCGTAAAAGAGTCTTCATACTAACTTCTAGAAGATGATTTTGTACGCCTACTATATTTTATTGAATGATCATCAGCAATTTCTTTATCGTCGATAAAGATACTAAAGTTAATATTGTTGTTTACATCTTATTAATTGGGTTTTGTGAGCATTTAAAATTAATTGGTTAGTTCTTACAAACTCTGATATTAGGGCTACATCACGTTCCATATAGAATTTGACTACAGTTTCATGTTTATATGGATAAAATAGACTTATATAATCCGACATGTAAATTTAAGTTTTTAATGTCATTTAGATAAATTGTAAAAAAACATTCATAATTTTTATTACAAAAAGTATGCTCCAAATGAAAGATAAAATAAAACACTTTTTCTTAAAATATATGAACAACTTATTATTTTTTTTTTTTTTTTCAAATTTTATTATAAAATAAACAAATTACAATTTCACCTCAGCGCCAGATTGGCATTATAGAGGCTTGTTGGCAAAATTTTAACAAAAGTATTAAAAAAATATTTATAATAAATAATAATTTACAATTTTAACGTGTATTTGATATACATATATTTGATACATACCAATAAACATTATATCAGAAGCTCATCAATATGTTGAGATAAAAAAATTTTTAAATAAGATTTAAACTGCGATAGGCTTGAAGCTTGTTTAATATTATGTGGCAAGTTGCTTAGTTGTTTCAGATTGGCAAAAAATTATTCTTAAATTGTCACGATTTCTTGTGTTGAAAGTATCCTGATTCCGTGTGAATTGTATGGTATGATGCCCAGTACAATTAAGACATTTAAACATGTACAGTAATAACTGAAACTTATAGAGCCCGTAAATTGGCAAAACAGTGGAAAAAACGTCCCTGAATAAAATAACAGTTGGAAACCGGTTAGCTAAACTTTTTAATGCTTTGTTCTGAAGCGATTTAAACTCTGTAGTTTTTTTTTTTTTTTTTTTTTTTTTGAATCCATATATTAATGTAATTACAATGTCTTTCAACCAAAGATTGATAAATTAAAAATTTGGTTTTTTTATCAAACTTGTTTCTAAACTTATATATTAAGCCTAAGGCAGGAGAAAGTTTTACCTTAAGATTCCTAATATGCTGATCCCACATAAGATTTCCCTGCAAACATATACCCAAATATTCAACAGATGAAACCTCCCGAACTTTCATTTCCATCAACAAAAATACTAAAATCATTACTAAAACCAAAGTGTGGTTTAAACCTTATAAGTTTCGTCTTTGCACGATTAAAAGAAAAAGCTTATTAATACGAAGATATTCCGAAACTAATGAAGCATCTCTCTCCATATACGGCTTTAATGCAGTTTCATATTTATAATGATAAAATAAACTAATATCATCAGCAAATATAAAAATTTTCCCTGTCAAGTTTAAATTTTTGAAATCATTGATGAACACTTCCCTGAGAAACTCCATGTACAACATTTCGCAGATTACTCTTATTTTCCTTAACTTGAACAAATTGTCTTCAATTTGTTAAGTAGCTCTCTAGAAGCAAATATTCATTTCCATGAATACCATAGTATTTAAGCTTCTGCAGCAATATTTCATGATCTATAAGATCAAACGCCTTCGTTAGATCATAAAATATTCCAGCAATAGCACTATGACCTTCATCTAATCCCTTACAAATATAATTTTGCACATTTACAATAGCCTCCTCAGTACCACAACCCTTTCGAAAGCCAAATTGAAACTCATTTAATAAATTGTTTTCCATAAAATAAGTAAAAATTTGTTTGTGCAATATACGTTCAAATATTTGATCAATAATAGGAAGTATCGAAATAGGACGATATTGTTCCACTGTTGTTGCTTTACTTTCCTTGGGAATAGGGATTACTTTATGGATTTTCAAAATGTCAGGGTATACTGACGAGTCTGCAATGGTATTAAAAACATAATACAATTCGAACAGTGTAAAAATAAATATTGTCGTGACCACAATTTTTTCCAGGTAAAAGGCTTGAAATTATATCCTTAATTTCCTCTTTAGAGGTATAGTTAAGACAAAATCGATTATAAACCGGTCTTAAAGTTCTCAACCCGTTAAAGAAATCGGAAGGTGATTAAACTATTTTCTGCTTTATTATGTTTACTGATTGTAGGAAATGAGAAATAAATGTTCCAGCTTTACGAACATTGTATTCTATAATTTTTCTATTTGTATCAGTAATAGAAATTTCACTTTGTTCTACCCTCCCAAGAGTTTCATTCATAAATTTCCATATTTTTTTTTTTTTTTTTGGGTCATTATTTAAGTTTTCTAGGTTACTGACGTAAAAGTTATTCATCGAAATCTTTAAAGCTATCTTTATACATTTACTAATTCTTTTCAAAATTTTATAAAATTTATAAAATGTTTAATTATACAGTGCAACAATTTCTTAGTTTTTCTCCAGGACGTCAAATTTTCACTCAAAAGGACTTCAAAGTTTCGAGAAAAAACGCAACTTTTAAAAAATATAAAATATTTATGAATATTTTACCAGACCAGTATGGGTGTCAAATGAAAGCTAAAAATCTTTCAGTATAAAATTTTAAAAAAATATCCTTTATATATAAAGTATATAATTAAATAATAAATATTAAAATTTTAAATTTCCAAAACGATATTATCTTAACTTTTGTACTGCAATATTTAAATAAAAAGGATTATTATATTTTAAGGACTCGTAGCTTTCATTTGACATACATATTGGGTCGATATATTCTTCGTAAATATTTTATAATATTCTTAAAAGTTGCGCATCTTTTAAACTTTGAAATTCTTTTGAGAGGAAAATTGACATTCTGAAAAAAAGCTGGGTACACAGTTTTACCATGTGTGGTTTCCAATTTTATCCATACAACTATTTTTTCACCTGTGAGAATGATTGTTGCAGGCTGATATATATATATATATATATATATATATATATATATATATATATATATATGTATATATATATATATATATATATATATATATATATTTGAAAATAAATAGTAAAAGGTAACATTTTCAAAAATATATTTTCTTAAGTTTTTTTGTGCTGCAACATTTAAATAAAAAATATTGCAGATATTTTTAACTTTCACTTTATACCCAATATTAATTTTTTAATGTGTATCCTTGGAAACTTTCAAGTCCTTTTAAGGTTTTACTACTTACGTTTACTATGTACATGAGTGAAAATTACTGTCAGACGATGTTACTTTTTGAGTTATTAAACGATTTCAAAGATAAATATCTCGTTTTATTCTAAACAAAATGACATTTGTAACTATTTATACAAATATGTTTAGTTTTAAAAGAAAAAAAAACTTAAAAAATCACACCAAAGGCAAAAATTGGAAAAAACAATACATTTAAAAAACTTGAATAAGTCATTACTTATTTCAAATATAAATGAAAGATTTTAATATTGTTAAACAGTTTCTAAAAGAATTTGAAGATCTAAAATTGGCTTAAAGTTTAGAGAGCTACGAGATCTTTAGTACAGGAACTGAACTCAACATTTTTTTTTTTTTCAAAATATCTGAACATTTAGTGGATGTTTCAAAATGTTTAAAAATTGTTATACGATATCCTTAAAAAGTTCTACAACCCAAATTATTTCGCCTTTTGAGTGAAAATAAAAATTTTCATATTGTAGCAGAGTGTTATTAATAATACCAGCCAAACTGCAAGAATTTATAAATAAACAACATTCAAAGGAAAATTAAAAATATATAATAAAAATGCTTCTTTTCACAAATATTTAAAATTTAGTTTGTTTTAGTTTTTTGTGGTTGAATATCAAAATCATAGAAAACAACTGGAAGTCCAACTTTCATTTTTTAGAGCTGTCAAAAAAAAAACCGAACTCTTTGTATGTGTTAAAAGAATTCAGAATTAGTTTATTTGTGCGAAGAGGCAAATCTTTTTTTTTTTTTCTTTTGCTGAGCCAATTAAAATAGTTGGACTTCTAGTTATTTTCTATGATCAGAAAAATTAATCTTTTTTTTAATGAAATGTTTTTATTCCACTTCCTGTCTTTGGTTAACACATAATTATAAATTCAAATACACATTTGTTCTAATACTTTATATTGTAATTTTATTCTTGTCTTATTTTTAAAGAATTTATTAAATTTTTAAAATTCATTATTTCACTTTATATAATTTCAGAAAACATTTTATATCAACTTCATATCCTTGTTATCCATGTTTCTTTTTGCCCCCACCGCCAGATTTACGTCCACCACCACCACCTCCTTTTTTATAGGTTCCCTCAGCCAACATTTGATTGGTGCCAAAAATCGATATTATCACCACAAATAACAGCAACAGATAAGATAATTGCATCGTTACGTTGATTCAACAAGTTGCAATTGAAAATTGAAACTACGATTTCAACAGAAGCTGTTAGTAGTTTTTATAGTAAATTCTTGTTAGCCAGAAGATTGTGATAAGAAACATTTTGAATGTACATTAAAAAAAACATGTTTATAATTGACAGAAAATAAATATTTGGAAAAATTATTTTAATTGTTTTACCTTTAACTTATAATAATACAACAAAATCAAATGGAATAATTTCAAATCTGAAAAATAATAGATTTTATAATAAGTATAAAAAATATAACAATGTAAAATGAAAATTTACACGTTAACTCGTATGAATGAAAACAGTAAAAATCAGATAATTAAGTACAATTTTAAAAAATAGCAGACTTTGACTTGACAGTACTAAATAAAATAAAAACAAGTAAGAAAGATATAGTTGGTCAAGCCCGACCATATGATACCTCACACCATTGTGCATGTCCATCAAAATTCGTGGAGGTGTCTTATATTATACATGTGGACAATTGTGGACCGATACTTTTACTAAGTGTAAAATAAAAAAGTAAATAAGTGCACGTTAATACTAACATTTTTATGAATTTATGCACTTTGGGGTGATTTCCTAAAGTAGGCTTATATGGGAGCTCTGGTAAATTAGGGAGCGATCCTCATAAAATTTGTCACTATGATTTCTATTTATATAAAACTTATTTGTGTCGAATATAAACCTGATACTAACATGTATATGTGATTTATGCACGTTAAAGTGATTTTCGGAAGAGTGGTTTATAAGGGAGAGTTTGTCAATTATGGACTGATCTTTATAAAATTTGCTACAAAGATTGATATTTATACAAAACTTCTTTACACCGAATTTCATTAAAATATTGCTTTATTTAAGGTATTTACGATCATTAAACCCCTATTCCGGGAGAACATTTGTATGGGAGCTAGGTGAAATAACGAACCGATCATGACCAATTTCAATATTCTTCGTTTTTGTGTTATGTCCTACGAGTCAAATTTCATTGAATTATCTTCAAAATTGCAACCTGTACTTTGTGCACAAGGTTTACATGGACAGCCAACCAGCCGTCTAGCCAGCCAGATGGACGGACGGACATCGTTAGATCGTTCAAAAAGTAATTCTAAGTCGACTAGTATTCTTTAAGGTATACCATTGTTGGATGATTTTTTTGTGCGTTACAAATATCAGCAGTATAATTTACTTCATAACTTATGAATTAATAACAAAGTTTACTATCATGCAGAGGCTTATAAATCTTGCAAATTTTATAGTTTATTTATTAGTTCTATTAAGCATTCACTGTACTTATATAAATCCCTACAACTGTTTTCATTCAATGATTGTGACCAAACTAAAATATCTAAGATTTGTGATACCCTGGGTTTTCGTCATATAATGGGATTCACCTGTATTTTGAAACTTAACTTAATTAAATAAAAAAAATAGGTATATTTGCATGCATATAGTAGACTCTTAATAATTAAATGTGATATTTATACTTACATTGACGTAAATTCTTCCCAAAACACATATCGTTATTTCAAAATTTAATAAACAATAAAATTTAACTATTTAAATATAAATAGAAGACCGCCCAAAATGTTTGATAGGGTTTTCATATTTTATTAATATTCGGCATATTGAACCATTTCGATATTTTAAATTTTATTGTTTAAACTTTTAAAATCTTGCAATTTTATTGTTTTTTATTTTTTAAGAAGTTAAAATTATCGACAGTGTCTAACTTTAAACACTTGTATAGCTGCAACTCTAAATTACATATAGAAGATGAATTATATCTTCTTTAAATATTACACAATATATAAAGTTTGTTAATTCCAGTTTTAGAACTTTAGAGTAAAAATCAAAATTTTGATTTAAAATAAATTCGAGGCTTTTTTCAGAAAAGTATGAAAGTATAATATCTATTTGCATGTCATACGTACCCCACTTTGGGCCTCTTGAATACTTTTATATAATTAGAATTTACAGATTTATTTCCAAAATATTTAGAATCTCTACCACTGCACAGTGGGGCAGAATCGTAATTTTTTGGAAATAAATCTATAACTTCTAATCGGCTGGTTGGACTTACATTAAAATTCGCATAGACATGTAAAGGGAGTCCCCACATACTCCTTAGGAACGGAATTATTGAGATTCAAAATCGATAAAGAAAATTTTTAACACCTTGCCAATTTGTTATATCTTATCCAATTTTAAATATTTTTATATCTTCCTAAAACCCTCGATATGCTTACATGTGCTATTTCTCTTATAGTTTTCAAGTTATTTGCATTTGAAATTTCAACTATATAGCCCAATATTTTTGACCGCCTTTGTAATATTTTTATTCAATTAGTTAAACAAAATTATCTGTCAAGATAAAAATTTTTGAATGCGATTTTGTGATATTTAAAAAAAGATAATATATATAAAGAAAAACTTGAGGTCGATATCTCTTCCGAATCCAAAAATAATCGATTTTTATAAAATTAGTTAAAAATTATCTTTCGATTAAAAAAAACTTGAGGTCGATATCTCTTCCGAGTCCAAAAATAAATGAATTGAAAATTGCAAAAATCACTTTTTGTATTTTTTTTTTGCTGATAAAATATCTAAACCCTTTTTTCTCTAAAATTTTCTTTTAGATCATATAATAAGTTCAAACTTTTCTAAAAGCTATCTTCACAGAGATGATTTTAGAATTAAAAACAAGCCCAAACACCCAACAGGGCTAAGTACAGATTATCCCACATTTTTTTTTTTTTTTTTTTTTTTACTTGTTTTTAATTCTAAAATCATCTATGTGAAGATACTTTTTAGAAAAGAATAAAACTAGTAAATGTTCTTAACGACAATTTTATTTTAGAGAAAAAAGAGTTTAGACACTTTTTCGTCCAAAAAAATACAAAATATCATAATTTTTGCAATTTTCAATTTCAAAATCGTTTATTTTTGGACTCGGAAGAGATATCGACCTCAAGTTTTTTTTTTAATCGTTATTTTAACTAAATGTATAAAAATATCACAAAATCGGACAAAAATATTTGGCTTTATATTGAAAAAACTGGACCAAGATTTTGTAAAGTTGAGATAGTTGAAATTTCAAATGCAAAAACTTGAAAACTATAATAGATAAATACCACATGCAGCCATCTTTTTATAGGTCTTACGGAGGTCTTTAAGAAGATGTACAAACTTGTCAAACGGTTAAAAATGTTTTATGTCAGAGGCAATCTATTTGGAGATCCAATAGCTCCGCTCCTGACGCATATGTGAGGCCATCCCTTTCCCAACCTTGAAATTGTACACTTCTCTACTATGCCTATGTGAAATTTCATGTAAATCTAACCAGCCTGCTAGATGTTACAGATTTACTTCCAAGAAATTCGATATAATATATAATTAAGAATTATATCAGCTAGACAATAAAATTCATTTTAAAAAATTAAAGTCAATAATTTATCTTTTATTTTGTAGTTAACGAAATTTTTGGTAAAAATTAAAGATTTTGAAAAAAGGAATCCCACAACCTCCAAAAAAACCGGCGGAAATCCCAAAAAAGGGATTTTTTTTACATTTTTGTCCATTTAATCCACTTTTTCCGGCCGTCTGGAAAAATACGCTACAAACTCTTCAGAACACATCAGGCTTTTTGAAACTGCAGTCTGTTTCTAGATTCATGCTTTGGTATTCTAGAACATACATATAGACTAAAGTCAAAATTTTTATTTAAAATAGATTAAATTCGAGAGGGTCTGTATTTAGACTTATTAAGTGGCTCGTTTGCTATTTTAAAATCATCTCTGTTAAGATAGCTTTCAGAAAAGTATAAAATTATTATTTATTCTTAAGGAAAGTGTTATTTTAGAGCAAGGTTGGCTACCATTACCGAAATAATTGGAAATACCATTATCGCTAAATTACCTTTGCCGAAATAAAACAAACTATCGTTATCGCTAAAATACCATTATTAAATTATTATTTTTAATAAAATTAAAATAAAACTTGTACGGTACGGTTATTCCAGCCCGACCTTTTAATACTTGACTCTACTTTATATTTCATGGTTGTGTAACGATTTCTTCAAAATTTCTGAAAAAAAGTGTTTCCATTAAAATACTTTTACCGAAAAAAACGTTACCGAAATAATCGAAAATACCATTAACGCAACCTTTTTACCTTTTTAAATCGATTGCCAACCTTGTTTTGGACCAAAAAGAGTGTAGAAACTTGTTCAACCCGAAAATCATTACTTTTTAAAATTTTCAATTTTAAAATCTTCTATTTTATTCTATAACTAATTAAAAGAATTATATTCCACCAGTAAGTATGTTTCTATTTATAAAATAATTAATAATTGTATAATTATCAACAATTGTTATAAATAAAATGAGAAAGAAAGCTATAGTCGGTCAAGACCGACTATATGATGCCCTACACGATTGTGTACGAGCATAAAAATTCGGAAATGGCCAATTTTACTAAATGTAAAATAAAATATACAAATACAGAATAATGTGTTGATATTAACATCTAAATTATTTTATGCAATTGAGGGCGATTTTTGAAAGTGGGTTTATATGGGAGCTATGTTAAATTATGGACCAATTCTCATAAAATTTGGCAATATTATTTTTACTTACAAAAACTTATTTATGTCGAATATTAACCTGATACTAATATTCGTGTAGGATTTATGCACGTTAAAGTGATTTTCAAAAGAGAGGGGTTATATGAGAGCTATGGTCAATTGTAGACCGATCTTCATAAAATTCTGTACAAAGATTGATACTTGTACAGAATGTCATTAAAATATTCTTATTTTTAAGGCATTTTTGAGTATTTAAACTCTATTCCGGGGGATCATTTGTATGGGGGCTTGGTGAAATAATGGCTCGATCACAACCAATTTCAATAGGTTTCGTCCTTGTATCATAAAAGTCCCAAGTGCCAAATTTCATTGAATTATCTTAAAAATTGCGATCCGTACTTTCTGCACAAGGTTTACATGGACAGCCATGTAAATCGTTAGATCGATTTGAAAAGTGATTCTTAGTCGATTGGTATACTTTAAAGTGGGTGTGGGATAACTTTTTCTATGCGTTACAAACATCAGCATAAACGCATAACATCCCAACCACCTGAGTCGATTGGTATACTTTAAGGTGGATGTGGGATAACTTTTTCTATGCGTTACAAACATCAGCATAAACCCATAACACCCCAACCACCTAGGTTGATGTAGGGTATAAATATTAAAACCGACACCGATTAGACGAAAAAACAAAAAACATTAATGAATCTTCACCAAATAACATAAAACACAATTCAATTAAATTTTTTTATTTACATAGTTTTTTTTAATTAATTTTAAATACAATTTCAAATTAATAAAATTTCAACAGTTTGTAATTTATTTTCACCATAACAATGAACCATAATTTTGCGATTATTTAACTTTTGAGGTTTTGTACAGGACACTTTCTGAGACGCTGACCGCTCTTCGGAACTTAGCTAGCGTCGATCGCCGGCATCATTGTTGTCACCCTCTGTTTTGGGACGTTTAGTGGTGGGAGGACGACCTCGAGGACTAGGTAAAGGATCAGCTTTTACTATGGTGCCCATAGTGGCTAAAACAGCCAATAAACCGAATATAAAGAAAATTTTTAAAAATTTCATTATGTTTTTAATAGTTTTCAAAATTATATTTTCAAAAGAAATTTCAACTCGTTTGAGTGTTGTACGTTGTTGGATTTCAAAATGTTTACTAGCAGTTTTGAAACAAAAATTCATACATTTTTATACATTTCATTTCTCACGATTTTCTACTGTGTTCAATTCTATATTCCATAATTGTTGTACATAAATCTTTTTAAATCTAAATCTTTTTACCTAAAAACAATTTTGCGGAAAATCTGCCAAAAACATTTACAATCTAGTGCATTTTCATTGTGTTTGTCAAGATTTATGTTTTTCAAATCGATTTAAATTTTCGTATTAATTGAGTTGTAAATGTTTTTTTTACTATCGTTGAATGAATATAAAATATTACGAAAAACTTTATTTTTTTCCATTTGTTTTTAAACAATAAACTTTAATTGCAATTGATTGTACTAAATTCCTGTTAATTTATTACTTTGTTGTTATATTAGCTATTTATTGAGCAAAGAGAAAATTAAAAAAAAAAAACACGATGCATTAAATCAGACAATCATTTAGGTAATTTGCATTCAAATTCTGTTGTAATTCGTTGTTTGTAATTATTATATTACTTAACATAAGTAAATAGGCTACAAAAGTTAATATTAGTCTATCATTTTGCTTGTAATTTCTACAAAGATTTATCTTAAAAATATGAATTATTATATATATATTTTATATCAAACTTAAGGGTCAAGGATTTTTTCTCAATTGAAGCTTTTATATATGAAAAATTTACATTTGACGAAAAATATAAGTGATTACATATAAAAGTAATTTTTTTAATTATATCCTTATTTAAGAAACTACCACCAAATTTAGTTTTCTTATGATTTTATATGAAAAATTGAATTTTGATTAAAAAAATTATAAGTAATCACTAGGGCAAGTTAAAATGTGAACGAAAAAAATTAAAATATGAGCTTTTATAATATGTACAGAAAAATGCGTGCATTTTATAATATAAATATGAATTTTTCTAATTTTAAACAGAATTTGTTAGCTACTCCAAAAATTTTATACCCTACACCACCATGGGTGGTTGGGGTAATATGTGTTTGTGCTGATGTTTGTAACGCATAGAAAGAGTTATTAAATACCCACCTGAAAGTACACCAATCGACACAGAATCGCTTTTTGAGTCGATCTATCGATGTCCGTCCTTCCGTGTGTTCCGATGTCCATGGGACTTTTATTATACAAGGACGAAGCCTATCGAAATTGGTTGTGATCGATCCATTATTTTACCTAGCGCCCATCCACCAATCCTTATATCAAATTTTATGAAGACCATAGCTCCCATATAAACCCCTCTTTTGAAAATCACTTTAACCTGCATAAATCCCATACGAATGTTAGTATCAAGTTAACATTCGACGCAAATAAGTTTTATGTAAGTAGAATTTTATGAGAATCGGTCCATAATTAACCATAGCTTCCATATAAACCCACTTCCAGGAATCGCCCTTGATGTTAGTATCAACGAATTATTCTGTGTTTGTATATTTTATTTTACATTTAGTAAAATTGTCTACAGGTGTAATATAAGTCCCCTTGCCGAATTTTTATTTATATTATGTTCGAAGTTACAAAAATAATAATTTATACAGATCAGTTAATCAAACACCAAAAAATCACTAACAAATTACATTTTTGTTAAGAAACTAATTTTTGTATTCACTGTAAGAAAATTTATATAAAAATTTTTAAAAGCACATTATTTGTAAAATACTTGTGAAATATGCAAAATCTTACTTTTTAAGTGCAAAGCTTGATAAAACTTGCCCTGCGGATCACATATAAACGTTATTTTCTTAATTGGAGCTTTATTGAAAAATATAATATAAATAGCTTTGATGAAAAATATAATTGATCACAGATAAACATTATTTTGTTAATTGGAGCTTTATTTAAGAAACTACAACCAACTTTAATTTTCTTACGATTTCATATGAAAAATTGAATTTTGATGAAAACTATAAGTGATCACAGATAAACGATAGTTTCTTAATTGCAGCTTTATTTAAGAAACTACAACCAACTTTAATTTTCTTACGATTTCATATGAAAAATTGAATTTTGATGAAAACTATAAGTGATCACAGATAAACGATAGTTTCTTAATTGCAGCTTTATTTAAGAAACTACTGCCAGTTTTAACTTTCTAAGGATTTAACATAAAAAATCAGAATGTGATGATAGATACAAGTCACAGATAAACGTTAGTTTTTTTTTTAATTGGAGCCCTATTCAGGAAATTGTTGCTAAGGTGAAGTGTACATAAGATTCTGCTCAACCGAATGTAACACTCTAACTTGTTTTACTTAATTTTTGAATATGAAACATGTTTGGGTGTGTAATTATTAACTACCAAAAGTATTAATTTGTTTATTTCACTTGTGTTCTTAACGTAAAATACATTTAATTTTCATACATTAAGGGATTTTGAAAACAATCGCATAAGGGAAATCAAATTCTTTCAGTAAATCATGGTTATAACGAATTTCCTGTTAATTATAAATTAATTTGTAGGTAATAAGTTAGCTCACATAACTTATATTTCATAAGAATATAAGCTCTTTCTTTGTTGTTCTCTAAAATATCGTAAATGAAACCAATAAAAGTACTTTTAATTTTTTTATTAAACAACTTTTTATTTTATTAGAAATGCAAATAATTAAACTAATAATCGATCTAAACATAAGTAATCCTTTTTTGAAATCGTTTCATATCTCCAGAATGGAAAATGTCATATAGGGCAGCATACCGTTCGTTACATCTTTGTAAATCATTTAGTAATGATATTGAGGATGAGGATGAGGATCTGGAATTACCACTTCTTTTTGTACCAAAACTGGTTTATGAACAAGTACCGGCTTATGAACCACTACAGGTTTGTGAACCACCACAGGTTTAAGAACCACTACAGGTTTTTGAACAATCACAGGTTTTTGGACAACTACAGTTTTAGTAACCACCACTGGATGAGGTTCAGGATAGCCAGGGGCGGCTTTGGCCACAGCAACGACACCGACCAGTACAATCGCCAAAAATTTAACTAAAACTAAAGACATTTTGCTTGATTTATTTAAGTGATAACAGTTAGAACACGTTTGTCTGAAGATAAATTGAAACTGTTTGATGGTGTCTTACAAAAATTGTTTAACTTTTATACAAAATTTCAGTAACTTCCAATAACTGTTGATAATTATTTTATGCTTAAGAATGCTGCCCATCGTTTTATTACTATTTACTAAGAAACAAATACAACTGTTTTTTGTGGTTTTCATCGTTTTGTAATCAAATATTTTTTGCAATATATTTAGAAAAATATGATAATTATACTATAAAATCTTATATAACTTAAAAATAAATTTTAATATTATTTTTAGCATGGTTTGGCCATTTCGGCTTGCACTTGTACAGCCGGGCATTTTTTCAGTGTTTTTGAGAACTTTTTCTCAAATTTCTTTTGTTGCTTTTCACTTAGCTCTTCTAAATTTAATTTACTTTTATATTTTTTTAACAATTTCTTTTTCAGTTTATCCAACGCTAAACCCTCAGTGTGTTTGGCTACAATTTTCTCTAATACCGTAGACCATTGGAATATTTCCTCCTCTTCAATGGCCTCACCTAAACCATTTTCTTCCACCACTTCCTTTGCTTTGTCTTGCTTTTTCTTCTTTTTCTTTTCTACTTTATCCTCTTCTTTGTTGTCTTCCTCAGGCTTGCGTTTTAAGCCATTTTGTTGCTTCGCCTCAGTTTCTTTTGCTATTTTAGATTTCTCAATGACCGCCTTTGCAGCTGCCAATTCTTGCTGTTTGATTTTTTTCATATTTTCTAATTCCTTCTCCAAGACTTCCCATACCGGTTGAGCTTGTTTTACCGGTATTCTCAAGCAATTTGCTACAAAATTTTCAAATTTGGCCTTCTTGCGTGGTACATTGTCGTAGTTTTGTAATCGTTGGAAGATATTTCGAGTTTGTGCAGACAATTGATATTCTGTAGATTCTAAAATAGATCTAACAATATCCATCCAAGTTTCCTGTTTCTTTTCACCGCTATTCTGTTTAACTTTGGCTACAAAGTTTTTGCCAGAATATTTTTGCGCTTCCGTAATGCACTTCGTGTGGGCAACATATTCTTCGCCATGAAAGTCCTTTTGACAATCCATGCAGGAAACATTTTTAGGAACATTGCGGCAACGGGTGTTATAGTGTTTCTCCACAGAAGGTTTTTTCACTGATTCACCACAATTATTGCAAGTGAAGAAAACCATTTTATATAAATTTTAGAGGAACAATTAAAATTTCTAGAAAAATTTCCTTACAATTACAATAATTGTGTGTAAACAAATGCACGTGTATGGAATGAAAACAAGAGAATAACAACACAGCTGTAAACAGAGAACTGTCATAGGTATTAGATAACTTGGTAGCACTTTTTACTTTTACAAAAAATACAATACAGGGTCGTCACGTTCATATAAAAAATTATAATAAAATAAAAATAAATAAATAAAATAAACATAAATAAATACAAAAATTA
Organism: Protocalliphora azurea; assembly: GCA_932274085.1. Taxonomy (NCBI): domain Eukaryota; kingdom Metazoa; phylum Arthropoda; class Insecta; order Diptera; family Calliphoridae; genus Protocalliphora; species Protocalliphora azurea. Next base: position 139,827,395 of record OW026521.1, on the reverse strand, counting down.
AACAAATGGAACTCATTAAGTGAGCTAGGTAGGTAGTGATTTAAAATTGTAAATATTTCCTATACAATAAAGCTTTTTTTGCTTTTATATATGCAGTTTGACAGCTGTTACAACCAAAAATAATAACCAGCTTTTTAACTGAGCTCACCTTGTATTTTGACATAATTTTATTACAATAAATTAATTTTCTTTGTGCATTTTGTAGAGGTATTTTTAATAATAAACTTTTATTTTTTTAATTTAATCGTATTTTGTGTTACTTTTGTCCAAATAATTAATAAGATGATATTGTCATGAAGAATTACGTTTCTTACATAGTGTCTACATTAGAGATTTTTTTTATCAAGACAAACGTCAAACTTAAAGCGAATTTGTGGAAGGTGGCAACAGTTGCACAAAAACAACAATATGGCGTATTCATTATTGTTTTTTATATATGCAGTTTGACAACTGTAACAACCAAAATAATAATCAACTGTTTAACTAAGGTTACCTTGTATATATTCGCACTGATTTTGACGTTTGTTTTGATATAAATTTGCCTAACCTAGGCAAATGCACATACACAAACAAACTTTCGTATATGTATTTTTTTTTGCAGTTCATCTTATAAGATGATTGTGTAGAGAAATGTCATCACAAGAGTCTCATAATACATCTTACAATACTAATATTTGAATCTATACGTGAAGTAATTTTCTAAGAGAGCGAATTTGACACTCTGACACAAAAACCTTACATATTATGTTACGTCTAGACGGGCTGTTAAAAGGAAGTGCACTTCTTCATGGCATTATCAGTTAATTAATTAATTATTTGGAGCAGAAATTACACAAAATACAATGAAATTAAAAAAACATAGTAAAAGAACCTTTTATTATTAAATTTTGACAATATACCTCGACGAAAACGAAAAAAAATGTGATTTATTATAATAAAATTTTATCTACGTGTGCCCATATACGCTGATATAAATAAAAAAAATTGCTGTTACTCCGCCGACGTTTAGTTACTTGTTATGATAATAAAATCTCTTGTGTAAACCCTACGTTACCTAGTGTCTACATTAGGCAAATTTATATCACAACAAACGTCAAAATCAGTGCGAATATATACAAGGTAACCTTAGTTAAACAGTTGATTATTATTTTGGTTGTTACAGTTGTCAAATTGCATATATAAAAAACAATAATGAATGCGCCATATTGTTGTTTTTGTGCAACTGTTGCCACCTTCCACAAATTCGCTTTAAGTTTGACGTTTGTCTTGATAAAAAAATCTCTAATGTAGACACTATGTAAGAAACGTAATTCTTCATGACAATATCAACTAATTAATTATTTGAACAAAAGTAACACAAAATACTATGTTACCTAGTGTCTACATTAGGCAAATTTTTATCAAAACAAACGTCAAAATCAGTGCGAATATATACAAGGTAACCTTAGTTAAACAGCTGATTATTATTTTGGTTGTTACAGTTGTCAAATTGCATATATATAAAAAGCAATAATGAATACGCCATATTGTTGTTTTTGTGCAACTGTTGCCACCTTCCAGAAATTCGCGTTAAGTTTGACGTTTGTCTTGATAAAAAAATCTCTAATGTAGACACTATGTTACTTAGTGTCTACATTAGGCAAATTTTTATCAAAACAAACGTCAAAATCAATGCGCATATATACAAGGTAACCTTAGCTAAACAGCTGATTATTATATTGGTTGTTACAGTTGTCAAACTGCATATATAAAAACAATTATGAATACGCCATATTGCTATTTTTTGCAACTGTTGCCACCTCACACAAATTCCCGTTAAGTTTGTCGTTTGTCATGATAAAAAAATCTCTAATATAGACACTATGTTAGGGCTTCACTGATAGTTCAAACGCAATGCAACTCTGCTTCATGAAAACAGAAACAATCCGTTCATGAACTGTCAAAGTAGTTGTTGCTATTTTTTCTTAAACAAAAACTACCGTTATATTTTTCAAGTACAAAAAAGTGAACCTTTTTGTTAATAATTTGTATTATAGCAAATATTTCAAGCAGTTTTCCTTAAATATAAACAAAATGTAAGTTTTATATTATTTTTCAATAAATTTCCATAGAATTTTCAAATAATTTTGCCAATTGCTCGTGGCTTTGTTCGCGTGGTGCCAATTTTATTATACGCTCTTGCGGCAAAGTGCCCTCCACCAAGGCAAGAATGTCGGTTGTGCTAAAACCCAAACCTTTAAGACCGTTTTCAATGCCTGCACGATGCATATAATCCCTAACACAGTCTCCCAATATTTTGCCAGCATCTTCCTTCTTGGCATTGCTAATGTCTTTGCCCAACAATTGGGCGGCTTCAAGATGTCGCTCAGGGCAAGCTGGTGCCAAAAATTCAAAAATGGCTGGGGCAGTTATAACAACAGACAAACCGTGGGGTATAATGGCATGACTATCGCCATAACCCTTAGGACGGAAAGAGCGAACATTTCCTGATATGGGATAGGAGAGTCCATGGGGTAAATGTACACCAGCATTGCCAAAACCTACGCCTGCCATTGTGGAGGCTAAATGCATTTGAGAACGAGCCTTTAAGTTGTCAGGCTGATAGATGGCGGATAAAAAGTTATTCTTAATAGTAGTCAAAGCGTAACGAGCCCAAACATCTGAAATGGGATTACGCCCCTGATATGGGGGTCTTAGGCTAGGATCTATAGGAGCTAAACCACGTTCTCTATAATCGACAGCGGTAAAACTTTCCAAAGCGTGACAAAAAACATCAAAACCGCTGTAGGCTGTAACTCTTTCGGGCTGTGATAAAGTGTGGAGGGGATCAATTAAGCCTTTTGAAAAAAAAATAGTTTTATTATTCTTTGAAATTTATTGTATTAACTTACCTAATTTAGGTCTTAAATATTTGCTTGATATACCCGTTTTACAGTGCAACTTTTTATAATCAAATATGGCCACTCCCGTAGTTTCTGAACCTGTACCTGCTGTTGTTGGTAAGGCAATTAAAGGTTTCAATTGTTCATTCACCTCCTTTCCCTTGCCTACTGGCTTATTTACATAATCTAAAAATTCCGCATCTTTATCAGCAGCAAATAAATTTGCTGCCTTGCATGTATCTATTACCGAACCACCTCCAATGGCTACGAAAGCATCAAATTGTTTTGATCTTGCAAAGGTGGCAGCTTTCCACAAACTCTCATCCGTTGGCTCCACTCGTGTATCATCGTAAACTTCAAATTCTATGCCATGCCTTTTGAGCGATTCAAAAGCTGTCAAAACACTGGGTAATTTGGCCACATTTTTATCGGTCACTACACAAACGGACTTTGTGCCACCATTGCGCAAATCAGCTCCAAGTTCAGCACTTACCCCGGGACCAAAACGGACAGTAGAGGAGGACATCTGCACAGGAAAAATGTAAAGATTTAAGGAATGAATGTTATTGTTTTTTTCATTCGTTAACTATTTTAAAGTATATTAATGATATATTTGTTCATATTGTTAAAAATAAATTCAAATACAACAATATAACGTACGCTGAATGAAATTGAAAAAAAAATTCGGTGTTGGTTATGAATACATTTTCTATAATTCTAATTATTTACATGTTTAATGAACTGCGATTTCAGCTAAACTTATGGCAAATGTAAAAAATTAATTTGAACATGTGTAACAGAAGTATTGGATTGATTTATGTAGAAGAGGACCAAAAAGTAATAATGAATAGGTAAAGAAAAAAAAAAAAATAAAAAAAATAAAATAAATACATTTAAATTTAAATATTTTAAATTCATTTTATTTCTTTCCATGATGTAAACAATTTTAATTAAAATAAAATTTTTCTGAAAATTTATTTCTAATTAAAAAAATAATTTTTATATCCTACAAAATATAAAAGGGTAAACAAATGCTTGCTTTTAAATGCTAAATGGAACAGATATAATAAAAGATGCAGAGCCAAATAATAATAATTAATTATAATTTTTATATTTTCCCTATTATCACATTTATTAGAGGTACCAAGATTTTGTCATAATTTTAATTTTTTAAATTAGTTTTTATTTAATCAGTTTTTTTTTTGCAATAATAAGTTTTGTTAGAGCCGAAAAGGGATAGTCAGAGATTATTTTAACTGATATATTGGTTAAATATTATTTTGATATATGGACACTATAAATTGTTTTCCTAGTCAGAGTTTCATCGCAAAGAATTGAATAAAGAAAATATTTAAAACAAAAATCAAATTGTTTCATGATTTTGGACTTTGTACTTATAACGTCTTTTTCTTTTACGTACACCCTCCCGATTTCTATAACGATTATTATTATTATTATTATTATTATTTTGAAAAAATTATCTGCATAAAATCTAGTTAGAGCTAAAATTTCTGTGCTATTTCGAACTTTATACTTTCTATATATAAATAAAACCAACAAGTACACAATTTAACCGCTTGACAAGTCTAAGTAAAACAAAACTTTAAGAAAATGATAAATATGTACCTCAAAAGCATATTCCATTTTACCGGTTTGTGTAATATTTGCTGCACTTGATCCATAGTTGCTGGAATGGGCTGGACATTTGCACCTTGAATTTAATATTTGTTTGTCATTAAAGTAGAATTTAATCAACACATTTGTAATTAACTTACGAATTATGAGCAATTGCATTTAACAGATTTATTACGTTTTTTCTTGACATTTTATTAGAATCTCGTTTTATTATTTTATATTTATTTTTGTCTAATGCTCACAATTGCTAATGTTATACTAATTTGATAACAAACTGTAGAATTCCACTATAGTTTGTAGGTGAAGGCATACAAAACAAAGAGAGAATAACAGAGAGTTGTGTACATATGTGTAATCTCTAAAATATCTATAGGGTAGTTCCAAAAAATGTAAGGTTAAATAACTTTTATGCGCATTATCCGATTTTAACAAAATTGGTATCAATGGAAAGGACTGATATTACCCTTTATAATAAAATAATAAAAGTTAAGCATCTTCCTGGCGCAAGGACCTCTATAATGAAAAAATATCCTTTATCATAGGATACCCAGATAATTTTCATTATTTATTTACATGATATTTACAGTCAATTTGTTATAGTGCACAAATTTCAAAATGGGATCTCAATGGGATCGGAAGTTATAACAGTTTGTCTATAGCAGTTAGTACAATTTTATTAACAAATTAACATCTTTTTAAGTGAAGTGATACTTTTATTTTAAATTTGGTATGAAAACAAATAGAAAAGGACAAAAACAAGCAGTGTTAGTCAAGATGGACTATATAATACCCTACATATTTGTGTATATATATATGGTTATCGGGAGACCCTTATATGGGACCTATGGTCAATTGTGGAATGATCCTTGTGAAATTTATTACAATAATTTCTGCGTATATGAAAATTATTTACTTAAAATTTTATTCCAATATTGGTAGATAGATAGATAGATAGATAGAGAAGGTTGATGTGATACCAGATAGTACAACATCTCCACCCAGAGACCGATCCCGGTCCATTGTGAGTCCCTTCATTAAAATAGCTGTGAAATATAGAGTATAGAATACAGAAAATAGAAAATAGGAGAGTAGAAGATAAAAGGGAATGTGAACGAATCATATAGGGGGATTAGCAATGTTACCAATCCCCCTAGGGTTATACCCCTGATTCTCCATTAAGCAGTCGATTCCCATGACGAAGCATATGATGTCTACAAGATCTGCGTCCCGAACGTCACTTAGCCCGCCGAGGAATTGGCTATCCAGCCTTTTCATCCTACGATGCTGCAATCGTGGACAATGGCACACAATGTGCTCAATAGACTCGGTCTCGTCGACGTCTCCACACATTCTACAAAAATCGGAATTGCTAGCGTCTCATCTAAACCTCATCTTCCTTTCAAACAGTGACCCGTTATAGACCCTATCATGATTCTTAAGCTCTTCCTATTCATGCCCAGGAGAGTGCTAGTGCCTGCATTGTTCAGCACCGGCCATATCGCCCTCGATACTCTAAAGTCCTCTCTACTCTCCCAAGCCGAATTGGTTCTGATCAAGATCCAATCATTGATCTTCCCATAGAAGAAACTTAGTGGTGGTTTCACATAGGTTTCCCCCTCCGAGACATTCTTTGCTGCGCCTTGCCTTGCCAGTTCATCAGCCAATTCATTGCCTGAAATATTGCAGTGGCCAGGCACCCAGCAGAGTCTCACCATGTAGTCCTCCATCAGCTCTCTAAGTGTCTTCTTACAGGCAGCTACTAGCCTGGATCTCACCAAATGTGTCCCCAAGGCCTTCAGATCCGCCTGACTGTCCACATAGAGAGTGACCTCGGTACCTCTCGCAATGTTTTGCCTGATAATTTCTGCGGCTTTCAGGATGCCGAGAATCTCAGCCTGAAAAACACTGCACTCATCAGGGAGTCTAAAAGAGCCTTTCAAATCCGTGCCCATAATATAGACCCCCGCCCCAGTACCTTCGTTCATCTTTGATCCGTCCGTGAACACTGTACAACCTTCATATAGTCTCTCAGTGCCGGACCAGATCTCCCTATCAGGTATCACCACGACAGGATTTACCCCGAAGTCTGATTCAGTATTTTTCGAGAACGAGAATTATATGGGACCTATAGTCAATTATGTATGAACTCATCGTTATGAAATTTAATTCAGCGATCTCTACTTTTATAAAATTTAGTTATGGTAAATTTTATCTCGATATCGATATTTATGCAAACTTAATTGATTTTCGTGAATGGAAATTATACGGGAACCATGTTCAATTATGGACCTATTATTTTTGTGAAATTATGTATGATGATTTATACTTATATACAATTCAAATATATAAAATTTTGCATTGACCTTAACATTAATGTGGGATTTGTGCGCTTTTAAGTAATTTTTAGGCAGCGGAATCTACATGAAAGATGTGATCAATTATAGACAGATTTTTATAAAATTTGGTACCACTATCTATACTTGTACAAAACTTATGTGTGCTGAAATTACATGAATGAGACATATATCAGATATTTATATGCGTTAAACCACTATTCCGAGACAATAAGATGTAAAAGGGGTATAAGTGAAATAATGGACCGATCAATTTGCTCTTGTAACCCCATGTATCAAAATTGAGTAAATAATCTTTAAAATTGCCACAAATAATTCGGCGGATTTTGTAAAGTGAGTTACAGTATGTTAAAACTCCGTTAATGTGTTCCTGGAACTTCTAAAATAATATCCAATTATTTTTTTCAGAATCAGGAATGTGCTAAAAAAAACTTAATATCTAATCGAAAATGTGTTAGTTAGTAAAGAAAAATTCCAGTAACTTTTGATCCCATTGAGATCCCATTTTTAAATTGTTACTCTATAAAGACAAATATATTGTAAACATCGTGTGAAAAAACAATTTAAATTAAGAAACCCTTTTTCAGGATATCCAAGGATAAAGGATATTTTTCATTTTAGAGGTCCTTGCGCTAGGATGTTTAATTTTTATGACCTTATGATAAATATGAATCTCAGCCCCTTCCAATGATACCAAGCTTGTTGAAAAATGTAAATGCACATAAAATTATTCGAGTTTAAATTTTGTTCTTTTTTGACAAAAAAAGGTCTCAACTTTAGATCTTTATATAATATTTAGCGATATAATAATACGGCATATAAAGCGCAGAGAGAGAGAGAGAGAGGGGGTAGACCGATTTTTTTGGAATCACCCAATACATATTTAATTATTTACTTAATTAAAAGATAGTTTATAAGAGTTGTCATTTAATCGAATGTTGAAAGTTCCTTTTCGATGTATAAAACTAAAAAAAAAATTCTAAGAAATTTTAAAGATGACATATTTCTGAAATGTTGCATGAAATATGCAATGCCCGAACATGCCCTGAGAAAACTCCAATCTTTATTACGTTTTTACGTCCCTTATTTGCAAACATCTATGTAGAAAATAAGGTTGATTTGACCATAACCGCCCAGTGCTTTGAGGACCTTATTGAGAGATTTTACACTGTTGGACGATGCTAAGATCGAGTTTTTTTATTCATCCATGCGAAAATTATATTATGTATAGGTAAACATTGTGGCCCGTCCTCTGATAGTATGCCAATGTTTTCGAAATCCGCTGAAACTAAACCACTATCGATTAAATCGATTAAATAAGTATAGAGAACCAAAAGCGTCAATCTTTTTTAAGTTTTGACTACGTTAAAGATTTTTATATTCAAGATTTAAATTAATTTAAAAGAAAAGTAAATTTTTTAATAGTTTTTAATATAATATTTAATCTTCTTGGATACATAAATAAGAGCTTTATTCTGTTTTCGGTTCCTTTTTTGTTGGAATACGTACACTTCTTCTCTATTTTTTACTCAGCTTTAAGTTTTCTTTAAATATCTTTTTACGAAATACATTACAAATGAATAGAGTTCTGGACAGTTTAGTTGATTAGCCTCCTTGGGTACATACCAGCACCATTTTTTGATGGCTCGCAGTTACTTTTTTGTTATAGTAATGTGAAGAGAGATGAGACGAAACAAATTATAATTCGTTGTGTTTTCTAATAATAGGAAGGAATCTTTTCTGTCGGCACTCATTTGCGTACATTTCTCTGTAAAAAGTGTCATTTGTTATGAATAAAGTTCTTGTTTGTCCAAATGTACAAATGTCATTTCTCATAACATCTTTGATATGGAATTCATAACCAGAATGTTGTAAAAAGTCCGCCAGTACATTATTTTTATCACCCTTTATGCAACATTCATATTTTTGAAAAAATTGGTGTCAGCAATTTTCGTCCTTTCTTTTGCCTTTACATTTTTGTAGAGTTCCTATTTGGAACTTTTTTTTGCCTCGTGGATCTTTAGGCCATCTTTTTTATCTTTTCTTATAAAAGATACAGAGCAATTTAAAGAATGAGCCACATTTTATTCCCAGATATAGAGATTTTCTCCAAAAATTCGTATTATTTTGTCTGCGATCCTACAGTCTGTAAAACAACTTTTTCTTTGATTATAAGGGTCCCTTTCGGTGATCATGAAGTCTTTGTATTTTTTCATGACTCATAAAATTGAATTTCCCAACTCACCTGCACTCTTAGCAATTGTTTTATATGGTCGTCCTGTGCTTGGATTTTAAATTTGAATTATGCGTTTACATGAATTTTGCTAAATTTTCATTTAAAGAAAAACTGATTATGCTATTGTAAGAAAAATTTAGCACGTAGTTACTGCGAATAAATAACAAGTTAACATGTTTACATTTGTTATGATTTTTTCGTGCGCAGTACTTATATAATTCACGATTCATATATTTGTGTAGTTGGTCATTGTAAACTGTAAAACTTGTTAAGACTGTTTCTGATAGTTTAATAAGTCAACCGTTACAAGGAATATTCTTTCACAAAGCCTCTGGTTTAAATTCTGTAAGATTAAATAACCTTTGAAGGGTCGAAAGACTTTGAAGGCTTAGCTGAATTGCCGTTCTCTGACACATCAGTGAGGATCAAAAGCTGGAATTTATCCATGGTTGGAAAATGACATTTCATTACTCGGGTTGCTCAATGAAAGTCATGCACCTCCCTAGTCTTTCTATTGGCTAGAGCATCAGAGTATTACCAAGACTGACAACAATTATGTTGCCGCATTGTGATTCTAAATTTTAGAAGCAGTTATGTATTACCTCTAGATCACTTCTGTCAATCATCGATTTCAGAACTTAAATATTTTGTTAATTATACCCTACAAAACCATAGTTGGTTGGGGTGTTATGCGTTTCTGCTGATGTTTGTAACGCATAGAAAAAGTTATCCAACACCAACCTTAAAGTATACCAATCGACTCAGAATCACTTTTTAAATCGATGTTCGTCCCTTCGTCTGGCTGCACAAAGTACGGATAGCAAGGACGAAGCCTATTTAAATTGGTTGTTATCAGTTCATTATTTTACCTAGCTTCCTGGAATCGAAATAAAGTGCTTAAAATCATTTAGATATTAGCAACAATACATTATTATGTATTTGTATATTTTATTTTACATTTAGTAAAATTTATCACAGGTGTAATATAAGTCCCCTTACCGAATTTTATGCTCGTAAATAATGGTGTAGAAAACGTTTTCAAATGTGACAATTAAAAAAAAAAAATAATAATAATCAATCAATTGTACATTTTTGAAAATAAATCTGTAACCTTTAATCGCCTGGTTGGATTTACATAAAATACATCGTGTTACAAATTTGAACTTTTCTCTTGCACTTAAACAAAACCATATACATATGAAACTCTGTACCCAATATAGTAATACTGCGTACTCAATTTTTCATTTTCTGATCTTTTCTTCTTTTTGATGCACTTCAAAGTTTTAAGGATATAAATTTTTCAAAAATTTAATATAGGTATCAAATGAAAGAAAACAATCCGTAGAAGCTTTAATAAGTTTCTACTTTCATTTGTGAGCACGAAAATTTTGAAAAAATGTACTTTAAAAATTTTATTCCTTTATATCCTTGACAAATTTTAATTAATTTATGTAGAGAAAATATATATGTTGAAGACTGACGTTTACTCCATAGCTTATTTAAAATTTGTTTCTGCAGCTCTTTTAGTTAAGGATTATTGAGAATTATAGACTATTAGTTTACAAAAACATTACTGCTTATAAATATTTTATTTATCGATAAAGAAGTTAATTTTATAAAATTACTCGATATTACTTTTTGCACTTAAAAATATATAAATATATTAGAAAGTATAGATTTTATATAGTAAAAGTGCATACTTAGTTTTTTATTTTCTGATCTGATCCTACCTCTATTCTAAGGCACTTTTTATTTTCAAGGGAAATAAGCATTTATAAAATTAAATTGTACCAACTAAGTAATCTAGCTACTATAATTTTTAATTTATGACGTGCATATTTTTTATATGATTTACATTCAATTAATTTTCGAGTTGTTACGATTTTTGTATTTTATTCGACATCTATCTTGAAAACTAATTATAAGATTTGATTAAAAATATATCCGCTCAAGCTTACATAATTATCTATCAAACAAGGTACAAACAGAAACAATCTGTTAAAAAATGTTTAAGTTATTACGAATTCTCCAGACCATTAATATATTTTAAACCACTTGTAAAGGAGTATACATATCGATTTTTTAACATTTTGTTACAAAGCAATGTATTTAATACCTACATTTTTCTAAAACTAAAAAAAAAGACAGATTTTCCCCATATAAACGCACCATACAAACTTCAGATCCGATGAGGCACGGGTGAACGATATACGATTACGCACAATATATTTTTACATCCCAGTGAACGAAAATTCAAAAGTCTGTAAGTTTTGGTGCAGTCTAATATACATATTTGATTATTTATTCAGTTAATAAAAATTTATTTAGGAAATTTTTTTATGTTAAAATTTTTAATTCTTTATATGTTAATGATAAAGTAATGCAGCTATAAAAACAAAGTTTAAGCTGTTATAGAATTAATGCATTATTTTTATCATAAAAATTTGTTTAGCTTTTACAGGAATATGAAAAAAATAAATTTTTAAAGGAAATTTCTTCAAAATTTTTTGTTCTGACAAATGAAAACAAAAAATTCCTTTAGCTTCTACAAATTGTTCTTTTCTTTTGATAATCATATTGCTAAATAATATATGTAGAAATAATAAAATAAATTTTTTTAAAACTTAGTACGCAGTATTACTATATTGGGTCCATACTTTTATATGTAAATGGTTTTGTTTAAATGAAAAAATGCTGTTGAACGGTGATATTAAAAAGACGTAGCAGAGGAGTTTGTAAGGAGCCCTACAGACCTTTAAGGAGCGGAGCTATGGGAGCTCAAAGTAGAATAACTCTGATATAAAAAACATTTAACCGCTTTCAAAATTTTCTTATATTATTTCAAAGATTTGCATATTTTCCTACAACTCTTGATAACGCTTTTATCGAGTTTTTTCAATATATAGAATAATATTTTTGCCCGATTTTGCTAAAAGTTCACAAAGTTAAGAAACAAAATTATCCATCGAATAAAAAAATAAAAAACTAGAAATTTTTTCCGAGATCAAAAATAAACGATTTTGAAAATGGAAATTGCAAACAATTTTTGTTTTTGTCTGAAAAAGTGTATTTTCTCTCTAAAATGAAATTTTCTTTAAGAACATATAATAATTTTATACTTTTTTCAAAGGCACCTTAACGGAGATGATTCTAAAATAGAAAACTAGCCCAATCACTCAATAGGACTAAGTACAAATCCTTCCAAATTTTACCTATTTTGTATCAAAAATTTTAACTTTATATGTTATAAAATCCCAAAACATAAATCTACAAATAGATTGCAGTTTTTGAAATTCTGATGTGTACTAAAGAGTTTCCCAACTCCTATTTTCAGACCTGCAACAAATGTCGAATTTATGGAGAAAATATAGTTTCTCCAAAAACCAAAATTTTATATAATTTTTTTGTTATTCCAAAAATCAGATTTTTTTCTTTTTTAAATTAAACTCGTGTATCTAGCTGACATAATTCTTAATTATATACAAAAAGATTGAAGTCAATAAGCAATTTCAAAGCAAGGTTACATATTGTAATATAATGTATTGCGTATTTAAGTATGATAGACACTTTGAACACCTTGTCAATAAACATAAAATTTCTTCTATTTTATTTAATTATTTTCAATTGTTGTTTATTAAATATTTATTTTGCACTGCCAAAAGACTTTGTCTTCTTATTTTCCTTAAGAATTCATTGTATATTGATATTTTAAAAGAAAATGGCGAGAAGTATAATATACACTTTTGTTAAACACATGTGTATTATGCTATATTTTTTTGTATGAAAATTATCAACAACACTTTTATGTATGCATAAACATAATATGGAATGCGAAAAATACAAATAATTTTATAGAATCTGTTCTTTGAAATTGGTTAAGAAATAAAAATTTGACAAACAGTTAAAAATTTTTTACATCAGAGGTACCCTATTTGTGCTCCCATAGCTGCGCTACTGAGGAGTCTGTGAGGCACCTTCCAAATTGTTTACTCCTCTGCTGCGCATATGTAAAATTTTATGTAAATCCAATTAGCAGGTTAAAAAATACAGATTTATTTCTCAACATTTTCTCAGCATCAAAAATAAATAAAAATCTCATGAATTAAATAAAATGTACGACTTGTATTTTCTTTAATTTGTTTACGATGCTTTAGTGGACAAGACATCTAAAATAAAAATTACCAGTGATGGCATTTGAAAATTTTCATTTAGTGCCAAATTGGGAACGAAAACGTTCCAAAAACTGTTTAAAAGTGTCAAGTACAGTTTTTATTTATTTATTTATTTATTTATTTATTTCATAACAAGTAATATACAAAAGCCTTCCAAGGCCAATAAACATATATTACAAAATAAAATTCCTAAGTATAATAATAAAAATTACAATAAAAATTTTTTTATATAAAAATATAAAAAAAAAAATAAATAAATATAACTTATTTAAATAATAAAAAGTTATAAAAAAAAACTAATGGCTCCCCAGCCGAGAAAGTACAACAAATTAAAGAAAACAAATAAGAATGAAATGTCCCTTAGTAGTAGCTATTAGGATATGGTAACTGTGAAAATCGTTATACATAAAAGTAACGGTTGCAAACATTAAAAACTGAAAAATAACTTTTGTTCACTATAAAATTATTAAAAAGACTTATTATCAAAAACAATATTAATAAATATTATAAGTGAATAAAAAAAAGTTACATGGCACAAGTGAACAAATGTGAATAAACAATTTATATAATAAAAAAATTATTAAAAATCGCCATTAGAGAGAAGAGAAATGCGCCAACAATTTTAAACGGAATGCATTATTAGAATGTGAAAATAATCGTAGTTCTACTGGTAAATAATTCCAACATCGTGCAATTCTCACAACAAAAGATCTCTCAAAACAGCTACACCTAATGCTAGATATAACAATTTGAGGATTCCTACTGGAGTGAGAAAAGTAAAACTCAACAATTTAGGGAAGGGAGACCATATTTAATAATTCTAAAAAAAGGTGCAAGTTACGATATAGAACAAAATGTTTTAAACAAATTCCAAGGAAACGTTTAACATATTCCGAAATATGCATCCATCTACGGACATTATAAACATAGCGCACAATAGTGTTAACAATGCGATTTTATCTTGTAGAAACATAAGCAGTAGTGCCAGATATTACTTCAAGGCCATAAAAAATATGAGGGATTAAAATAGCATAAGCCAATCTATATTTGATTTGAACAGGTAAATAAATATTATTTGAATAAATTCGACATAAAATTCCCAAAACTCTGCTATGAATATGATCAATATGCTTTTCAAACGTAAGACGTTGATCAATAAAAATACTTAAGCACTTCATATGATCAACAAACAAAATCCTATTCTCGTCAATACAAATATTTAAAACAGGAAGATGATAATCAGTATTACAAAACACCATAGCTTTTGTCTTAGAGCCATTAATAATTAATGAGTTTACAGAACACCTTGCAAGATACGTTTTTAGAGAATTAAACCAAATTAGAAGTCAAAGAATGTATAAAATTCCTTAGTAGTCGATCAAAAATAAAATACAAGTTATTTTATGCCATCAAAATTAGCAAAAAAAAAAATATTTCTCGAAATGAACGATAGTAAAATGACATTTGCATATACGTATATAGTATAATTTCCCCTTAGTATTCTATATAAGATTTCAAAAGCAAGCGAATATCTCTTGTTACATAAATTGTTTTTTTTTATTCATATATTGCTTATTGCTCTTAGTACGTTTCGAAAACTTGGTCTTGGTTTATTTCATTCAATCAGATTAAATCCCATCACTGATGGTAGCCCTTTCCTTTATTTTCACAAATAATTAACTCAAGAGAGTATTTTTATGAACATATATTATTTACTAAACTCTTTCGTTTACTTAAGAGAAATTCATACATTATATTATTTTCCAAAGCTCTTTCATAAACATATGATGTGTATTTTTCAGATAGCACAACTTATTCCAACTTTGCTAGTTTCGCTTCCAATGGCAGAATTTCAATTTTCGTTTACTTTCGATGAGGGAAACTACGAAAATGATTTAACAGGCGATCTATATGATTTTGAAAACATGTGGCAAGATATGGCTGAAGAGTTTCGCCAAAAAGAAGAAAATGAACAATTTCAACAAATGTTTCAGCAAAAATTACATATTGCCCAAACATCGTATAGTGTCAACTGCCATCAGAATGAACGTTATATTTAAAGGATTTATTTCTATTTAAATATTAAGCTTCTTAGTTGTTATATTTATTACTTTTTTATGCTACTTTTATTTAAATAACTTTTAGCGCACTATGATTTTTTTATTTTATTTAAAATTTTGTTTATAGTTTTATTATTGATTGGTTATTTTTTATTAAGATTTTTTTTAAGGAATATTAGACAAGACTTCAACTGGTTTGAAGAATGTTTAATCTAAAAAAAAATATATTGAATGGCTTTATTCTTTATATTTTTTTTATTTATTACTAACTTGGAATCAAGTTATTTTATGAATTCTACACTCAAAATTATTTTAAATTGGAGGATATAAAAATAATAATTATTTTGTATTAATGTTTTATTAACGTTATGCTGGTAACAAAACAAAACTTTTTTGAAATCTTATTCATGTGCTTATTTCAAAATTCTGTTCGTGTAATATTTTTGAGTGTATTAAATTATGTACTTTCATAATGTTATTTTAATTTGTAAAACAATTTTGTATTTATTTTATTAATGTGTTTTTAAAGAAGTTTTCTTATAAATATGTATAGTTTAAAGGATCGATTTCATAATTTTTTAAATAATTTTAAATATGTGAAAATGTTAAATTTTAAATGTTACTTAACTTGTTACTTGTTGGAAACTTTAGCAAAATCTTCGCGACAATTATTACGAGTGTATGACAAACAAAATTTGAAAAAATAATAACTTAATAATGTCTGGACATTTGTTAATTATTTTAGAAAAGAAACGTTCCTTAAGAAGTGATGCATATCTAAAATGTTCACATTTACGATCTAAATTTGCTGCCTAAACGAATTTTCAATTAAATATACTTTTGAATATTTATAGCAACATTTATTATACTTACTTCTGCTAAACATCTATTTAAGAAAACGTTATTTGAAATCGGTCCAATTTTCAATTTCAAGTTAAATTAAGTGTTAACTTTTGACTTTGAAATTACAAACTAAAACTTGTACTTATATTTTAATTATATTTTATTTAAATAAATGTTTTAAAAAAAATATTTAGATACATTTTTTCGGTGAGCTCATTATTCACAAAATTATATGGAATTTTAAGTATAGAATAATAACAAGGACAGAAAAAAATGATAATACTTGTAATTAAAAAAAAAAAAAAAAAAAAAAAAAATGACCGCATAGAGTTCTAAATACAGAAATATAATTCTCTGAAAATTCTCTATCGGGATCCACCATTATTTTTATTGAAAATTTAAATTTAATAATTTATATATAATATAATATAATATATTCTTCACTAAAAATCCAATTTTTCAACAAAAACTTAAATGTGAATAAATACGATATTTATGACATACTGATCGATTTATCATTATAAATTATATAAGGAGAAATATTATTATAAGGAGAAATATAATATATTTGGTTCTTAACAATTAAAAAAGTTTGCTTCTAAGCTCTATAGAACGCAATGATCATGTGAATTTAAATTTATATGAGAAATCCCGTGCAGCAGAATCAGTTTTTGTTCTTTATTTTATATTATCTCAAAAAAATGATTACGAGACACATAATCAAAAAATTATAGCAGAGATCAAAACATTTGCAACTAAAAACTTGTTCAAAACATAAAAAATACTTTAAATGTTCAGTATTTCGTTTCATGTTTTTGTATAACTTCCCACCGTTAGGCATTTAGGCTATAAGCTAAAAAAGTTTTTTGCCATTTCGAAATGAATTATTGGCCGTGTTACGTTTTGCAATCGTCCTCTACCAAACTTTTACAATCTATGCTGTATGTTCGGGATCATTATAGTACTGGAATGTTCATAAAAGTGGCATTTAACGTTCAGCGCACAGTGAAGCAGAATTGAACATTTTTGGAAATTTCAAATATATAACCAGTGTTGCCAGGATGTGAGAAAATAGAAGCTAAATTGGATTTTAAAAAAGGCCAAAAAGGCTAAATGTTGGGGCCAGAAAAAAGTTATTTTTTATTTTTTAATTTAAGATTCTAAATTAAAAAATAAAAAAATAACATTTTTTCTCTTTCTCACCCACAACACCCAACAAAATGCCTCAATGAAAAATCGCCCAAAAAATTCTCATTCAATTTTGAACTATATTTTATACGAAAAATTATCCAATGCTATAATTCTCTTTTGGTTAAGCATTTCTAAATTTTATAGATAGTTCCTATGGTTGCTGACGTATATTAAAAATTAATTATAATAATCGACTTAGTAACTCCATAAAATTAGTTAAGGGACTTTTAATTTGGAGAATGAAGCAATACAAAGAAATGCTTAAATGAATGATTATGTAAAAATAAAATTAGTAATAGCAAATAAGAAATTATTATATTATGTTTTAGTTTTAAGCAATTCACTCGTTCCTTGATGTTAAATCGAACTCTGTTGGCCATGATGGAGTCCATCCAAAATTCATTAAACTTATGCTACCACACATCTCACCATATATAATGCATCTATTTAATACGATTGTAACAATGGCCACGTTTCCAACAAATTGGAAACACACTAAAATTGTACCTATCCCGAAGGCTGACAAGAACTATAGTATACAAACTCCTTACTTACTGATAGTCAATCTGGTGTCAGATCAAAACATAGTTCCGTTAATACTTTGCTTGATGTTTCAGAATAAATACGAAACCAAATTGATAAACCAAACATAATAGCATTTTTAGTACTTCTTGATCATTCGAAAGCTTTCGACACCGTTCACCTCTGCCTCAAACTTAAAAAAAAATGTTCAATTTCTCCTCAATAGTAGTAAAAATAATTTTTTCATATCTTTGTGGTAGAAGTCGATCTTTTCATTCAACTATATCCAACCGCAGTTTGATGCCTAGAGGATTACCGCGGGGCTCGATCCTTGGACCATTGTTGTATTTCATATATGCCAATTATCTCCCTTTACATCACAAGCTTTATATAAATTGCAAGATACAAAACATCTCCAATTGTATTCAATTGATTAACGAGGATCTTCGCAACATTCACTTATGGGCATCATCAAATGGTCTCAGTCTGAATTCTAAGAAATTTGTAGCTATACTTATTGGTCAATGAAAGCATATATTAACTTGTCTACCACCTATAATGATAAAGAACTCTAAACTTGACTTTGTTGATACAGCAAAAAACTTAGGCGTCATGTTTAATAAAAAACTTGATTGGGCAGATCAAGTTAAATTATACCCCAATTCATATCTGAATACTACTTGCCAAAACTTATCTATTGCCTACTCTGTTATATGGATGTGAGCTTTCTTCCAGTTAAAAGTAGCATAAAATAACATTGACAGATATATGTATGGTATTAAAAGGAATTACAGCATCTCTAAGTTTTCGAAAAAAATTATAACATGGTATTGGAGAATTTATTATCATATCGAACACTTATATCTTTACATAAAATTATATACACTGGACAACCTAACTACCTATTTCGTAAAATTATTTTATCTAGATCAAACAGAGGTATCAAAATTAATAACAGTAAATATAAAAAGTCTTTTTCTGATCAATATTTCTTCTTAAAAGCGCTTCGTCTTTGGAACCAAATACGCCCTCAAATTCAAGCTATAAGCAATGCAAATCAATTTAAGTCGGCCATCGCCAAACACTTTGGTTAATGATCTTTTTTGAAATTGTATTACATATGACAATTGACTCTATATATATTAATTTTTAAAAATCATATGTTAAATTTATTGTAATTTTGTTTAATGTTATTTCTAAAACACAATTTATGCCATTATCCACACAATAATATAAAACTTGTTTTTGTTCTATTGTAATTACCTAATGAAATTATCATTTATTTATTTATTTTATTTAATTAATCAATAATCAATTAAAATAACATTTCCTCCAATTGTATTCTTAGATTGCTAGAAGAAAATTATGTTCCTATTAGATTTTGAACCGACTTAATGGAATTAAAAGTTCCCGAAATGATAAATTTTTTTGAAGATTTTCTGTTCCAGGGGAAATTTATTTACATTAAACCTTTCTAAATTACTCTTAAGTACTGCCTTTAATTAAAACTAAAATTATTTAACTATAAAAATCGGTGTCGGTACTTAACATTTGTTCGGACCTTAGATTTTTCCCATAATTTTGACGATGTTATTCTATAGATCCTTTTTGATAAAAATTGTTGTCAGAATTAAAGATCATGAACGGTTCTTATCTTTTTAAGTTTCTAATTGTTAACATTGTCATCGAGATTTAAAAAAAAGTAGAGATTTCGAAAAAACTTTGCAAAAATGTTAAACGAGAAATAAGGATATATATGGAGTAGGGTATCACCATTCTGTACGAGCATAAAAATTCGGGTAGGGGACTTAGATTACACCTGTGGTAGATTTTACTAAATGTTAAATAAAGTATACAAATACAGAATAATGCGTATATACTAATATCTAGATGATTCCTGGAAGTTGGTTTATATGGGAGCTATGGTAAAGTATGGACCGATTCTCATAAAATTTGCCAAAACTTCCTTACATCAAATTTCATTAAAATATTGCTATATTTAAGGCATTTATGATCGTTAAAACTCTATTCCGGGAAGGACATTTGTGTGGGGGCGAGGTGAAATAATGGACCGATCTAACCAATTTCAATAGGGTTCGTCCTTATGTCGTGAAAGTCCCACCTGCAAAATTTCGTTGAATTATCTTCAAAATTGTGACCTGTACTTTGTGTACAAGGTTTACATGAACAGCCAGTCGTCCAGCCAGCCAGACGGACAAACAGACATCGTTAGATAGATTTAAAAAGTGGTTCTGAGTCAATTGGTATACTTTAAGGTGGGTGTTGGATGATTTTTTTCTGTGCGTTACAAACATCAGCACAAACGCATAATAGCCCAACCAATGGCGGTGTAAGGTATAAAAATTTTGACGAATTTATTGTTGACCGTAATGAAAAAGGACAATTTGCATTTGATATGATGATAATTTTTTGAATAATGGTAAATATATCATTTTTACAAGTTTTATTGTTTTACTTAAAATTTTTTTAGAAAACTCAAAAATAAACGACTTTGAACTTGAAAATTTGCTAAAATTATGATTTTTTTGTCGAAAATGTGTCTAAATTAGTGATATCCAAAAAGAGAAGCGCTAAAATAAGAATGTGATGGTGTCTTGTACTCTTGCAGTGACAATTTTTCACACTCATTCATATTGTACCTGTTGTAAAAAACAATGCAACAAGGACCTACATTGTTGAAAGCTTCATTGTGCTCTCATAGCTGAGTGTTTCATTGACGTTCGTGTTATGTCTGTGTAAATAGCCGATTATGTTCGGGCTCTGGGCTAGTTGAATATCGTTGGTCGAAAAACACAACTTTTTCTATAAAATAAAATTTTCCTTAAGAACATACATATAACAATTTCAAATTTTTCTAAAAGGTGAGGGAGATAATTTTAAAATAGAAAAAGAGTCTAACAATTCAATAGGGTTTAGTACAGACCTTCTCGAATTTGATCTATTTTGTATCAAAAATTTGTCTTATTCTATATGTTATAAATACACAAGGCATAAATTCAGTTTCGAAAACACTGATGTGTTCTTAACAGTTTGCAAGCGTGAAATTGAAAAATATCCCATTTTTGGGATTTTCACCGATTTTTTTTAACACTTCATCACTCCACATGATAAATTCAACAGTCACCGGAAATTTCGTTAAGATATTTTAACTAACAAAGATTTTATTACAGATATAATATTTATAGTGTCTCCATGTCTAAATGTTTACCAAAGTTTTACTTTAATTGTATTCCTTTGCTACGCCTATGCGAAATTTTATGTAAATCCAACCAACTGACTAGAAGTTACAGATATATTTCCAAAAATTTTCGATTCTGTCCCACTGTGCAACGTATAGAAGTACGGAAATACTGAAATGTTTATTAATAAAAGGTTAAAATCTCCAAATACTTGTATTTTGTTTTTTAAAATAAAACACAAAGTTTTCAACTTTTTGGAAGTTTTAAAATATATTAACACTTTATTAAATAATCTTTTTTTTAATTACCTTCCAAAAAGCATATAGTTTTTCACGACTAAGTAAAACCAGAAATTAATAATAAAAAGTTTCGCTCGTACGTAATATATTGTTTCTAATAATAAAAAATGTATTTTAGTCTATTTTTTAATTTATTTTAAATTTATTAAATTATTAATGTAAATAACTGCAAAAAAATTTATACAGGAGACAAAAAATAATTAAATTAAAATAATATATAATAATTTATAATTTATAAAAATGTTAAAGAACAAAAGAAATAAAAAAGAAAATCCCCAAAAATAAGAAAAACTATTAGAAAATTTTTAGTACAAATAATTAAAATAAATTTCTGCAAATATTATTTATGAATTTGGAGTTGTCAACAAAGAATTTTAAAGTTTTTATCTTAAAAAAAAAAAAATGAAATTGCTTTTTAAAAGTGATGACCACCCAAAATGGCACTTTAACTGAGGATCTAAAGGAATTCAGGATTTAAAAAAATATAATTAAATGCAATTTAATAAGTTTTTTTGCTTTGCAACAAAAGAATTTTAAAATGATTTCTTATTAAGTACAATTTTATATAATTTTGGAAATGTTTTATTGTTTAGGAATTATTGAAGATGTTTGTTTGTTGGTTATTTAATACTATTTTTTAAATATAATTTTTATTTGTTTTTTAGGATTTTTTTAATTAAATAAAAGTTGGTTTGTCTTTCATTAAATGTTGGAAAACTTGGTTAAATCATCTTAAGTTTAAATATGTAAATATATATATTTATATAAGTATGTATATGTATAAATAAAAACTGAATACTTATTTTTTTCAATTTCAATTTAAAATTGTGTTTTTATTAAAAAATAAAAATACTTGGTTTTTCAGATTTTCTTTATAAAACTACAAAAATAACTGAAAATATTTAACCCTCTCTTAGATACGTTGTTGCTCTATTAAACTAAAAACTACTAAAAAGGCCAATAAACTCTTTTATGATTTATGTATATATAATTAACTGGGTGTTACGAAAAATTTGCTTTCTTGACTGTTTAGAGTTGTTTTTTTCATGTGAATTGTAGATAATTATTTCTTTAAAAACACCTAGTTAATTAACCCTATTTAACATCAAACACTATATTTTCTCTCTTCTCTCATTTCGAAACTTTACTCTTTTGACTGTATAGTATTTACTTTAGTGTGCTTGTGTTGTTTCTGATCCTGTTGGTTTAAACCCGATTTATGGGAGTGTATTGGTGTACTTTATGTTGTTTTGGCTCTTTGGGAGGCTTAATGTCTTCGGTAAGCTTCTGATATACAATGGAGTTAGTATGGGCCTGTAATAGTGACATACGATAACGTTCACCACGCTTGCGCATAACCATAGATACGATTTTGGCTATAACCAAGAGTAAAACAATCACACAGGTGATTATAATAATGATGGGCACTAAGAATTTGTAGCCACTATAGTAGATGTGACCACGTTCAATAATGTATTCTTCATCGTTGTCATCCTCTTCCTCTTCATCGTCATCCTCATCATCGTCACCGTGTTCCAAGTGTTTCTTACGATCGGCAATAAATTTATCTGGGAATTAAAAGAATGGAGAAATTAATAAAGATAATGATTATAATTTCAAAAACAAATTTTGCTTGAAGTACTTACCCAACAAGAATCTATCATTGGTTTCCTTACTCAAATCGATCTCTTCTACACGTATGCCATGATCGATGATCTTCTTGGAAATATCCGCCTTCTTTTCATAATCGTCATAGTCGTCCTTATTATCGGTGTTATCATCGTCATCATCATCGTCATCTTCACCATCATCTTCCTCAGAATCTGTATCTTCATCATCCTTCTCTTCTTCGGCGGCATTAATATCATCCTCATTCATTAGTACCTTGTGTTGGGAATCCTTTAAAACCTTTTGCAATTTATTATTTTCCATAATGTTCAACAAGTTCTTAGCGTCTTCATCCAAATCCTTATCAGCCTTTTGTAAACGTTTCTCGAACTTATTGACACCTAAATTATTTTTGCGTATCAAGTCTTCATGTTTGCAAACCTCATGAGCCAAAGAAGCCCAACCTTCTTGATTTTGTATTTCAATCTGTTGGCTATCGCCTAATTCCAAATTAGCCAATGAAGGCATAGAGTGAGGCATCAATTGGTGGTTAAGAGAAACGTAGCTAATGAAGTCCTGGAAGTCTTCATTACATTTCAAAGGATTGTGGCTGACATCGAGACTTCTAAGGTTCTTGAAATTGCGTACATCATTGGAGTGGAGTTTGTGGATTTGATTAGATGAGGCATTGAAAGATTTCAAGGTTTCGTAGAATTTATATTTGCGGCCTACACCATATTGGTTATCGGTCAAGAGAGTCTTCAACTCACAGTCACTAACATCCAATTCACGCAATTTACTCAAGGGCAAGAAAAGGCGTACGGAGAGTTTATGTATTGGATTGCCAGCCAAATTCAATTTGGTCAAATCATTATTATTCATAAAGATCAATTCATCCAACTTGGCAATTAAATTGTTACTCAAGTCCAAATCAATCAATTTCTTCAAACTGGCAAAAGTGTCTCTTTCCAAATTGTTAATGTTGTTCCAGGCCAATTTCAAGGTGGCCAAATGAGGCATGGTAGAGAAGGTCTTGTGGCCTAAGGCACCAATGGCACAATTGGAAATATCCAAATAATAAACAGTGAAGTAACCATTGTAACTACGGAAGCCATCGGTTGGCAATTGGCTCAATCTGGGATTGTCATTCAATCTGATCACATCCAATTCCGAATTCTTAAAGAAGATCATGCTAGATACTTGATCCAACTCATTAATGGACAAATCAATGTGTCTCAAATTCTTCAAAGTCATAAAGGAGTCTGGCTGTATTTTGGTCAAACCATTGCCTTTCAAATTTAAATTTGTCAAGCTGGTCATTTTGTCGAACATGCCATGATGCACAGTATGTATTTGATTGAAACTCAAATCCAATTGTTGCAAGTCAGCAGTACCGAATTTCAAGTCGTTGGTGATGGAATTGTATTTCAAGTGTAAAATAGCCAAAGCTGTGCGGTTGAAGATGGCTGCAGGTAAAGTCTTCAAAGAGTTGTAAGAAAGATCTAACTCCTCAATAGTATCCAATGGATCGAAAACACCCTCAGGGATTTTTTGCAAATTGTTCTGAGACAAATTAATATAGATGATGTTGGTTAACTGGGAGAAGGCATTAGGATTGAGTTCCATTAAGTTATTGCGTGATAAATCCAATTCTTCAATGCTGGAAGACTGTAAATATAATAAAATTAATAAATATTTTTTTTAGGAGTTGCTTAAATAAATAACCCACCTTCAACAAGTAATGGACGCTAGACATGACGCTCAAATCATTACCAGATATGGTCAACAAACGCAATTTCTTGTTTTTGGCAAATGTATCGGGATTGATTATGGCCAAACCAACATTGGTGAAATTGACTGAGAATAAATCATCCAAACCATTGAAGGCATCAGGGTGCAAATACTCAATGGTGCAGTTGGCAATCTTAATAGAGGAAACATGTTTCAAACCCAATTCCAAGAAGAAATCGGGACCCAATAAAATGGGATATTTAGGACCAACATCAGTTACCACCAAATCGGTAATGTCACGGCCGAATTTCTGGGTACCAGGATCAATACTAAAAATATAAAAATATGTTCAATGTAATTTATTTCCAACATTATACTTTAGCAAACTTACCGGCTACAATAGGCCACCAAATAACTGTTGACATTACGCTCACAAGTACAGTAACGTGGACAGGGCACATCCTCACTAAAGATCACTTCTTCCTCATCCTTAATATCATTATCATTTTCAAACTCATCATCATCCTCATCATCATCATAGTCGTCTTCATCATCTTCATCGTCTTCATTTAATTTATTGTTGTCATCATGGAATTCAATATTATTGGATTCCTTATTATCCTCAGCAGTGGCTTTAGCGGTAGAAGTCTGAAATTATAAGATTATTTAAAAAATGTTTATAAAGTTTTAGTCCTTCAATTCTAACCTTGATATCTTCCTTAATGGGTTTCATTACAATGGGTTTCTTAGACAATTTCTCCTTGTTTTTACCCTTCTTATTGGCATCTGCTGTGGATTGTTCATAATTCATATCGTATTCATAATCATCATAATTATAATCATCGTCATAAGAATCATCGACAGCCGGTTCGGCTGTTGTGCTAGATGAATTTAATTTTTTAGCCAAAAGTTGTTTGAATCTAAATTGTGGGAAAAATTATAAATAATTTCATACTGTAAAACACTGTTTCTTTTTTTCAAACATACCTTTCATCTTTGGACAAAGCTTCTGAATGTTTTGAAGCTTCCACCAAATCATTTAACATATTATCACTAAGGGTCTTTTGTGTACTGGTAGCTGTAGCACTACGACTCTTTTCACTTGTTGTTGTTGTGGGCAAGGGAATCTCTTTCACTTTGGGCGTGGAAATTCTTACGTGTTGTTTTTCCCCATCAAGCGGCAAAACATCGTCTACATCTAATTTATTGTCGGGTACTTCATCGCGCACAACAATTGTATTGGAGAGTGCTAACTGAAAGACCCCTATAGAGAGGAGTAACAGTAGCACCAGTCTTGACTGGCGTGACATGGTAGATGGTTTTGAAATCTGTTAAAAAAAGGGAAAAAATGCTTTAGATATTTGAAGGTTTCTTAAAGTGAGAATGTTAATGCAATGTAAAGGAAACTAAATTAAGTACATAAAATAAAAGAAAAAATAATAAAAAAGTCTTCTATCGAAGCAAAAATCTTAAATTAATAAATATTCAATATTAATAAAAAATGACCTTTTGAACGATTTTTATAAAGAATATTTGAAATGATTAATATATAACAGTGGTAGCATAATTCCCGATATGGGAACACAATGGGCACTTCTTTAAATAAAAATCATTGATTGAGATTTTTAGTGATTTGATTGTATTTCAACTGACATATTTTAATTATACGGTATGTCGTGTATAAAATCAATTTAGAGATTGAAAATATAATTAGTGTAAAATTTTTGGATTATTTTAGGTCTACATATTAAGTTCATTATATCAACTAATTTACCAAATGATTAGATACGAAAACATGTTAAAATATAAATTACTTTCAAGAAAATACAAGTTATAAGAGATTACCTGAGGCAGCTTTGACCGTTAGAGGGTTATTGTTTTCAATAGAATCAATCACTGTCGCGGATCAGTTTGAAAAATAAGTAAATTTTAGAAGAGCTCTCAATACCTCTGAATTACAAATGGCCTCTATTGAAATTAATTTTCCGAAGTCCCTAGAGAACTTGGAGACATGTAATGATTTGATTCATATTTATTATTTCTCTTCTTACGACCAGCCCCAATGTGCAATTATAATTGTTTTCCGAAAAGAATTTTTTCTGAGTTTAAAGTACTTACTTTTGAAAACAAATTTTTTGTAGCAAATTTAACCGATTATTCTTATGAAATGAAACTATAAATATAAAAATAATAACAAATTTATTTTTTATCACAGATAAATAAAAAAAATTAACTGTTATCTCTTGCCACTGATAAGATATAGAAAAAAACAATTATACAGAAAAATGTTTATGTATTTATAGTAATACTTGTCGTCGACATTACTAAAAAATTCCACCTAAATGATTGAAGTATATAATTTGAATTTTCAAAGGATTTTGATCAATAGTAATAAATAATTTAGGTAATTTTTAAAAGATTAAAGAGAGAACGAAAGAAAGATAATAGAAATCAGGTTTGTGGGGGGGGGGGGGGGGGCAGGGAAACCACAATTGCATGTTTTTTTCTGTTTATTGAATGAAGCCACCGATAAAATATTTATCCGTTTCGGAACAAATAAAGCATTTTGGTTTCGATTTGTAAGTCCATATTTTTGCATATTTCACCCTTAACGACACATTTTTGCATATAGTGATCTTTAGAGCATATTTATAGCATATTTTGTTATTTTCAGAGCACATTCACCTCTTTTAGAGCATATTTTGACATTTTGAAGATAGTTTTTTTATACGTCATGGGAATTTTTTAAAATTTGATTTATGGTATATATATATATATAAAAAACTGTATATCTTTTGTTTTCTATATATAAAATATTTAGTTTAATTTTAATGGATACTGCTAAAGTTCCTTAAAAATTTCTTAGGAGCTTGAATTGTAGGAACAAATCACGAAGTTTGAAAAACAGATTAATTGATGTGTATTAAAATCATTTTTGCCCAAATAGCATCAGTTAATAATTTAGAAACAATTATTTTTTTTAATAATCTTTTTCATAATATCTGAACTAATTAGATGGGTAAGCAAACAGACGATCAAACAAGCTTTTATGTGATAAATTGGAATTAAAAATAAGTCCTTTTGATAAAGTTGATAAAAAAATTTTAGTTTTGTCTTATTTTATATTGTTAAAATATTAATAAAAGACTTTGTTTTATTGTTTAAAAATTACAAAAACATTTCGTTGTTTAAGAGGGTACTTTTTAATTTTTAGAGAATATCTTTCATTTTTTACTGCATATTTAATGCGCATAAAATATTTTTTTAGAGCATATTTAGGGTTTCCCTGTTTATTACACATACAATTACAATTACAAATAACATTCGCAATAAATAAGTTATTTTAAGAAATAACGACTATATGACGTTAATAATATACTTCAAATAAAAATCGTATATTGAATTCTCTTAATAACATTTCGATACTATTTACTTTTAGAGGATTTAAAATAAAATTACATACTATTATTTACAATTACATGTAATTGTAATTGCAAATTTTCAAGTACTATTACTGTAATTGTATTTGAAACAAATAAAATTTCTTTTCCATGTAATGTAATTAAATTGAAAATGTAATTCACATACCTCAACCCTGCTAGAGGATTTACTGTTTAAGCTTATTTCATCAAATATTTATGTATTTATTTGTGGTTAAGAACATATGTACATATGTTACATATTGCCAAATAAATTCACGACTACTAAGATGACAAGAAGGATGAAGATATAGATCAAACAATAGAAACGTCTGCTGCTAAGGGAGATCTCATGGAACTTTTCAGCACCATACCCAAACTTTTTGACAAGGATAATCTATTTAACCATCCAACTAAAATTGAAAATTATATTTGAACTAATTCAAAAATATTACGAATTAAAAAAGTAGAGGCTAGATTTTGAAAGAATTTTAAATGTAACCCATTATAATTAAAATCTGTTGGAATATGAATAAGCGTGGTAGAGTAGTTGGATCAGGTTTGGCTTAAATTTAAAAGGTTCTTATATCAATAATTGCTTTTAGAATTCAAGCCGCTCTTAACGTATGCGGAATAAAGCTACAACAAAACTTTCAACGCTGGTTAAAAGCTGTGTACTTATGATAAACAATTTTTATCATCAACTTTGGATGGTCACACGCTTTCTCATAATATTGTGAAAATTTTATGAAATTTTTTGAACAAATATTTTTATTTTTTTTAATATTTCTACATACATATACACCACCACAAAATGATTTATATTTTAACTCAGATGACAATGATAGTCAAAGAAATTGTTTTTTTTTCGTAGATATAGACACATTGATAGAAATAATACAAAAATTGTGACCAAAAGTTTTTCGAGGAAAGTAATGCATATGGATAAAAATTAAATTGTTGTGAACAATTCTAAAATATATATAATAACAATGTATTTATAATTAAAACACTTTATCATTAATTTTGGATGGCCACGTGTTTTCTAATTATAAAGCGCAAATTTGCATGAAAATTTGAGTTCTAGAGTTTTCAAAATATTAGCAGAAAAATAACTATCTTATACAAAAAAGGTGTAATTTTTGGATTATTTTTATATTTACCACACATAAAATGATTTAAATTTTAACTCAGATGGCAATTAACGTCAAAAAAATATATATATGCATACATTTGAATAGATATAAATCCACTGATAGAAAAAGTAAAAAAAATTAAGCCCAAAAGTTTTTCGAGGAAAAAATTGTTGTGGATCAAAGCCAATTTGTGGCGATTTTTTATCTTTTCAAAATTTTAATTTCACTGCAAGAATTTGACAAAATTGAAAGACAAACTATAAAACAATAACCGAATAATTGGTTCGATAAGTTCCAATATCGAATTTGCAAACTCATGATAAAAAGCCCTTCAGAACTGCTCCAAAAGTGAACAAGAGAACAAGATATCCAAATATTGGGTGTATAGAAACAGGTCTAAACAAAATCCAAGTTAAAAATGTTTCGAAAAAAATAACATTTTTAACAAATTTTAAAAATGTCTTTAAAAATATATTAAAAAATCTAAATTACCAAAAATGCTATTATTTTTCTTTAATTATAAAGCCGTTTATGTCACAAGTAAAACAAGCCATATATTATTAAAATCGATGCTTAAATGTCGATTTTATTTACAATGTTACATAAAAAATAAAAACAATAAAATTATTAACAAAAATAAAAAAAAGCATAAATATTTTTTTTAAAATTTTTTTAAACAAAAATTTTAAAATTTTGCTAAAAAAAATTAGATTTTTTCACCACAGTTTTTAATATCTCCAAAACTATTAAGCAAATTGAAATTTATGTGGACATGTCTCAAAGATAATCTGAATTATAGTTTTTTAATATTTCATTAAATCAAATCAGACAATTCGTACTCCAGATATGTTGCAATATGTGATGAAAACTCATTAATTTCGCGGTGCCACAGTGTAAAAACACTTGAAATGTAACATAGTGTAGTTTGTAGATTTGGATGACTAGATTATAATACCATTTTTAGAATTTTCAATATACTATCAAAATTGGGATATATATTAAAAAACAAAAAAAAAAAAAAAACGATTTTTCAACCTTCGCGGATTTAAAAATTTCTATCTCCAATACCTGTTAACCAATTTAAGTTTTTTAAAGAAAGAAAAAATCTTACCCTTTTTAAAAAGTATTAAAACACTATCAAAAATGTTTCACCTGGCTGAAACTTTTTTTGTGTAATACTATTTTAAACAAACGGTTTACAGATCTAAACTCACAAGACTTGAAGCAAATAAAGTGAAAAACCCTGTGGTGCGGTTTTATTTTATAATCATGATTGTTGTCCAAAATTCAAAAACTTAGAAAAAGGGCTACAAATTACTTAACTTTTTCCCATACTTCTACACTTTTTGTTCACACGCTTATACTTTTTGATCTCATTCGTTCTTATATAAACTAATCGAACTTTGTGGATAAATTCTAAACCTTCTTTGTTGTTATGCAAACTTTCACCAGTTACAACATTTGATGACAAAATTTTTTATTTGTTTAAATTTGTTGTAATTATGTGTATTCTGCGCTATATCTCCTTGATGTGCCCAAAATAGTCAACGCAGTAGATAGTCTCAAAGTTTGGAAAACCAGAGCGAAAATTAAAAAAAAAATCAGTTTTTCGCGAGGACCTTTCATAGTTTCTAATTCATGGATTATTGCGTGAACTTAGTTTTTTGTTATTTTAAAACAAAAAGTATTACCAATAAATTTAATACAAATATTTTATGGACATTTTGAAAATTACGCAAAAATTGTACTTTTTGTTTTTGTATTTTTATATAACAAATTCCAATTTGTACAAATCCAGTTTTTTTTGGCTGTTTTTGCTTTGGCCTTTTCTGTCTTCTCTTTTTCGGCAGTTTTTTTTGGCAGCGCAGCCTTCTTCTTTTTGTCGCCGGCAGCAGCCTTCTTCTTTTCAGCAGCAGGCTTCTTTGCCTTTGGTTCTTTTGAGGCGGCGGCTGACAATTTGAATGATTCAGAAGCACCCTTACCTTTAGTTTGAATTAATTTTCCGCCGGTTACAGCACTCTTCAAATATTTTTTTATGAAAGGAGCCAATTTTTGAGCATCTACCTTGTATGTGCTGGTAAGCTATTTCTTAAGGGCTGGAAGAGATGAACCACCGCGTTCCTTCAATGTTTTGATGGCAGCATCTACCATTTGTTGGGTTGGTGGATGAGTAGGAGCACTAGATGGTTTTTTGGCCTTGGTGGCGGTTTTCTTTGCCTTTTTCTCGGCGGCTGGTGCAGCAGCTATTGGAGAGGCGGAGGTTTCAACAACGGCAGAATCAGACATCTTTTACTATTATTATCTTTTTTTATCACTTGAAACTTTAAACACTTTTTATTTTACACAATTTTGTATATAACACTTTATATGGGTACGCACACAATAATTTTACTTACATTCAAAGTATGAGAAGTTCATAGTAGTCAATGCGTGTAGATTGTTAAATTTTTAGTACGAGCGTGTATACAATTTTACAAAAGTTTTTTCAAATTTTAAATTTTTTCTTAAAGATTATCGAAAATATTAAAAAAATTTTTTTATGAATTGATAGCTTAGACATCATTGAATGCATATGAAATAATAAAATATTTTTTGTTTTTGTATTTTTATACAACAAATTACAATTTGCACAAAACTTGCATATATAGATGTAAGAATGGAGATAAATATAATTGATCGGGACCATAAATTTAAGTCAAATATCGTTGATAGTTGAAAAAGTACACATGGACAGCACGAAATTGACCACATAATTAGGTGGCGTTTTTAATGCTTAACGGAAATATAGAGGCGCATCAAAAAATTTCCAAAGATAAAAATTTAATGGATCAAAAAAAAAAAAAAAATTACTTGGGTTAAAAAAGGATCACAATATTATATAGCACTTCTTTGTAATAGTCTCTAATAAAATATATTTTCGTATAATACATTGAGAAATAACTTGGATTCGATACCCATTTTTCGCAAAATTTTTGAAAATCGCTAATTTTAGTATAAAGACACATTTTTAAATTTTACTAGGAAACTCTAAATATACTACACTAATACTAATAATTGTATATGTTCAACTTAAAACTACTATAACTGACACGCCCCCTGCACGTAATATATATATATATATATCTGTTATTTTACGTGTATTTTGTTGTTGCCATTATTTTCCAGAATTAGTGCGGCCCTGTGTTATTCAATAATCAATATCTTTGTTTATAAATTAATAAATGCGCTATTTTCTAGTGTTAAAAAATTCATTTTTTTAATTTTGATTGATGTTAATAACAAGTTATTTAAATAAAATTAGTAGTAACAAAGCTTACGGCATTTTAAAGGAAATTCTTATTACACAAGTATTGAATATAAAAACTATTTTTTACTCTTTTTAAAATAATTCTATACAACGTGTACTTTTTAATACAAGTTAGCTGGTAAATAATTCTTTTTATATAAAAATGTATTTATTTTGTATTAAACTTAACAAAACAAATCACGTAGAAAACAAATATTTTGTTAAAAATATTAAACACATACGAAATATTGGGGGCTTACACATTTTTGCTGACAAAAACATATACATATATATTTTTTTTAATGAAAAATATGCATAAATTAAAACATTTTAAGTATCTATTAAATATTTTCTTCCTGTACACATTGTTATTGTCACGGCATTTCTGTGTTTTATGACTTTTTTTCTTTCAAATCGAACACCCCAATTATAAAACTCTATTTCAGATACTAAATAAATTGAAAATAAACCCACTTGTTTATATTGCTTAAAATGTTTTTGTTGTTGAACAAAAAACTGAACCAGACAAAAATCGTTTAATATGTAACTTTTTGAGAAAAAAAAAATCAAAAGATTGCCGCCAACAACTCAATATGATTGTTAGTTAAGTTTTGAGAAACAAAACAAAAACTGTAATAAATAATGGCACAAAAAAAGATTTTCAAATTAAATATAAAAAATAATGTTCTATATTTCTTAAATTTTGAAGAAATATTAAATGAAAATTAATTTTTAACAAACTTTCAGTTATATAATCATAGTCATATATATCTGCACTTTTTAAAAGGTTTTGAAAATTTATAAAAAATTAAAAAAATGTTACAAAATATTTTGGAAAAATTGTGTTGTTGCAATGCCTGAATTGTGTAAAGTAGATGTGATATTTTTTTTTTTGTAAGTAGCGGTATTTATTTCTGATATTAAAAGAAAACATCTAATGTATTTTTCATTTAAAAAATATTTACACAAAGTTTTTGTACTTCACATATTATTTACACAGCTTCAAAAATTAATATTTACGCTTAATAATTGTCAAAGATGTTCCAAAATCCTGTCTTTAGATAATATGAAATCTTGTGTTACAAACCCAACTTTAATAAGTCGCAAAAATCTAAGAATGTTGGCAAAAGTGATAAAATACCCTTTTAGAGCCAAGATGAGATTTAAATGAAGATTTAAAATGGTACAGCGTTATTATGGTTTGTAAAAAGGAATGGGTATAGTTAAAGGATCATTATATGAAAATAAAAACAATTGAAAGAGAAATTAGGAAAAATCTGTCAGGCAAATTTAACATCGTTTAGAATATTTGCAAAACTTTCTGCAATCATTGGTATATTCGGCGAAAATGTATGATCCTTTGAAACGCTGTGATGTTCGTATTATAGAAAGTGTAACTCAATATTTCCACAATCGTTTTTCTGTAATATAATATGATATTTCTAAATATTACCAGGCTATATTATTATTAATTAATAAATCAAATTTTTATAGTTAATTTTTTTCTAAAATCACGAGTTTAAGTACAGAAAAATAATATATTATAAAGCGAACATCCTAACATTTCCAAAAATCATACTGAAGAAATAGATAACTACTGAGAATTTTGCAAATATTTTAAAGGATATTAAATTTTTATGACAGATTTTCGCTAATTTTTCTTCTAAATGTTTATATTTTCATATAAGAGATTCTTTTTATTGAAGATTACACTAATTTTTAACTATTTCTACACTCTACAAATTACAAATTTTAATGATGAAGTACTACTTTAAAGCTTCATTTAAATCTCATTTTGGCTCAAAGGGTTTTTTTTCCATAAATTTTGAAAATACTTTTGCGACTTATTAAAGTTGAGTTTGTATCACAAGATTTTATACTATCTTACAGATAAGATTTTGGACCATCTTTGGCAATGTTAAGCGTAAATAATTGATTTTTGAAGCTGTGTAAATAATTTTGAAATATAAAAAATTTTTGTAAATATTTTTGAAATGAAAAATGCCTAAGATCTTTTCTTTTAATATCAGAAATAAATGCCGCTACTTATCAGAAATTATCACAATCTGCTCTACACATTTCAGACTTTACAACAATAAAACATTTTTTTTTCAAAATATTTTATAACAACAATATTTAAATTCTTTTTTAATTAAAAAAAAAAAATTAAAAAAAGTGTAAATAAATTAAAAAAGTGTAACAACGTAAATGTAAAAAGTCGTTGTTAAACCCATAAAATCGACTATTATTTTCAATTTCATACCATAAAACAGTTTTTAATTTAAACTTTAAAAATTTTACTTTAAATTAAAAAAAGCTTATGAATATTTTGTTTTTATAAATTTCTATTCATTCAGGGGTGTTCTGAAAACTGCGTGATTTGAAATCAGGAAACGTTTTGAAATCACGCCGACGATTTGATGCTGTTCTGCAAATCACGTGATTTTGGGTTTTTAGCAACGTTTTGAAAACTGCACAATGGCAACACTTTTTTGCATATTTTTTTTTTTACAATTTTGCATTCCATTATAGCTCGCGATCTGGTCAGTTTCACGAGACTATATATACTGAAAGGTAAGAATACTCTCTAGATATTATAAAAAAGTTTCGGAGTAAAAAATTCTTCGATCAGTTTTTAAGAAACCTTATTTCATCCACCTTGGACATAGATTCTATCATATCTTGGGATACAGCCACTGTCAAGAGATCAGATATAATAATATATCACCTATAGACTATAAAAAGTCAACCGTGCAAAAAACTGTTCGATCCATTTCCAATAAATCCAAGCTCCTTCATTTTGCCCAATACAAATTACAGATTCTAATGTAACTTGGAACACAGTCAGTGCCAAGCGATCAAACATATAGGAAATGGCAATATACCACCTATAGACTATAAAAAGTCAATCGTGCAAAAAACTGTTCGATCCATTTCCAATAAATCCAAGCTCCTTCATTTTGTCCAATAATTTAACACAAAAAAATTGGTTAAAATGTAATCTTTATTTCACTCAGCCCCCATATTAAAATTTTTCCGCAAATAGGTCAAATGCTCATAAATATCTTAAATATATCCGTATTTAAATATCATTCGTCATAGATGAGTTTTGTCAAAGCGAAAATCATACTACCAAATTTCATAAAAATTGATCCTAAATTGACCGTACCTCCTATAGAGGAACCCCTTCCGGAATTATTTTTTCATTCATAATTCCTATATAAATGATCGCATAAACATAAAATTTAGTAAAAGTAAATCTCATTTAAGTATTAATCTTATAGCCAAATATCCGAAAGACTGATTTTTATTAAATAAAGTTGAGTTAGGAGAATATTTTGTAGTTTTAGATCAAAAAGGGCAAAAGAACTGATGTGATAAACCTTTTGTGAAGAACTTGTTCTACATTATGTTTCTGAATAATTATTTCAATATATTAAATATTACATTTAGGTTTATTTATATGTCTTACATGTATTACTGAGACTATTTTGCTAATCGATTAATTTGCCATTAAACGGTTATTAACCGATCAATTTTTAAGCTTAAATAATTCTTTGTCGAATTAACCAATTAATATGAAAACCCGAATAATTGAATACCCTATTATTTACTTTGAAATTTTTTGAAAATATTTTATATCTTCCAAATCGCAAAAAATCCACAAAATGTTTTTTTATTTTTAATTTTCATACTACATATATTAAGTACAAAATTTTTATCCTCATCAAGTTTAAAAGCTTTTTGAATTTCTATATAAAAGTAAAAAATGCCCGTTTTTAGACCGATAAAAAAAATATATTAAAAATATTTCTACAACATTACCTTGAACAAAAAGTACGCAAATATGTTTCTAAACTCCTATGTTTAACAACTCCATTGTAAAAAACTACTTTTTATAAAATAAAACACAAAAATAAAAACTTGAAAAATTTCAATTTTCAGTTTTTACCACTGTGATTAAAAATTGCAAACAATGTGTAACTTTGACAGTGCACTACACGGAGAGTGAAAAAAATTAAATTTTTTTTACTGATAATGATAATTCATTTTATCTATTTTTACTTAGCAGCAATTATTTTTTCAAAATATTAATTTTAAATTAAAGAACTAATCGCCATATTTCTCAATTTCAGCCCTTTGTGCAGCAGATGGACATTATCATTTCGACGCCCCTACCTTTCAGGAATTCTTACTCTAATGCTCTTCATTAAGCTAAAAAATAGACCAAAACAATAGTACAATCGGTAAAACAACTAAACAATTCAAATGCATTTTTATATAAATTCTTAATTAAGCTATAAAGCAATTATTATTAAACAACACGAAAACAACAGCAATTTTCCCTTTAATAAGGTTTTTTTCCATAAAACACTTTGCTGATTTCTATTAATTGATTGTAAAATGAACACAAATTTCGCTTCAATAACAACAATGTGTATTTATGACATTTTTGTCATTAAATGCATACCAAAATATATAAATTACAATGATTGTAAAATATATCATAAACTTATACATACATATATAGAAGACACTATCACACAGACTGTCTGTAAGTCTATTAAACGCATTATTTTGTTGGCTTTAAAGTTAAAATAATAATAATAATGAAGAAGAATAATTTATCGCTATTGTTAATAGACTCTGCTAAACCATAGTTTGAATTAAATTTGAAAACAAGACAACAAATTAAAAAAAAAAAAAAATAAGAATTGTTCATACGACTACATTTGTTGACACTGTAACCATATTAAAACTGAAAATGTTTGGTTGCATCATTTGTGTCGTATATAATAACAAGAATCTGGAAATATTTAATTATGGTTCAGATAATTCTACTCGCTATGTATGTATTTCGTTTTCAGATTAATATATAAGATTGTTAACACGTATTATGAACATTTTCTAATTTAGATTGTATAAATCTAAATTAATTTACTTTTTGAAAGTAGGAGATAATTAGTAGTGGGTGTATTGCCTTTAGATTTATGCATTTGTAACTATATAATTTACTAACTATGTATTCTCTTTCCAGAGCTTTCTGAAGCTCCCGGACAACGTAGAAAATTAAAATTCGGATTACTTTTAAAGCTATTCGTTCTACAAATCCTAACGGAGCTACATTTTTAAATTTCTATCAGGGAGCGGAAATACTCGGAATCATATATAATTTCCTAAGCATGTTTTCTCTTTCCAGAGCTTTCTGAAGCTCCCAGACAACGTAGAAAATTAAAATTCTGCTTACTTATAAAACTATTCGTTCTACAAATCCTAACGGAACTACATTTTAAAATTTTCTGAAGCTCTCAGATAACGTAGAAAATTAAGATTCGGATTACTTATAAAACTACTAGTCCTAAAAATCCTAATGGAGTCAGATTTTGAAAATTCTATCAGGGAGCGGAGATATCTATCTGTATATATAATTTCCTAAGCAATTTTTTCTTTCTGAAGCTCCCGGACAACGTAGAAAATTAAAATTCGGATTACTTTTAAAGCTATTCGTTCTACAAATCCTAACGGAGCTACATTTTTAAATTTCTATCAGGGAGCGGAAATACTAGGAATCATATTTAATTTCCTAAGAATGTTTTCTCTTTCCAGAGCTTTCTGAAGCTCCCAGACAACGTAGAAAATTAAAATTCTGCTTACTTATAAAATTATTCCTTCTACAAATCCTAATGGAACTACATTTTAAAATTTTCTGAAACTCACAGATAACGTAGAAAATTAAGATTCGGATTACTTATAAAACTACTAGTCCTAAAAATCCTAATGGAGTCAGATTTTGAAAATTCTATCAGGGAGCGGAGATATTTATCTGTATATATAATTTCCTAAGCAATTTTTCTTTCCGGAAATTTCTGAAGCTCCCAGCTGATGTGGAAAATTAAAATTCGGTTTACTAATAAAACTTATAAAACATCCTACAAATTCTAATCAAGTCAAATTTTGAAATTTCTATTAGGGAGCGAAGATATGCAGATTATTTTTTATTTCATGTAATATTTTTTTGGTTTTGGTTTTAAAAAATTTAAATTTGCTATAGTCATGGTTTGCTCTACAAATTATTTTTTATTTCGATCAGAGAGACGATTTACGCCGATTAATTACTTTAAGCATTACTTACCGATCAAATTTTAACGGATTCGAATCTTTTAATTTCGGTTAGGCAGAGGAAAAGCGTCAAAAAGTTGTTCACATGTTTTTATAAACGATTTCTTGATTTGTTAGTGCATTTTTTTTATTATAACAAGCAAAATTTTTTCTGGCATTGGCAGGCTTATACGTTTTTTTTTTAATTATTTTTTTAATTTTTATAACAGTTTAGAATTTATGGTAATTCAAATGAGATTTTACTTTTAAAGAATTCTTCCTTCTCTTCCTTCTTCTGGTTCCTTCTTTCTGGTTCCTTCTCTGAAACCAACCATAGAATTCAATGATTTAAAAAATGGCACAAGCGAAAGCAATTAAAGAAAAGGAGCTGAAATATTGAATTTGATCAGCTTTGTTCTACAGTTCCGTCTTCAAGAAGGATTTTTGTGCCGCAATTTGAACTTCCATAAAGGAAGATGTTTTTTTCAGACTAAGAGACTTTCCAATAAAAGCTGGTCGGTTTAGATTTTCTAAAAAGAGCAGGTGTCTGCCGGCCATGTTGTTTAGGCGTCGTCGCTCAAATCTGTGGTTTATTATTCTGTCACAAATGCCAAATCAGCATAGCAAGCTACACTATTGAGCAGCCCATCAAAAAAACAAGTGTTCGTTAGTGCAAATATTGCGGGCCCATTGTACTGGTTAAACTGTAAAGGTTCTCTTAGATGGCTTCAAAGAGAATCTTCTTTTTTTGAAGCCATGATGATTACTGTTAGTGATGCAGAATTATAATTTAAGAGCCCCAAACAGATTACTTCTTTTTATACCCTTCACCGCAGGTATAAAGGGTATATATAAGTTTGTCATACAATTTTCGTCGGAGGGCAAAAAAGTTTATATTTTCTGGATCCTTATAAGAAGTGATGTCGATAGAACGATGTCCGTCGACATCGATTTTCGGTCGGTCGAAATGGCGTTTATGAAGCCCACCGAAAACTGCCATATAATGTACATATATATATATATATATATATATATATAATCGCTTCTTTAATGTCTACAAAACCTTTTTCTTCAGTTTTTAAAAATGGTTTAAATGACGTTTTTGAAGCCTCTATATAAGCTAGGGACTTCGTTTTTGCAATACAAAATCGGATTTTTTTTTTTAATTTTTCTGCTGAAAAAATGAACTCAGACCATAGATATAGATCAAACCGCATTTTTGACCGATATCTGAGTCCCAAATTAGCTACCCACTTGGTTCTTATATGGATACTTTTTTTGAATTTCGGTTTTTTGAATCAACCAAATCGCTTCATAAATAATCGAGCTATTGGCAAATCTGTTTTTTATGTACTTAATATTTGCTTCCCTTATAGTTGCTGTTTTCATGGGTACTGAAAAACAACAACAATAAATTAAACCAGAAACTTCGTTCTTTCACAGAAAACTCGAAAATTTGCTTGAGAAAATGAACTAAGTAGATTTTGTGGTCAGTATTAACCGAGTTATTTTTCGAAGCCTTTATATAAAGCTATGGGCCTTCCATAAATCTATGACAAATATTTTTTTCGAATTTCGTTTTTTTTTTTTAATTAGTCAAATCAGTCCATAAATTTTCCCATCGTGTCCTTTTTTACATTTATAAAATATTTTTTCTATACCGAAGTGATTATATATTCCTTAAATATGTGCGAACTTTTGTAAAATTCCAAAGTATTAAATTTCTTATTTACTAGCTTTTACCGGTGCGATTCGCTACCCTATTTCATGCGATAACTAATATTTACGTTATATGGGAGTTACTACTCCCCCTGGACCTATTCACCCTATTCGAAATGTGATATGAAAATAGTAATAATAATAGACCTTTAGACGAGAAATTTTATTTTTTCCACTGAACTCTTTTTTAATTTCTTTCAGGTCGAAAACAAGCAGAAGGATTCTAACCCAGTGTTCCAGAATGAAATTATGGTAAGTAAATTTAACAAATTAAACGGTTTTTAGACTTTTATTTTTTTAACTTCAAATCAAATAATATGTCTGGGAGTGTTAAATTGGCTTAATGAAAATCTCCAATACTTTAGGTAGTGTCCCCTCCTTAAGTCGACTTAAATGTTCATTTTTAACTCTCTAATTATTTGACATGTTTTCAAGTTTAAATTGTTGCTAATATAGTCAATGAATGAAACCGTATTTTCCTAACCTCCCTGCAGCTCCACCTCATTTCTGATTTAGATGATTATTATTTAAATGATGATTTTGTAAATATGTAATTTGTTGTTGCTGTTGCGTTTTTTTTTTAAATCTATACAAAGACAAATGAATGACATATGGGAGTGCCTTCAATATAAAACAATTTCAAAAATACTCGTACAACTTTTGGCTAAGTTGAAATAATAACAAAATTAACGTAATTTAATGTAAGTTTTAAAACTAAAAACGCCAGACATGAGAACGGACGGACAGTCTGAGATAGGCAAGTAAAATAACGTGATCGTGCTTAGTCAAAAGTGTCACCTTAATAACAGAAAAAAATAAAAGAATAAATAACCAACAAAACACTGTTTTATAAAATATTTGTATATAATGTTTTGTAGTTTTATGGCTCATATGGCATAAGTTGCTTGAAAAGATCATTTTAAATAATTTGCTGTTATCATCATTTTCTTTCATTTTTTTTAAGGTCGCTTAATAGTTTGGCTCACACTGGCCATATGTGAACATTTGAATACTTTTTACTGTTTATTTTTATTTTTTTTTAAATTTTTTTGTGGAATTTCAATCATCATTGTGGCTAACGTGTGGGTAAACAAGACAACCATCATCATAATCATCAGAACCACTGACACCACCATAATCTTTGCCACACTCTTTATATTTAATGTTGATTATCTTTTGTGATTCTTTATGATCATTTACAAATCATACACCAAAGATTATGTTGTGTACTCGTTTATGTTGCATACAAATATGTATGTAAATATGTAGAGAGTAGATTTAAATGTCATTAAAGTCAGCATGAAGTTAAAAAAAAGAAGTGAACAATGAACAAGACAATTTACATGTCGCCTTCAATTTTTCATTTTGATATGTATGTAGCATTTAATCGGATTGCGGTCCTCAATAAATAATAAATTAACTCATTCGTGTCTTGTACTCTTGTAAATAAATGCATTTTATGTTTATTAATGTCACTTTTTTCAATTTATGTTTTTTTTTTTCAATTTGTGTCTGATTATTTTTTTATGGAAATTTCATTAAGATATTCAGCGATCCTCTGAAAAATAATTTAGAGTATTATCGACTTTTTATACATATGTGGCGTGTGATGTGTTGAAATTTGTGTTTTGCTTAAAGTCACATACCAAACTGTATCTTATGCCGATAAAATATCTCGATTGAAGATACTGATCAGATAAAAATAAGGAAATAAAATTAATATTAAATTCAAAATATCCTAAAAATCACCAGAGAATATCATGGCAACTTAATTAACCCAATGTTCTCTAGAAAGAGAATCTCAAACTAGATTCTAAACATGAACAATGGTCGAAATATGTCTCAACATCTTGGACTGAATAGCTATTTCGTCATAACTCCTGCCATAGTAAGAGTATCAGGAAGGTCTTAATTATAAAAGATTTTCCAATGGGGACTGGAAAATCTTTTATTTTTTTATATGTTGAAATGGAATAAAGCAAATTGTGTGTGAGGTATTTATTTTATATGATATTATTTATTTTTACATATAATTCCCAATGACTGTCGCAAAGATCCATTTGAATTTCAGGTTATTAGCATAGATCTGTGTACCAATCGTACCATACGAATCGTTCATGCGCTATCTTTCCGCTATAGTTGGATCTTGTACGGGTGTAAATTAGGATTTACACCAGTACCCGACAAGTTAAACTCTGAATTCCGACTTCTTGTGTAAAGCATTCCAGAATTCCAATCAAATACCTCTTCAATATATTTAAACTTTTATTTGTCTTATTTTTTAATTCTGTATAGAACAAGTTTGTTCAATGAACTTCACTTAATAATATTCAAATATTTACTTCTGCGCAAAACATTTGCTGCCCTTGACTCTTGTCTCCAGTGTTTTCTCTATACAGAAAAAATTATTATCATATATTATTCAATTAATATAGTTGTTTCCTTTTATATCAATATTTAATTAATATATTCAAGCAAAAATAAAATTAAAGAAATAATACAAATAAAATTCAAGTAAGATTTTTTACTCATTTCAATTTTTAATTCATTCAATCATCTACTTAATTGATTTAATAAATATTTTAATTAGAAAAATTGTTCTGTTTTTCATTTTTTACGGTTATTAGTAATTAATATCATCATTTTGGTGAGAGGTGATAATTTAAACAATTTTTAATTGAATGAATTATCTTCATGATTGGTGACTGTTTTCTTTACAGCTTTTGGACTTCTAAAAAGTTTCAATATTATTTGTTTTTCAATAATCTATGAAATTTATTTATAAACTTCTACTTAGTTTTTGAGAAATCACACTCTATAACCAATTAAAGTTAAAGCTAACAACGTTTAACTAATTATAAACAAACATAATTTCCTTTATATTAGGTACTTTTTGTTAGTATTATAAAAGAAGCTAATAGATAATTCATATTTATTTAAAGCTGTTCAAATACAACTTGTATTTGTCATGTTCCGCCAGTTTATTTCACACTTTGTTGAAAGAAAAAAAAAAAATAACAATAATAATGGGAGGGTATAAAACTTAGTGAGTTTGCAAATAAATTATAAATAGTTCCATTTCTAAACATTGTTTTATTTTAGATTTTGGTACAAAAAATTACCAAATTTCCATAGTCTATAATATATTTGTACATTTCATTTGAAAAAATATTATAAAGGGGTGTGTTTGTAGCTTTATTTAATTACTTTGAATGTTAATTAGTTATGCCAATATTTTTCATATAATTTAAGATGTACTCGTCCGTGTACATTTTTTAGAGAAATTTTCGTTAGAAAATTTTATGAGATAAAAAAAAAAATTAAATGCAGTCGTCAGTAGTCGTTTTTTGTTATAAAGCGTTAAAATATAACATCAATTTTTTTGTGTTTATGACAGATGGATTGATTTGAGTTTTATTTGAAATTATGACATAATGTTACTTTTTAGAAAATTTACGCTCGATTTTTCCTTAGAAGCTGGATTTTTAAAGTACTTAAAAGAGAAGCTAAAATGTGCAATTTTGGGCACAATTCCGAGAATTATATTATTCAATGATAATTAGGGAAAGTTCAAATATGCATGAAACAAGTAGAAACATATATACAGAATTGAACCGACATTGTTCGTTATAGTTTAATAAAATAATATTTACAAATCAGTTAATCAAATCCCAAAAAAATTGCTCAGTTAAAATTAAGAAAAAAATCAGGGATCGTAACGATAATGATTTTTAAAATATAACTAAGAATCTAATAGAAACTAATAAGAATCTGTTTTCACAAAAATGTTATTTTCACTAAAAATTAGATTTTCACTAAAAATTTCAATTAAACTTGGATTTTGACTTAAAATTCAATATTACACATATTTTTAGAAAAAATGGATTTTTTTTTATCAAAAAATTTTATTTTCACTAAAAATTAAATTTTT
Organism: Protocalliphora azurea; assembly: GCA_932274085.1. NCBI lineage: Eukaryota > Metazoa > Arthropoda > Insecta > Diptera > Calliphoridae > Protocalliphora > Protocalliphora azurea. Next base: position 139,783,072 of record OW026521.1, on the reverse strand, counting down.
TACTAAAAGTTACATTTTTCAAAAAAATTTCAATTTTTCAACAAAAATTCAATTTTTCTCTAAAAATGAAATTTTTTACTAAAAATACGAATTTTTTGTAAAAACTTGGATTTTTTGTGAAGAAATTCGCAATATTGGATTTTTAGAAAAAAAAAATCTAATTTTGTAATTAACAACTTTGTGATAGGTCCACTCGTTAGCAGTAAGAATGCTAGATTAATGTGGTCATTCGTATACAATATGAAGGATTATTTCCAACTTTTTGGGGTCTTCGCAGCCACCACAATCTTTCTGAAAACGAAGTCCAAGATGTATATCCAGGGGTATGCCGATAAATAACATTTTATGAAAGCGTGAAGTAAATTTTCTATTCTTTTTTAGGTTGTATTTTAATTAAAAAATAATTGAATATGTATTATTCGTATTTGAAATTGGATTTGAATTTTTCTATGTAAAATTATAATTTAATGTGTTAGAATACTTCGATTTTGAGTAATTTACAAGCTTAGCAACCGATTCAAAAGGGTAAAAAGGTTACAGTAATGGAATTATGGATTATTTTGGCAAGGGTTTTTAGCGATAACGGTATTTTAGCGTTACCGTTATTTCGAGCTATGTATCGGTAAAGGTATTTTAAGGGTAACGATTGTTTCATAAATTTCGGTTCACAATCATAAAATATAAAGTGGAGTCAAGTTTTAAAATGTCAGACAGGAAAACCATGTTCTATATTATATTATATATTATATTATATTGTATTATATTATATTATATTATATTATATTATATTATATTATATTATATTATATTATATTATATTATATTATATTATATTATTTTATATTATATTATATTATATTATATTATATTATATTATATTATATTATATTATATTATATTATATTATATTATATTATACTATATTATATTAT